>REGO01000252.1:338702-397484 GCA_010120015.1 Rhombomys opimus
AAAAAAAAAAAAACACAAACAAACAAAACAGAATGAAACAACACAAACTCCAGAACTCAAAGTGGTAAAAGCCTCTAGAATGAGGACTGTCATCAGGGGTAAGATCTTTCCTGCCAATATCCTTAGGTGATCCGTCCCATGCTTGCTGATTCCTGAAGGGACACTGCGGAGAAGCAGCTGCTACAGGACCCATCTGCACGAACAGAACTACCCAGCATTCTTGGCCATGGTAAACTGAAACTTAGGAAACTAAAAGACAAGTAAACCCATCCTCTCTGAAGTTGCTCTGGCCACGTTTTGTGATCACATTAACAAAGATCTAGTTTCTAAATATGGTTTAGTTATTAAACTACTCAAAAGCACATGTTACTGCAAGAGGTAGACATTTCATCTTTGGCAACATTGCCCTTTCTTTTAATGTTAAATGGCATACATGCAATCATATCAGCCATTACATAAAAATGTACAAAAAAACCCCAAATGAGGTTGATACTTTTTGTTTTATGATTAAAATGAATGTATATCTGCTCTAATACTGTTCATATTTTAACACAATCTTAGAGACTTGTGTGCCTTTGCTTAATGAAGGGTGAGAATGCAATTCAAAGATGCAAAGCAGGAAGACAAGAGTGATGGAGCATAGATAACTCTTCTAAATGTGTAATTAATGTGGGCGGCTTGTAAATGAGTTGAAAATTAAGGTTTTCTGAGTGTTACTGAACCACTGCAGGATCAGTTCACAATAATGTATAAATTAGCACAGACTTCACAGAGGCACTTTTTAAGTACTACAATGTCTCAACAAAGCATTCAAAAATAAACATATTTAATGTGTAGACTTTTAAAGAAAATGTATACATGAGTTGGTTGACATTCAACTTTCAAAGAGATTTAAACATTTCCATTTGAAGTTATTACTGGGAGCACAAGGGTGAGGTAAACTTATGTTAGGGAAATGACAAGACAAGAAAAATAGTTGTTGAACACAAATGTGATTTGCGTGTGTGTGTGTGTGTGTGTGTGTGTGTGTGTGAATTTATACCACCTCTATGCACATGCATGCAGAGGCCATAAGAATGTGTACTTTGGAGCTGGAGCTATAGGCGGTTATAAGGTTTCTGGTGCAAGTGCTGGGAACCCTTTTGACTGCTCAGTCTTTTATCCAGCCTTAAACGGGAGCTATTATTCCAGCTTATCCTGGAAGCTTTTGACAGGGATTATGTGGTACTTGTTTTACACTAAAAATAAAATGTTTCTAACATCTGCTAAGATAATTTTACAATCAAAAATTACTTTTGAAGAATGACACTTTTATTTTAGCATATTAAATATTTTCCACCATTTTCATTTCTGAATATTGTACATATTCCCCAGTTGCAGCATAAATACTGTGGCCACAGTTTTCTAAGTTTCTTTTTAACACAGACAATAGAAACTCCTACTGTAGCTGGTTATCCAGTAAATATTCTGAGCATGTTTAAAAATAGGAATGTCATGAACTCAATTGAACTTTTTATTATACAATTTTTCTCTGTGTCTGTATTGTTAATTAATTTTCTCTTTGTTCCACAAAGGACAGCTTAAATTGTTGAGTAACCACACGGTTAATATTTAGCTTGCTCTCAATATAGGTTTATCTTTCATCAGTGTATTTTTAAATCATTTTATACAAGGTTGCAGTTGTTCTAGCCTTTCAGCCTCTGCAACTCCTATATCTCTCCCAGTCTCTTCTGAATCCATGACCTCTTCTTCTTCAAGTATTGCTGTTAAACTCTGTGTGTCTCTGTCTCTGTGTCTGTCTCTGTATCTCTCTCTCCCTCTGTGTGTCTCTCTCAGATATACATGTATATACAACACATCCTACAGAGTCTATTTAATGTTGCTCATATATATATAACCCAAGTATGAACATTTGGGATTGGACAACTTATGTGGACACTCATTTTTTAAAAAACTTGTTCTCCCTCTCCCAGAAGCCAGTTGCCACCTGTAGCCTTTCTTGTATATTAAGACCTTGAATAACTTCTCCCATCTTTATTGGCATATCGGCTTTTGTCATTATTCACCTCTGTGCAGATAAGCATATTGTTGAGACTACATAGATGCGCCATCCCTTTCCAGTGGACACTCTAAAGCTACAGGTACACTAGTTTTCTGCTAGGACAAACTTTTTGTTCTTGCTTTTATGATTTCTGAACCTTAGGTTTGGGGGTTGCAGCAAAAATTTATAAACTGGGGCTAGACACAACGTATTCCTAAACATTTTGATTATGTATGGATTCCTTTTTCTCTTCTTCTTCTTCTTCTTCCTCCTCCTCCTCCTCCTCCTCCTCCTCCTCTTCTTCCTCTTCTTCTTCTTCTTCTTCTTCTTCTTCTTCTTCTTCTTCTTCTTCTTCTTCTTCTTCTTCTTCTTCTTCTTCTCCTTCTTCTTCTTGTTTTGTTTTGGAAATAGATTGTTCTCTCATGCAGTATATCCCAAACACAGTGTCCCCTGCCTCAGCTCCCTCTGCTCCACCCTCTCCACTTCTTCCTTCCCCTAGATCCACTCTCACTAAATTTCCCTTCTGAAAAGAGACAACAGGCAAACGTGACAAAACAAGATAGAGTAAGACACGACTGAGGCCCTTCTGTCAAGGTGGGACATGGTGACCCGATCGGAGAAAGAGTCCCAGGAGCAGGCGAAAGAGTCAGAGCGAACCTGCTCCCACTGTAGTCGTCCCTCAAAAACAGCTGACAGCAGTTACGTGTATGCAGAGGACCGGGTGCAGACCCATGTGGGCCCCGTGCTTGCTGCTTGAGTCTCTGCGAGCCCCTGTGAGCCTGCTTAGTTGCTTCTCTGGACCACGCTCTCCTGGGATCCTACATCCTCTTAATCCAACAGTCTTTCATCCCTTCCTCCGAGGGGTTCCCAGTGCTTCTAGGAAAGACTTGATGGAAACCACAATTTATATTCTCTCTCTGCAATAATGCGGCGGCTCGCTGCACCCGCTCTCACGACTGCTGGAGGAGCCTCTCTGATTGATGACAACTGGGCACTGATTTATGAGTACGCCATACTATCAGAGATCATTTCACTGCTTTGTTTTTCCAGTCTTGTTTGGGTCTACTCTAGGTCTTCAGTATATCCCGTCCTTGGTTCCTGAACATCCACCCAAGATAGAGCATGTGATGTAACTCATGGTGTGGACCTCAACTCAGACCAGACACTGGTCAGCAACCCTCACAGTTCTGTGCCACCACTGTGCTAGCACACGTTGTAGGCAGGACAGATTGTAGCTGCAGGGTTTTGTGGCTCTGTTTGTGTCCAGGTTTCTCTTTTTGTATTTAGCAGAGTATCTTTTCACACCAAAGAGCATAGAATGTAGGGATGAAGGCCCCATGCACCAGCAGGACCGTTGTACATTCAACGAGATGTGTGTCTGTGGGCCTCAGCAATGGGGCCCTGTTGTCATCTTTTGAATAATGACCCTCTGTCTTATCATGAGCTTGGGTTGTGTAGCGATCTCCACCTGACCCCTCCCCTGTAGCCAACAACTCAACCCTTTTTTAAAAAAAAATAGTTTCCATTGCAGAAAAGAAGTTTCCTTGAGGAGGAGGGAGTCTCTACTTACCTGTGAGTTCGTGGGTAAGTATTTTGAATACAGTGGGAAACTACGTTATTTTAGGAAAATAACAGTGGTGGGTTTTTCTCTTAGGTCTATGACTTCTCCAATCATGTAGGTGGCTAGGTTTATAGCATGAAGTATGAATTACTACCCATTAAACGGTCCTTAGCACGAGTAGCTCTTGGATACCCCGAGAATAAACATGCTGCTATTGTAATATTGTGAATACCTCTCCAGTTCAGTCATCGTGGTTCCTAGGGCAGACATCTGGGTGGGACCTCCTATAGTCACTCTCTTAAGCAGCGGGTACAAACGGTTCTTCTACTATGTGAGGCAGTCCTTGGGTAGGAGGCTTTCAGATCAGCTCCAGTTCAAAGTTCTTCAGGGCCTGTGTCTGAAGTTATTAGGGTCTTCCCAAGAAAGGAACCTCCACAATGTTACATCAGGACTAAGGGTGGTCTCTTCCACTGAGGACAGACAAGGCCACCCAGCTAGAGGAAATGGTGTCCATGTCAGTGATCGTCTCTGTTCCTGTAGCCCACATGAAGAGGAAGCTGTCCATCAGCTCCATAAGTGTAGGGAAAGTCAACCTGGCACTATCTGAAGACACTGAGAATAGTGATACCTCAAGACCCAGTTATACAACTCCTGGGATATATCTGAAAGATGCTCCAACATACAAGGACATTTGCTTAACTATTTCCCAGCAGCTTTTTTCATAATAGCTAGAACCTGGAAACAACCTGGATGTACCTCAATGGAAGAATGTACACAGAAACTGTGGTACATCTACATAAGTGAATACTGCTCAGCAACTAAAAACAAGGAAACCATGAAATTTGCAGTTCATGGATGGAACTAAAAAAAGATCATCTTGATTAAGATAATGCAGAAACAGAAAGACACATATAACATATACTCACTTATATGTGGATTTTAGCCAAATAATATAGGATAAACATATTAAAATCTATAGACTTAAATGACAAGGAGGTCCCTAGGGAAGATGTTTAATTTTTATTCAGAAGGGAAAACAGGGTAGACACCAGAAGTGGTAGAAGAAAGGAAACCACTGATGTCCTCTAAAGACTCCAACCAGCAGATACAGAGACTCGCAAACTTTGGGCAGAGTGCAGGGAGTCTTATGGAAAAGAGCAGATATAAAAGGACCTAGAGGGGACAGGAGGACTTCCCCTACCAGTGGACTAGGAAAGAGGGATAGGGGAGGGACAGGGAGGTAGATGGGACTGGGAGGAGAGGAGGGAGGGGGTCTATAACTGGGATACAAAGTGAACTCATTGTAAATAATAATAATAATAATAATAATAATAAATAAAAAAATTCACTATTGTGCTACCCAAATAAAACTCTAAAAATTAATAACATTACCTTATTAATTTTTACATTTGTCCTTTTCATTAGACTCTTTCTGGGTAAGTGGCAATGCTGAATTAATATTACCAATGACATTTTATGTATTTTATTCTCTAAAAGCCCAAAATTCACACCTAACCCACTCCTCAAGAAGCATGTTCTCTATTCCCTGTCCATCTCCATCTCTGAAAAATCACCCACAGATTATTTTTGTTGATACTTACTATAGAATATAATATACCTTGTAGAGTGTCAGTGTAGAAAAAGTGCTTTACTGAAACAACATTGTTCATAGAATGATTGAGAGAATGATAATGTGAATATTTACAATGACTATAGTATGTATTATATGTAAAAACACAATTCAGTGGAACTATTCCCTGAAAAAGCAAGTATTGAAGTCTGTGAAAATATTGAATACAGAACATGGTGAAGCACACGCTGGCTGTGGCGATGTCAGCCAGGATTTCTTAGCATCTCGCCTAACATGATTTTTTAAAGTGTATTCTATAGAAAACATCATTGACAGATATAAATGAACAAACTTCCTCATCAAAATAATCCTGTATTCTGTGCTCTTTGAAGTTTCTAAGATGATGTAACTAGGAAAACAGCAATCCTTTCTCCCAAGTTACCAGCTCCTAGAATGCAGAATGCTTGTACCTGTGAAAGAAGGATTTGCATTGACAGAGAGCACAGCAAGAAATACACAGTAATTCCAGGCAGACCACTGAGAAAATCAATCCCGGTGTTCTGTTTCTCCCTCCCCCCTTTTTACTTCATTGCTTAACTTTGCCTTAGAATAGTTCAGAGACTTGAAGCTCATCCTCCAGTGGCACTTGCTGCTTTGTTTAACTTTTCAGTACTTCCTATATTATTGGCCATATTATTCATGCAAAAAAGGGGAAATGTATTTTCATTTATTAGGTAGATGGATAGATAGATAAACATATGATGGATGACAGATAAATGATGATGGTGATAATGGCAGATAGATGGTAGATACATAGATGACAGATAGATAATAGATAGATAGATAGAGAGACAGATAGATAGATGACAGATAGATAGATAGATAGATAGATAGATAGATAGACAGATAGAGAGACAGATAGATAGAGAGACAGACAGATAGATAGATAGTGATAAATAACATTGTAGTGACCCCAAAATTAATTCAGAAAAAAAAATGAGAGTAATTACTTGAGATATAAGAAGGAATAAAAGCAAGTTTAATATAGACAAGCAGAATACATACAATGCAAAACACAGGCTAGCAAAATAAGCTTCAGAGTTGAAACAATTACAGATTTGAATAAAATACCTAGTAAGATAAATATAGGTCTCAGGATTTTAAAAGAGTCTATTGTTGATTCTCTAGGCACATGAGTGACACGCTTTCTTTTTAGTGCTAAAACTCAAGAACCCTTTCTCATTTAGCCTATTCCGGAAAGGGTGGACACTCTTCCTAAATTAGTTGTAAACTAGAGATGGCGATCTTATTATAGACCCATAAGATGATTTCCTTTGATACACTAAGAAGTCATGAATTACCATATAAATTGTTTCAGACTCTAAAGTGTATGGTAATAGTTTCTATTATTTATGTGTCAGTGAAATAGAAAGCTAATTTTTATTTCAAAATATAATAGACTTATAAAAGGTATGAACATGATAGCTATTTAATTACATAAAGGGATGCATTAAAATAAGCCTGACACTACTTATTATCTATAAAGTCCCCAGACTAATTACAAAGAGTATATATCCGTAAGTATAACAACTCCATATACAGGGTCACAGCTCATTCTCTATTGACTATCAATCTCTATATCATTAATTTTGTCTACAAGAGACTTCAACTGATTTTATGGACCTAGTCAAAACCCTTTGCATTTCTCTTCTAAATACAGAACTTTTCTTCCTCTAGGACACAATAGTATTATGTTTGTGCACCTAAATGCAGAATATACTCCCTCTCTCTTTTCTCATTCTCCTCCCCCAGTCCACTGATAGGGGAGGTCCTTCTCCCCTTCCATCTGACCCTAGCCTATCAGATCTCAAAAGGACTGGTTGCATTGTCTTCCTCTGTGGCCCTGGAAGGCTGCTCCCCTCAGGGAGTCTCAAAACCAAGACTTTTTAATTATGAACACTAGTATAAATATGATCAAATTCAAGTAATAATAGTTTAAAGAAAAATATTAACCCCGGGAATCATAGTTAAAACTCTGTGAATGATAAATGATGAATGTATATAAACAAAAGTTTTAATTAGGGTTCCTATTGCTGTGATAAAATACCATGACAGAAAGCAAGTTGGGAGTAAAGGATTTATGTGGCTTATGCTACCATATCACTATTCATTACCAAAGGAAGTCGGGACAGGAGCTCAAACTAAGCAGGGACCTGGAGGCAGGACCTGAGCAGCTGGCTCCATATGGCTTGCTTAGCCTGCTTTTATAAAGAACCCAGGACCAGCAATGGAGATATGGTACCACCCACAAAGATAGGGACCCTCCCCCATCCATGACAAATTAAGAAAATGCCCTACAGACTTGATTACAGTCCCAACCTATGGGGGAATTTCCTTAACTGAGGGTTCCTTCTTCCAAACAATTTTACCTTATGCAAGTTGACTTGATATTATCCATCACAAAAGGAATCAGTGTCAAAATATGTGATTATATAGTCATATACAAATGAGTGATTATTGATAAAAATAATTGGTTGTAAAAATAAATTGAAAAAAAAATTGCTAGGAGCTGTTTATCCCTCTGCGCATCTATGATGTTTTAAAGTTGAATCCCCATGCAACCCCCAAGGCTCATATATTTGAATGTTTAGCCACCAGAGAGTATGAATGTTTGGAATGGATTAGGAGGTATTGCCTGGTTGGAGTAAGTGTGCTTTTTTTGGAGAGGGTCTGTCATAAGGAGCAGGCATCAAGGATTAAAAAGATCTCTCTTTTTGCCTACTGTCTATGTATCAGAAGTTGTAAAACTCTCAGCTACTATCCTAGTGCTGTGTTTGTGTGCTTCTCATCATGACTCTCATGAACTATCCCTTTGAAACTTCAAGCCACCTCCAGTTAATTCTTTTCTTTAGAAAAGATGCATTTCTTTAAGTGTTTCTCTGACATTCGATATTCCTCTGCAGAGAATTCTCTGTTTAGCTCTGTACCCCATTTTTAATTGGATTACTTGATTTTTTGCTGTTTAACTTCTTTAGTTCTTTATATATACTGAATATTAGTCCTCTGTCAGATATAGGGTTGGTGAAGATCCTTTCCCAATCTATAGGCTGTTGTTTTGGTCTGAGGATAGTGTCCTTTGCTTTACAGAAGCTTTTCAGTTTCATGAGGTCCTATTTATTGATTGTTGCTCTTAGAGCCTGTGCTGTTGGTGTTCTGTTCAGGAAGTTGTCTCCTGTGCCAATGGATTCAAACGTATTCCCCACTTTTTCTCTAAGCCAAGGACTATGCATGGAGATAACCTAAGACCCCTGCACAGATGTAGCCCATGGCAGCTCAGTATCCAAGTGGGTTTCATTGTAATAGGAACAGGGCCTGTCTCTGACATGAACTGATTGGTCTGCTCTTTAATTACCTCCCCCTGAGGGGGAAGCAGCATTACCAGGCCACAGAAGAAGACAAGGCAGCCACTCATGATGAGACCTAATTGACTAGGATCAGAAGGAAGGAAAAGAAGACCTCCCTATCAATGGACTTGGGGAGGGGCATGCATGCAGAGGGTGGAGGAAGGGAAGGATTGGGACAGGAGGAGAGAGAGAACCACGGGGGGGATACAAAGTGAATAAAGTGTAATTAATAAAGGGAAAAAACGTTGCCTTTGTCATCATGTCTCTTCAACACAATAGAACAGTAACTATGGCAACTTGGACACTAAGCTCAGGAAGCACTTGTCAGTTCAGAGGCCTCCATGCATGTCCCAAGACAAGAACACATAAATCTGATTTTATACATTTTCACATTTTTGTTGTATCTCACCTTCATTTCTCCAGATTTTCTATTGCTATACTTGTCACACATTTATGTTTGAGCCAGCAGTGGCCTGCTTCCTAAAGGTCAACCATGTCTTTCCCATTCAACATATCCTTACTGTAGCAAAACTAACATGGCACTGCCCACCTCTTCTGTGCTTTATGTCCACATTTCCATCAGTACTTGTATAAGCTCAGCAGTGTATACAAATTAAGAAAATGCACAAAGTAAACAGAATACCTTGTGGAGTGTGGAGTACTCATAGGTATGAGAGAGCTGTCTCTTCCAGTGAATAACAAATGCAAAGCATAACTTTCATATTGAGCCTAAAGAGCATGAACAAAATATTGTGAAAACAAAAAAAATAAACAAGAAGAATTTGGAAAATAAACTATATATAAGCATTGCCTTTATACAGGATTGCCTTAACAATTCTAATTATGCTGTACGTGTCTGTATGAATCAAACAAGTAAATGAATGGTACACTGTATATTGTCAATAATGGCTATGATATACATATTATACATATATGTATATATATATAAACTCAACAAAGAATAAAATGAAGAATACTCTAGACAATGAAAGTAAAGGAGACAGTGAGTATTTTCCCAAAAGTAGTAAAGTGTACATTTTTTGAAAAGCTGTCACACAGTAAACATAATTTGTCAATTCATTTCATTTTTATTTTACTATATTATTACTGTTATTTTATGTGTGTCTGTCTTTCTGTATGTATGTATGTATGTAAATACTTATATGTGTACATTTGTTGACATTTGTGTCTGTGTGTTTGGTGTGTTTGTGAGACAGACTTCCAGTGTTTTCCTCTCTTGTACTCCATCTTAACTTTTGAGACAATGTCTCCCACTGACCTTAAAACCCACTTAAGCTAGGCTGCCTGGCTAATGAACATCTGGACACAGAGGCTTCTCCTAAGCAATGCTGGGGTTATGCACAAGTGTGGGTATGGCTGGTGTTTTCTGTGGGTTTTGGGGACTGAAAATCAGGATTTATTGTTTACATAATGATTATTCATGCCCATTTACACCACTTTCCTATCTCAAGTACTTTGTAAAATTCAATTGTTCATATTTTTTTGTTTTCAATATTCCTTAAATAACTTTTGAAAAATGCATTTGCCCATCCCTCCAGAAGAAGATATTTTTATATTTATGAAGCCTTAAATATCATCATAATTATTTCTTTTAAAAAGATGTCTATGACAAAAATGCAAAAAATGGCATAGATTTTTTAAAAAATTCACGCTTGACAATTGCAGAGGCCTATTTTTTAACATAACTTTTTTATTCTCACTTTTAAGTGTAAATGATTTTATCTCAAACTATACTTTTTTTTAATGAGGAAAGGCAATGAAATAGAATAACTCACCTCATTTTGGAAGTTACTGTCTCTATTTCCACTCACATTTCACTTTTCTATGACATACAATGAACCAATTGCTAATCAGCAGTTATAAATGATTAGAATACTTCTGGACAACAAAAAATGTTTCAGACTTTCAGGGTAATTAAAAGAACTTTTTGAGCCTCCAATTATGGTTGTTTTTATAGCCTGATACCAGCTGTCCATGGACAAATAATAAAGTAGGAAATTCAAGTAATTGCTCGGATATTTTAGGGAAAATCAAGGGTTTCAGCTACACAAGTTCCACTCAATACTTGGTTTAAATTGTTTTTATTTTTCCCTTTTTTAATGGAGATAATTATATTCAACTTCTTCAGAACACATTCTTCATGCTCTTATTTAGATGCAGTTAAATAATATCTCCATTTTTTGGCTTAACTCAAAAATAAGTATTTATATTATTACATAGGACCCACTAATCTAGGATACGAGAAATTAAATTAACTTAGAAATCTAGACAGATGTAAAAGTAGGTAGTTAAATATAATGTGGTGGTAGATAGTTCCTTTAGAAGAGAATTTGCCACTTTGTTACAGAAATAAAACAGAATGAGCTTGTAGTGCCAATACAGTCATATCTGTTGGTATTGATCTAAAGAATTAGGATGCCTCCGTCAACAAATAAATCTGTACTTGTTCAGAAGTAATTCAAGACAGGTTGCAGTTAGCAAATGAATGTGTGCACTTTACTTCATCTTGATGAGGGCATATTCTTCCGAACAATAAGGAAATGTTCTATGAAGCTGGGAAAAATCAAATGAGAAACCAACTCTAGTTGCTCTATGGGAGAAGCCAAACTGAAAACATCCACTACAGTGTTACTACAATCCCAATCCTAAAACACTTTGGAAAAAGAAACTTGCAGAGTCATTCTAAAGATCAGCATTCAGGGTGGAGATTCCTCCAGACAGACGATCTATTGTTATACAGGATCATTTGGGCAATTCTGGATTTTTTATTTTTCCATATGAAGTTGGTAATTGTTCTTTCACATTCTGTAAAGAATTGTGTTGGTATTTTGATGGGAATTGAATTGAATCTGTAGATTGCTTTTGGCAAGATGGCCATTTTCGCTATGTTAATTCTACCGATCCATGAGTAGGAGAGATCTTTCCATCTTCTGATATCTTCTTCAATTTCTTTCTTCAGCGGCTTGGTTAGAGTCACCCAAAGGTACTTTATGTTATTAGTGGCTACTGTGAAGGGCCCTTTTGTCTTCGGTACACAGGAGGGTTTCTGATTTTGTTTTTTTCTTCCTTCCTTTTTTTTTTTTTTTTTGAGTTAATTTTTTATCCTGCCACTTTGCTGAAGATGTTTTTCAGCTGAAGCAGTTCTCTGGTTGATTTTTGGGATCGTTCATGTATACTATTATATCATCTGCAAATAGTGATACTTTGACAGCTTCCTTCCCGATTTGTATCCCCTTGACCTCCTTTAGTTGTCGTATTGCTCTAGGTAGGACTTCAAGTACTATATTGGAGAGAGTAGACAGCCTTGCCTTGTCCCTGATTTCAGTGGGATTGATTTAAGTTCTCTCCCTTTATTTTGATATTGGCTATAGGCTTGCTGTATATTGCCTTTACTATGTTTAGATATGTGCCTTGTATCCCTGATCTCTCCAAGACTTTAAACATGAATGGATGTTGGATTTTGTCAAATGCTTTTTTGGCATATAAGGAGATGATCATGTGGTTTTTCTCCTTCAGTTTGTTTATATGGTAGATTACACTGATGGATTTTCATATATTGAACCACCTCTGCATGCCAGGGGAAGCCTACTTGGTCATGGTGGATGATATCTTTTATGTGTTTTGGATTCAGTTTCCAAGTATTTTATTGGGTACTTTTGAATCAACGTTCACAAGAGTAATAGGTTTGAAGTTCTCTTTTTTAGGTTGGGTCTTTGTGTGGCTTAAGTATCAAGGTGACTGTGGCTTCATAGAATGCATTTAATAATGTTCCTTCTGTTTCTATTTTGTGGAATAGTGTGAAGAGAACTGGAGTTCATACTTATTTGAAGGTCTGGTAGAATTCTGACCTGAAACCATCTGGCCCTGGGCTTTTTTTGGAAAGGAGACTTTGATGACCACTTCTATTTCCTTGGGAGATGTAGGACTGCTCAATCCAGTTACCTAATCCTGCTTTAATTTTGGTAACTGGAATCTTTCAAGAAAGTTGTCCACTTTATTTAGATTTTCCATCCCTGCTCTCAAACTGTACCTCAGAGCAATAGTAATAAAAACTGCATGGTATTGGCATAGAAACAGAATGGTGAATTAATTGAATTGAATAGAAGATCCAGAAATAAATCCATACACCTATGGATACTTGATTTTTTACAAAGAAGCTAAAACCATCCAATGGATAAAAGACAGCATCTTCAACAAATGGTGTTGGTCTAACTGGATGCCTACATGCAGAAAATTGCAAGGAGATCCATATTTATCAACCTTCAAAAACTAAAGTCCAAGTGGATCAAAGACCTCAATATAAAGCCAGACACATTAAATCTGTTAGAAGAAAAAGTGGGGAAGGGCCTTGAATTCATTCGCATAGGAGACAACTTCCTGAACAGAACAACAGCACAGACTCTAAGATCAACAATAAATAAATGGGACCTCATGAAACTGAAAAGCTTCTGTAAAGCCAAGGAAACTGTCAACAGAACAAAGCGAATGTCTACAGACTGGGAAAGGACCAACCCTATATCTGACATAGGGTTTATATCCAAAATATATTTTGCAGTTCTGCAGTGTGCATGAATGCCATGGCACAATTCCTACAAATCTAAAGTCATGGCTCATGGAGCTGACTTGGAAATAAAGGAACCAACTTGGGCATGAACAGAATTGCTTGTTAGTGTGACCAAGTGAAGACACCTATCTCCTCAGGTAGTTTATGTCACACAGGGGCTCTACTGGAATAAATGGGAACTTTGGGAAAGAAGATTCCACCTTCAGGTGAGTGTCCCTGCTGTCTCACAGTAGCACTTACCAATGGAGATTGGTATGTTGATCTCAGTAGGGACATTCTTCTGAGGAGAAATGAGGTTAGTTTCAGAGGTCACAGCAGCCTTTTGACTCTCTTATCAGTAACTTCCCAGCTCCTGACCCAACAATGGTGTTTTCACTCAAGTAAACCTTCATGTCTGGAGTTGCTCAGCACACCTGAGGTGCTTAGGTTATTAACCCTTCAAATCCACGGAGCATTCAGACAAAATCTTTTTGTAAGATGCAAACTTCATTACTGATGCTAGGTCACAGCAGGTTCATTAAGGATGTGACTGTGGGGATGCTGGGAAATAAGGGAAAGGACTGATTTCTCCCTAAATTTCACTGTGAACCTGAACTGTTGGAAATAGTCTTAGAGAAACACTACCTCATGCCAGATGTCAGTTACTGTTAGAAATACTGTTACCTCTTATGCATCTTGATTGCATTCATTTTCTCTGCCAGTTAAAGCATGAAAGGGAAGAAAAAAACTCAAGTGCCACAGTAAGCATCATGGCAATTCACTCATACAACCCTCAGGAGCAGACAGCGTCTGCCTGTAAAGAAAGACTCTTCTTAGGATTGAGGAAGCATACACAGGCAGCTAGCAGAGAGGGGAAAAACATCGCCCAAAAGTGAAAAAATTAAAAAAAATGAGAATTTTTTTTCCTTTTGAAGGCTGAGATTTTAGCAGTTCTTGAAGAGTCTTCCTCATCTAATTATAATATATAATTATAAATACTTAAATTTTAATATTAGAATTGTTTCATACCCCAAAAGCAAAATATAGACAGTAGGAAAGACTAGGACTGAGTGAGACAAATGCAATGAAATAGTAAAACACAGAGTGTGTTTTCATAAATTATAAATTATTCATTTATAATCTTAATTCTGAAACCGGCCACATGTGCATTCCCCTTGCAGTTTCCTTAAGGAAATACAAATGACAAGTCGATTCGCTCCCACTGACCTCTGGAAACCACACCATTCAACTGATGAACACATACCAGAACATTCTTTCCACTGTTTCTCAGTCTCTTTCCCTATCTTCTTTCTTTCCTCATTCCTATTTTCTTTGTCTATCCCATTTGCCTTAAAAAAATGTTTTTTGGCCAAAAAGATTTAGCCATCATGTTTTTAGATATTAGAGATTGTACATTATATCTTGCCAAAGCAAAGGTTTCCATTTGCAGCATACCTTAGTTAAAGTCAAAACCCACACAATTTTAATTATATCATTTTTTTTCTCTGCTAAGCTCCTAAGAGTTAATAACATCTATGGGAATTTGACTAAAATTTAGGGTACTCTCTTCCTGCTTGTAGCCACTGAATTCTTTTACCCAGATGCTTACAGAATAGAGACAACCACCCAGTCCATTCTCCTTTCCTACAACACCCTACCTGAGAACACCTACTCCTCTAATCATCTTTAGAGTTTATCAACAGAAGCCATTTCTTTGAAAGCGCCCTGCAGCTACAACAATTTTCTCATTCTGAAGCCTCTCATTCCACCCCTACGAAGGGTCAGAGCAAGCTTTCTCGCTGGTGTCTCCTCAGTTTCCCACGGGAGAGGCTGCCCTCACTGTGTACACGAAAACACAGTTTCATCTGTTGAAGGTCAAACTTCCGTGTCTTTCCACCTTCAGTCTCTTCATACCGTCTTAGAAATCTAAGACTCACAAAACTCAGTCTTAATCACTTCCCTTTCATAGACATCACCATCCTAGCCAAACCTATATTTGCATGTATAATAGCATCTGTGCAATGAAATATAGCTAGAAAAATAACCTACTGACCAATTGATCTTATTTAAAATTTACATGTACAAAAATTAAGACTGATCCCAATGCTGCCAAATACTCATGTGTTTCTTCATCCAGTCACAGCTACCCTGTCTTAAACTCAAAAGCACAGGCATTTAATAAGCATGTTAAACAGGTTTGTCATTCCTTCAGTCAATCCTCCATCCTCAAATGCCAGTTGCCAGGACTTGAATCTTTTTTTTAATTTTTATATTTTTAATATTATTCACAGGGTTTTTACTTTGTATCCCAACCGTAGCCCCCTCCCCCATTCCTCCCTGTTCCCATCCTCCCTCCCTCATCTCCTCCCTGTCCCTCTCTAAATCCACTGATAGTGGAGGACCTCCTCCCTTTCCATACGACCCTGGCTTATCAGCTGTAGGTGTTCTCTGGTAGAAGTTTTGGGGTCACTTATGTATACTGTCATATAATCTGCAAACAGTGATAATTTGACTTCTTCCTTTCCAATTTGTTTTCCCTTGACATCCTTTAGTTGTTTCATTGCTCTACTAGGACTTCAAGTACTAGGACTTACTGTGTCAGCGTGGGTTGGCACCCACTGGGGCCTCCCCTTCCCTGAGGAGAGGAGCGAATGGAGTGAGAGGTGTGTGAGAGCGGGGACTGGGAGGGGAGAAGGGGCTGAAATCAGGATGTGGAGTGAATAAGTAAATTTAAAAAATCAGGTTTAATGTCTGTTTCCCTTTATGTCCCCACTTTTTCCACTGATCCCTTTTGTTCCTCCCTTATTAGGAAAATGTGTTTGACCAAGTGTAATCAGCTTCCTGGGATTCCTGGAATTCATAAATATCTAAACTCAATAAGCTCTACATTCTTCCAGGCTCTTTCCCCAAGGCTCCTTAAATGAGCCAATTGGGCGAGACTCCAATATTGATGCTCGGCGAGTGAGTACAACACCCACCTCCTTCCCTCTTGTAGTAAGGATGAAAGAGACATCATGGTCATACTACTTGCCTTCCTAGTTTGGAGGTATGGTAAACTCATTCTTCTAAAATGAATTGTCTTGTCATGTAAGGGTCGCGTTGGTTACATGTTTCTTCAGTGTGGAGACCTACTTTAACCACCATAGCAGCTCTTTTCTCATGTAATCCTTTCTGTGTTTAAATATTCCCAAATTTCAAATAAGTATCTGAATAAAACCACTTCCCTCCACTAGGATGATGTGAATTTCCTGTCCTATTCACAGGTACTGCACAAAAGGATGACCATTAGTCAATGGAATGTGAGAAATAGTTTATGCAACATCAGAAATGGCATAGGGCATACTGGCCAGTCTTCATTTACGCCGCCCAGAGAATGGTTTGCTTTGTGTTTGATTCACTGACGATCTTGTTGTTATAATATGTTAGTGTACCACAGAACATATCTGATATAATATAAAGAAGATTTATTTGAGAGGGTGGAAAGGAGAGGAGTTAGGGAATGGAGGCGAGGTAGAGAATTTTTTGAGCATGTAGACAGACAGGCAGACAGAAAAGGAGCCATGGGGGCAGAGAAGGACACAGAGGGAAGGAGACACAGAGAGACAGACAAAGAGAGACCGAGAGACAGAAAGAGGGAGCTAGAATGGCAGGTGGACCCCTATGTCCTGCGCACTGTGTCCAGGTGATGACATAGGACAGTTTTCAGGCACCCCAGCAGGCCCCTGAGGGCAGGCCATTTGAATTGCCTACACAACCCACTTCTGACCTTGAAGGAATAAAACCTCAATGAACGTAAGGGCAAACGTAGAAGTATGTGACTAGTGAAAGGAAAATATTTGTTATTGTTTTCCACTATAGTTTAGCTCTTTAGATGTCTGCAGAAGAATCTAATTACTCACACTAATAACAATCTGTGCTTTGAGGCATTGTCAACCAGGAGCTGTGGCATAGGTAAAACAGAAAGTGTAATACTCAACTATGATAGGGGGTGAATGAAATACTTAGGGAAACTGACACATAAAATTAACTGGAAAGTAAATAATGTTCTTAATGAGCCTTTGTTATTTGAAAGCTTTACAAGCATAGTGACATTTGTGTACTTTTGCTCTTTTTATTTTTACTTGATAGGAAATTACACAGAAGAAATTCTTGCTTGTTTTTTTTAAGCAGTGCTAAATGTTCACCTGTTTCTTAATTAAATAATAAAAACACCACTAAAATTGTTTCAAGACACATCATTGATTGGCACTTGTTTTTATGATAAGAGGTTTGTTCAAACTTTAAACATCACACACACACATAAACACACAGTTCTTTCATTGATGGGCATAACTAAATCTAGGCAAAATGAAAGTTTTGTATGAAATTGTAAGAATGGGCACTTATACAAAACAAAGTGAATGGACACAAAAACTGCTTTAAAAATTTCAAATGTAAAAAATTTGAAAATTCAAAGCTTTTACAATGAGGGTTTTTACTAAAAAGCAAACAACAACAAAAACAGGTAAATACTTTCTTCTATAAGAGAAGAAGCAGAGCAAAACAATTATAAAGCAAATGTGAGAAAGCCCAAATCTGCGTGTAGTGCCAAGTCTTATGGCTTATGACACCTATGACTCGTGCAAGGTCCTGTGTGCCCTCAAGTGTTTGTGTAGCTCTGCTTCCCTGGCTCTGCCATCCATAGCACAATGCTTGGTTCATTCAACACATAAGAATTTCAGTAACTCACATTGGTGACCTGCTCACATATTCCTGGGCTCCATAGACCTTGGGTAGGCTTGCCTCCTCTGAGATCCACAGAACATATAACTTGCCTGACCCCAGTGCATAATCACGGTATCCTTGGCAGAGATTCCGTAGTCCTGACATCTCTACTGTGCTGGGGTCTACACTGCAACTGAAGGTTGTCCCTTCACTAATGGCCTCCCCCTGACCTTTCACAGTACCAAGTCTCAGCTTCTTTCCACAACCCTGTCATGTCTTTAAAACTATCACCACACAAAATGCTGTGACACAAACACCAAGTTGGACTTCAAGTTTGATGCAAAGCATTGACACTTTCACCCTCTAACACAACTTCTGTTTGCTGACCATGAGGATATACTCACCAGAACATTTGAAATCAGTGATACTGGCCTCTTACTAACTACAGGTAATTGTTTAAGCTCAGTTAACCAGTATCAATTGTGTCAGTGAAGCTAAGGTCTCCCTTCAGTGGTACCAGTCTCTTGATAATCACACATAGCTGGTTTGTCAGCCCCGACCAACACCGACTCTTAACTAAAAGTTTACATGAGCTGCTCCGGCAGTGTCTTTGAGGAACCAACCCTCAGTCTTCCAGCCGAAACTTCACAAGGCATCCTAAGTTTGCATTGCTTTCAAGATTGTCTTTTTCTTTTCCAAGCACCTAATACAGTTCAGTAATCTCAGAGCACACAGTGATCTTTACAAAACATTTCAAATGCTTCTATCATTCTCCATTCACCCCTCCAAACAAACAAACAAACAAAAAACATAGTCATGTCTGTCACAGCAATCCCCCATAATTCTGGTACCATTTTTTTTTTGTCCCAGTTTGCCTTCTGTTGATGTGATAAACACCATTACCAAAAGAAACTGCTGGAGGATAGGGATTATCTGACTACATAGCTTACAGTTTAATCAAGAGTCAACAAAGGCAATGACTAACACAGGAATTTAAGCAGAGACCACGGGGCACCCTATGTACAGGTTTACTTTTCATGCTTCACTTGGCTTTCTGCTTTCCACAAGTCAAAACCACCTTTCAGGGAGGTACTGTACCCAGTGGGCTGGGCTCTCACACAACAATCATCAGTAAAGAAAACGCCCACTGGAGGCTTACAGTTTTCTCGCTGGAGTTTTTCTTTCTGTATGCTTTTGTCAGTTTGACAAAAACAAAAACCATAAAACAAACAAACAAAACACACTGAAATCAGAGAACTAAAGTATGAAAAACACCGAACTTGAGAACACTGAACTTGAGAAGGTATAGCCTTTAAGATGGAGAAGGAAGTAATTTAAAAATTACAAAGTATGTTAAACATCATAACGTATGTTTTTGTACCAAAATGTACCATGTAACCCTTCGTGGCTAACAGAAAGAAACAACCAACTTTTTTTCCAAATTGAAGAAAGAAGAGTTATACCAGAATTATGTTAGTAATCTATGCATTTTGCAAAGGGAAATACTTTCAGATTTTAAACAGAAATCTCATCCAAAATATGTCATCTGTTCAGACTAAATTCCAATTGGAGGTCAAACTCCACATTTCCAGCTCTGTCCATCTAAGTATGAATGCCATCACACAGTAAAATCCCATTACTGTTAACTCTAGGACCATTTCCATATTCTGAAAATGGAAATTCTCACCTGTATTCTGTTGTGAGCTAGAGATAAAAGGTGGTTGCCCCTGAATACATTTAGAAATAAGTGTTTGAATTATCCAGCTAATGTCAGCACAAAACTCATAATCAAGTTCTTGAAAGCCCAAATGGAAAATATCCCAATTTAGCAGTAATTTATAGTTCCAGTGACCCAAATAATCATAAATTATTTATCTGTCATCAAACATGACATAAGACTTTAGTTACTAAGTCCTTAGTAAACTAAATTACAAAGAATATATAAATCATTCAAATAAAATGCGTACATATAATTACTTAAGACAAATAATTACATATAAGTCAGTGAGTGAAAGTTGCTACAGACCTACAGCATCAGTCATGAAACTGGAGGTGTAAATTTTGCTCCTTAGAATAGTTCTAAATACACTCTTCATTTGCTGTTCATTTTAATCTAACAGAACTATTATTAAAGTTTTCTGTGTTGTTAAAATATTGCAATATTCATGAAATATAAATTTAGTTCAAAGTTTACTGACCTTTTATGTTTTGTGATTTTTTTAACGTTTCAATTAAATTCAATTATACATACTATACATGATGGAATGGTTATGAAAACATAAAATGATTTTTTTAATTTTGTCAAGTTCTAGTTAATTCCATGTTTAGAACATACTTTTTATACTCTAAGAATTTCTATAGATTTTAATTTATTGCTACACAATACTTACATTTTAGTAGCTTGAGGAAATACATAGTCTTTCAATTTAAACACGATGACTTATACATTTGTATGTGAAAATATTACTTCAAACTCACATATTCAAACAAACATATTCTTCTAGAAACTTAAATATGCACATAAGTGTTTTTTCATATAATATCAGCTTAGGGCTACTTAAGTTTCAATTAGATATCAAAACATATTAGTCTTAGGAGCATCAGATCAGGCTCATCAAAGGTCTGTACTCTGCCATTGTTAGTGCCGTGACGTGACCTCATTCTGTAACACAGGCCAGTCGCAGGCTTACTGTGATCCTCCGCCTCAGCATGCTCAGTCCTGAGATTACAAGTGGGCACCTCTGTAGTCAGTTCCAAGTTTTGTCACTAATGTGTCATCTACTGTATTTGTTTGGGGTTTAAGAACTGATTTTTGAAATGTATGTATACAATAAACTTTTTATAAATCTGTTTATATACACATTCATGTATAAAAATATGTGTATATAGACACACAAATACAAACAAACATTTTATGAGTATATATAAAGATAATGGTAAAGTTCACCTTTGATGTTTCCCTGATAATTACAGGAATGTATATTGACCTTAATTTATAATTTCTACAAATACTCCTGTTTCTTCAATGTTGAGTCTATTATATCTTATACATTGAATTTCTTAGGGAGAAGCAGCATTACCAGGCCACAAAAGAAGACACTGCAGCCACTTCTGATGAGACCTAATTGACTAGGATTAGAAGCAAGGAAAAGAAGTCCTCCCCTATCAGTGGACTTGGGGAGGGGCATGCATGCAGAGGGTGGAAGAAGGGAGGGGTTAGGATGGGAGGAGGGAGGGAACCACAGGGGGGATACACAGTGAATAAAGTGTAATTAGTAAAGAATTAAAGTAATATACTTAAAAAATACTAATAAATTAGAAGCATCCTAGATCCCAGTAAAGAGATATAATAGGTGTGCTTACTCACTCATAAATACATACCGAGTCAACCATTACTATTTTAACAATGAATGAAAATCGTAGAACAGTTATATGGTGAATTATCTTAGCTGCTTACACCACATTTAGGCTCATACACCAAGTAGGATTTGATTGTTTTCTTTTTTAAAGAGTGAAAAATACATCAATTCTTTTATGAAACTAGCAATATCAATCCAAAATAAAATTAATTTAGATTACCTAGAAACATTAACTCCTAAGAATTATATTATTTAGCATTTTTCCTTTAAATATAAAGGTCCTTTTAGTTGATAAAGAAATGATTTTGTGTAAGGAATGTTTAGAAAAGCAGTATCAGAAAAAAAATAGAAAGGTATGAAGTTAACAAATCATAAAATGTGTTACAGCCTATAGGAAAATTAACTTTACTAATGAGCCCTTGAAGAGGTAGCACACTCAGTCAGCTGTGCTTGTCTCTTCTGCTCTCCCTCTTTAATATTTTACGTTTTTATATTAAGAATGTCTTCAGTGTGCTAATGTGGAATATTTTTACTTTCATCAGATGCCACTTTCCAAAGCCTGACAAACATGGTCTGCAGCAGTAAGTCACTCTTGATTGATGTTTATACCCGGTGAAGAAGATCTTCTCAGCTCCTCCGCACTTTTCCTGTTCTCATATACCTCCTACTCTCTGCAGCCTTACTTCAAACATCAGCCTAATCTGCCATCATCTTTCCCCAGGATTAAGTGAAAGCCTCTTATTTGATTTGCTCCACTTCAATCATCCACTCCACTTCCAGTCCAGCCCTCACTGTGCAACCTCAATTAACTTTAACATTTAACACGTAGTCATATCCCTCTGCTGCACAAAATATTTCAGAACTTATCATACAGAAACATGGGTGTAGTTTTGTTTTTTTCAGAATGTCAAATTTTTACACTATGATATGGATAATTTTTTTAGGCTGCTACATCTATTAAAATTCATCTATTTTTTTCATTGCTCAGCAGTTAACTGTTAATGGTCATGTCTTACATTATTAATTCATCAGTTCAGCATGAGATTGGTCATGACAATCATTCTTTCATTCCCCGCTTCTCCCATGTCATCCTTTGTGTCACAGACCATCCACACAGGCCAGAAAGTCCTTCTTAGTAACAGTCATTAGATCTTGGACATCCCAGCCTCCAGACATGCAAACTAAATACATTTTGAATTCTACAAATTACATGGCTTTTGATTTGTGATTTTACCAACAGATATGAGATTAAAACAAATACTCTCCAAAATTCTCTCCAATGAGCCTACCACAGAGGGCCTCCAAAAGACTCTACCTAGCAGTGTATCAAAGCAGATGCTGAGACTCATAACCAAACCTTGGGCAGAGTGCAGGGAATCATATGAAAGAAGGGGGAGTTAGTAAGACCTGGAGAGAACAGGAGCTCCACAAGGACCAGATATATCTGGGCACAGGAGTCTTCTATGAGACTGATTCTCCAACCAAGAACCATGTATGGATATAACCTGCACCCCTGCTCAGATCTAGCCCATGGCAGCTCAGTGTCCAAGTAGAATCCCTGGTAAGGGGAACAGGGAATATTTCTGACATGAACCCAATGGCTGGCCCTTTGACCTCCCCCCACACCAAGGGAGGAACAGCCTTCCTAGGCCACAGAGGAGGACAATGCAGCCAGTCCTGAAGATATCTGATAAGCTATGTTCAGATGGAAGGGGAGGAAGTCCTCCCCTATCGGTGGACTTGGAAAGGGGCAGGGAGGAGATGAGAAAAGGAGGGTGGGTTTGGGAGAGAATGAGGGAGGGGGCTATGGCTGGGATACAAAGTAAATAACCTGTGATTAATATAAAAAATTAAAAATATAAAAAACTTAAAAAGTTAAAAAAAAAAAGAAAAGAAACTTTATTGTATTTGGAGTTCTGATGCACAAGATTTTTCCAGGACTCTTCCAAGTAATTCGGTTGTTATGGCATAGCTCAGGGATGGAACTTTTCATTTCTCAGCTCTACTGTCCCTTTTTCCACTGGGTCTAGAAAATTTCATGCCAGTACACAGTACCCGGGTTTCAGTAGCAGACAGATGTTCACAGGGCCACACAGGAGCACCGAGTTGAGGGGCTGGTGGCCATGGTGTTTATTGTCTTCAGCAATGTGGAAACTGCCTGTGGAAGGGCTGTGGTGTGGGTTAGCCTTCCCTGCTGGCACAGAGGAGAGAGCATGGCGGGCAGCTTCAGACCTGTGTCCAGCCACCTTAAGTAGAGAATCTGAAGCATGCAGCGTGGCCTGCTCCTGTCCTCTTGCTTCTTTCCTCTCCTCATAGGGGCATAAGTATTCTGCTATTCAGAGCTGGTAAGAAAAGGTTGCTTACAGTGTCGTAAATGTTCCTGTCACTACATTCTATTTTTATAAAATTACTCTCTAGTTGGATATTAGACATATAATACAGGATAATCATACTAAAACCTGTACACCTAAGAAAGCTAATCAAGAAGGAGGACCCTAGTAAGAAGCCCAATCTTCATACAGAAAGGGAAACAAGATGGACATCAGAAGAGGGAGAAAACAGGGAGCAGAACATGAGCTTATCACAGAGGACCTCTGAAAGATTCTACCCCTCAGGGTATCAAAACATATGCTGAGATTCATAGCCAAACTTTGGGCAGAGTACAGGGAAGCTTATGAAAGAAGGGGGAGATAGAAAGACCTGGAGGGAACAGAAGCTCCACAAGGAGAGCAACAGAACCAAAAATATCTGAGCTCAGGGATCTTTTTTGAGACTGATCTTCCAAACAAGTACCATACATGGAGATAACCTAGAACTGCTGCACAGAAGTAGCCCATGGCAGTTCAGTATTCAAGAGGGTTGCCCTATAATAGGAACAGGGGCTGTCTCTGACATGAACTAATGGGCTGGCTCTTTGATCACCTCCCTCTGAGGTGGGAGCCACCCTATCAGTCCACAGAATAAGAAAAAGAAGCCAGTCCTGATGAGACCTGATAGACTAGGGTCAGATGGAAGGGGAGGGGGACTTACCTCCAGTGGACTTGGAGAGGGCCATAAGAGGAGATGAGGGAGGAAGGGTGAGATTGGGAGGAGAAGGAGGAGGGGCTAGAGCTGGGATACAATGTGAATAAACAATAATTAATTAAAAATTAAAAAAATATATTAATTATAATATGAAATTAAAAAACTAAAAAAATTACTCTCCAATTGAATTAAGAATTTATGATACATTTGGCCTCATGAGTTATATGCAAACATAAATAAAACTATGAAATTTTGATTTAATGTACAAGTTTGGACACATTTTATTTAAGGAAAACTAGTGGAAATAATGGTATGAAAAATTAATGCCATGCCATCTACCAACCTGGAGGACTTTTATATATGTATACACCAAATAATTCCACACAGTTCAGTTCAGTGTGAAATATGCAGTTGCCGAAGCACAATTTAGACATTTTCTTTAGAAAGTACACTCTCCATAAGATGGCCCTGAAGGCTGCTGACATGGATACTTGATATGCCTTTCGAGGGTTTTTAACTCTGTAATTAAAATTCATCCCATAACTGCTATCAATTTGCTTTTTGGTTAATAAGGAAACAAACACAGTAAGATGTGGATTAATTCCAGGGTACTTGAAAATCCTTCTAGCTGTACATGTATTTGTGGAGAATTAACTAAGTGGCATCCTTAATTTACATGACAATATTAAGAGGTCAGTCATAGTAAGGCTTCCAAAACCTTTTTTAGAGGAGATTCAGTTATCCAGAATCCCTGGCTAGCAGACCTCCGATTCAGGATTTAACACAGCAGTGTATTTTGATAAGCGTGGCACTTTAGCATTGCACAGTGCCACTAGACGTCTTACTAATCAAATGTGGGTTAACTTGGCTCCACCACAGCCGTTATTGTGAGGTACACTGGTGATTTTTAATTACTTGTGGCTAAGTCACAAGAATTATTCAGCTATTTTTTAAAAACTAGTGTAAATGTCACTAGCCTGTTCAAGCACTTCAGAGTGAATACAAATTCACACTATCACCACTGAGATAAAGAACTCTCAAAACACAGATGTGAAAGTTGGAAATGATGTTTAGTGCTTTACTAATAAAAGTGGGCATTTGCATACTTTTGACACCCATGAGCATTTGCTTATGTGTGCTTGATTAATGTTTATTTTAGAATATATTATATATTTTATAACAATGGAAATCTAACTTTCAGGTTCATAACTTAATTGGAAATCCTTCAACTAATATAGGGAAATATGCAAAGGTAAAAGCCTGTTACAACATTTTAAATATTACATACAACAAATATTTTCATAAATTTATAAATCAAATTTTACCATTTTATCTTCCTGGAACTTAAAGCTACAGCAACATTTTCGGGTAATTGTCTTGTAAGAGCCACAGTGCTGGCTTAGTGCAGAGAACCCCGTCCTCTGCAGCAGCATCCAGGGCTCCTCACCGGAGCCATGTCTCCAGCCCTATAATAAACAAAACTTTTTAAGTTAAAAAAAGTTGCATTGCTTTTATTTATGTGTATGTGCATGTATGTGCCCATTTGTGTATACATACTACTGGTGTGTGTGTGCGTCTGTGTGTGTATTCTGAGGGCGGTGATGCGTGCCTCACAGCTAACATACGGAGATCAAAGAACAGCTGGCAGGCTCGCCTTTTCCCTTCTGCTATGTGGGTCTCGGGGGGTTGAGCTCAGGTCGTCAGATTTGCAGACAAGCACCTTCACCTTGCGGGCCCCGAATACTTTAAATGGTAGCTGGAAACTGTTGAAATGACTGCTGGAGTTTTTCCCTTTACCAGTGCCTCCCTCATCACCTCACACCAGGAAATTCAGAACGAAAGAATTTTGCCGTTTTCCAGTAAGATGTGAAGGAATAAATTGCGAGTTGTGTTTAAATGCTTTAATATTCTTCATTAATTTTATCCATCAATCGTTTTATTTTTTGTCTCTATTTTTTTTGAATAATTATGCACAAGGAAGACTCACTTAGTCACTGATATTTATTGCTGTGTATGATCCAATGCCATATTTTGATGGATTGTTGAGTTTAGGAATGTCAACTGCTATCTAGGAATATAGTATATGTAGTTAATATTCAGAACTACTTGGAAATAGACAACGTTTGGAGAATTCCAGCAGTGCCATATTGACACAAGACAGCTGTGTAAAGGAAAGAGGTATAGTAATAAATGCGGGATGCCTTAGAAAGACTTACAGTGCTCCTAATGCCGGTAACGTCACCTCCTCCGGTTTCTGCAGCCTTCGGACACAAGCACCACAGACAGGTGCTACATCATCCTCAGCTTGTCTGCAGTTGTTGGGAGTGTGGCTCTGACAGATGGCATCACCTAACATGTCGGTGTTGCAACACAGATAGGCAGATGAGAGCATAGTAGCACAGCAAATGTACACGTTAGACACAGGAAATCACTCACTGCTTCCATGTTGGTCTTTTTTCTTCCACGATAAAAATCATCTTTACTTATCAAAATAACATTTATTACCAAGGCATGAAAAATGAAACTGACAAGGTAAGTTACATGTTCCTATCAATCTTTTCAAAGTTCCATACATTTGTTTAGTAAAAAGACCTCACTTGCAAATTCTATTTGAGCTATTCTAATCAAAATTTCACATAAGTTTCTTATAAATATTAACAACCCCTTTTGGAAAAGTTTGGATCATGATGAATATGGAAAACAAAAACCAAAGTTATTGATTTATATAATGTATACAAAAGTTTTCATTATACAGAAAGTATGGCAGTTCAGAACGTCTCATTAGATGGAATCATTCAAGAATACTCTCCTTGAAGATTTACTTTTTAGTTACAATATCATTTTGCCACCAAAACTTTAAAGAGCCACTAAAGAAAAAGAAAATATCTGTAGAAAGAAAAAGTAAATTCCAGAGCAGTAGCAGGCCTGTCAGAAAATGTGGTTCAAAAAATTCCTACTGAATAGATTTTTCCAGAAACTGTGAGGCATAATATGCTGTGGTAAAATCTATTGAAAGTGCAGTTAAACTGTAAATCTAATTACTATTGATTAAATTAGATTGAAAATTTATATGTGTTCCAAAAATCTTGTTTTCTGTTTTTAAGTAGGCATTATCACTTTGGAAGAATGAAAGATATATAAAATCAACATTGATTATTTTTCAAGACACAACTTGTTCCATTAAGACCTTTTCTAAATTGCCACTACTCTATTTTTCATGCTATGCCAATTCTTATAAAAGTGGTTTATCATGTTAAGCATGCAAGAGATTTCAGCATTTATTCACAGCTTTATTTGGGTTCTTGCAGGGATTGGTCACTGTTTGTGTACATATTATTGACACTCATGTTTCAAATATTAAATTTGTATATTACTTACTTCTTTTTAAATTTTTATATTTATTTTTTATTAATTACAGTTTATTCAGTTACAGTTTATTCAGTTTTTATCCCCCCTGTAGCTACCTCCCTCCTCCCTATTAGTAACTTCTATGCACAGAATACTTTCTATTAATTTTTCTAAGAGTGTACTATTGCTGCATTTGCAATTAATTTTAACTTTTTACATACAGATGTAACTAAAGCATATTTCTTTCCTCCCAGCATATTTAATGATGTTTCAGGGGTTATTTACAGGTTTTGTTACAATTAAAGAAAATCATTATTGTTGACAATATATATGCATATTTAGCAACAAAAATATTTTTATATAAACATTCTGTTGAAGTCTATGCAAAGTTGAACATTTTCAAGGACATGCAAGCAACTCATTAGTAAATTGCTTTTATACTCTATTCAGCTGACTTTTGCTTTTGGTGTTCAAGGTCCAGCAGCAAATGTCTATGTGCTAAGAGGCTAATGATAGAAAAGGTAACTGTATTCATGGGAGGAGCTACTGTCACATTTTCTGTATATGCAGCTCATGAGCGACTTAGAGAAACATGTTATGGACACTGGCTGCCAGTTGATAGAAAATGTTTCTTTCAAAGCATCTGTTTTTGTTTTGTTGGCTAGAGAGCATTTAACTTACTGCTGCATATAAGAAACATATCTCAGAAACAAAGATAGATATTATCTCAGAGTAAAGAGCTAGAAAATTGTTTTCTAAGCAAACAGATCCAAGAAGTAAGCTGGAGTAGCCATTCTAATAACTAATAAATTAGACTTTTAACAAAAATTATTCAAAATAAATGGGCAAGCACACTTTATTCTCATCAAAGGAAAAATACATTAAGAGGACATCTCAATCCTGAACATTTATGCCCCAAATACAAGGGAATCCACATTTGTAAAAGAAGCATTAATAAAGTTTATACAACACATTGATCCCTACACATTAGGTGGGAGACTTCAGCACCCCACTCTCAACAAAGAAAGGATCAATGAAACATAAATTAAACATAGAAATAATGACACTAACAGATGTCATGAATCAAATAAACATCTACAGAATTTTTCACTGAAACACTGAATAATATACTCAAGAAAGAAAGTGAATTTCAGATCAATCTCTCTTATGAACATTGATGCAAAAGTACTCAATAAAATACATGCAAACCAAATCCAAGAACACATCAAAGATGTCATTCACCATGACCAAGTAGGTTTCATCCTAAGCATGAGGGAGTGGTTCAATATACAGAAATCCACAAATATAATCCACCACATAAACAAACTGCAAGGGAAAAAAAAATACATGACCATCTCATTACAAGTCATTGAGAGATTAAGGATACAAGGCACATAAACATAATAAGCAAACCTATAACCAATATCAAATTATGTGGAGAGAAACTTAAAGCATTTTACTGAAAATGGGGTACAGAACTAAACAATTTTCAAGAGAGGAATCTCTGATGATGAGAGGCATTTAAAGAAATGCTCTGAGCAGGGGTTCTAGGTTATATCCATGCATGGTCCTTGACTGGAGAATCAGGCTCAGAAAAGACCCCTGTGCTCAGATATATTTGGCCCTTGTGGCACTCCTGTCCTCTCCAGGTCTTACTAACTCTCCCTTCTTTCATATGATCCCCTGCACTCTGCCCAAGGTTTGGTTATGTAGCCCATGGCAGCTCAGCATACAAGTGGGTTTCCATAGTAAGGGGAACAGGGACTGTCTCTGACATGAACTCAGTGGCTGGCTCTTGGAACCCCCTCCCCCAAGGGAGGAACAGCCTTGCTAGGCCACAGAGGAGGACATTGCAGCCAGTCCTGGTAAGACCTGATAAACTAGGATCATATGGAAGGGGAGGAGGACCTCCTCTCTCAGTGGACTTAGAGAGGGTCAGGAAGGAGATGAGAGAGGGAGGGTGAGATTGGGAGGGAACGAGGGAGAGGGCTACAGCTGGGATACAAAGTAAATAACCTGTAATTAATATAAACAAATAAAAATGAAATGCTCAATGTTCTTAGCCATCAGGGAAATGCAAATCAAAACAACTCTGACATTCCTTCTTACACCTATTAGAATAGCTAAGATCAAAAACTCATGTGACAACATGTACTGGAGAGGATGTGGAGAAGGGAACCCTCCTCCATTGCTGGTGGGGGTGCAAACTCATACAATGGAAGTTTTTCATGAAAATTGGGAATATCCTTCCTCAAGGCCCACCTATTCCACTTCTGGGTATATATCCAAAAGATGCTCCACCATACAAGAAGGATGTTTGCTCAACTATGTAAATAGTGGTTATATTCATAAAAGTTATGACTTGGAAACAATCTAGTTGTCTCTCAGCTGAAGAATGGATGCAGGAATTGTGGTACATTTATACAAACAAATACTACTCAGCTATTAAAACAAGGCAATCATGAAATTTGCAGGCAAATGTATAGATCTAGAAAGGATCATTGAGAGTGAGGTAACCCAGATCCAGAAAGACAAAGATGATATGTACTCACTGATAAGTGGATATTAGACCTTTAATACAGGACAAATGTACTACAATTCACAGACCAAAAAAGTTAAGTAACAAGGAGGGTCCAAGGGAGGTCCTCTTTGAATCTCACTCAGATAGATAAATTGGATACACAGAGGAAGATGTAGAAAGGGAAAATTAGGAAAAAGTGTGGGGATGGAATGATGGGCAGGATCAAATGTGGGGTGTGCATGAGGGTTAGGGAGAGGGCTTGGAGAGAAAAGAGAAACTGAGGGCAGGACAACACGGAGACAAGCTGGAGACCTGCGCTGGGTGGGCTACAGGGAGGATATGGGGATGTCTCTAGCTGAGGTTCCTCGTAGCAGGGAACATGAGACTGAGGAGGCCACCTTCCAGGAAGAGAGGGAACACCAATTCACCTGCAAACCCTGGAGCCCAAATTTACCTTGCCTATAAGATGCACAACAGAAAGATAGAGTAGAGACTGAGGGAGTGTCTAACCAATGCCTGGCCCAAACTGAGATCTACCTCATGAGAGAGAGTGAATCTCTGTCTCTATTAATGATCCTCCGCTATGTTTACAGACAGGAGCCTAACATAACAGTCCTCTGAAAGGCGCCACCCAGCAGCTGATGGAATCTGATGTTGACATTCACAGCCAAGCATTAGGCAGAGTTGGAGGTGTCCTGTGGAAGAGTGTGTGTTTGGGGGGGGGTGGATAGAAAGACCCAGAGGAGACAAGAACTCTACAAGAAGACCAACAGGGTCAACTAACCTAGACCTAGGGGTGCTTACAGAGACTGAATTCCAACAAAAGAACATGCATGGACTGGCCCTACATCCCTACACATATGTAACAGATTGATAATTATTGATAATTATGTGGATTCCTAAGTAATTTGAGTGGGTGCCTTCTGTGACATGGACTCTGTTGCCTGCTTTTGATCACTTCCCTCTAACGGGCAGTACTGCCTGGCCTCAGTGGATGAGGATGAGGTCAATCCTGCTGTGACTTGATGTGCTGGCATGGATTGGGGTGCCTCACATTTCTGAGGATAAAGGGAGAGGGGCAGGGGAAAGAGAGTGGAAGGGAAGGCTTGGGAGGGAAGAAGTGAGGGGCTATTACAGGGAAATAAAGAGAATATATAAATTAAAAAGAAAAAGAATATGAATCTGAAGCTGAGCTACAAGGCTGGGTATCAGAGAGAAAAGGTGGAGCGTGCCAAGAGTGACATTGAGCTGCAGGTCTTCAGGAAGGAAGGTTGTCTTCATATAGCAAACTTGCCAGTGAGCAGTTACGTGAGTGAGGAAACCTACATGAGGCCATATATATTGAGGTGCTGGGACAGAGTTAGTTGATGAAGTGCTTGTCTTTCATACACAAAAGCCTGAGTTTGATCCCCATAGCCAACACAAAAAATATCTTGGAATGACATTCCAGTATGGGGCTTTGGAAGACAGCCCCTTGTGTTCCCTGGCCAGGCGCCTAGCCTGCTTGGAGAACTCAGGCCCAGCAAGAGAAACTATCTATAAAAAGGAAAGGAGGAAGGAAGGAAGGAAGGAAGGAAGGAAGGAAGGAAGGAAGGAAGGAAGGAAGGAAGGAAGGAAGAAAGAAAGGAAGAAAGAAAGAAAGAAAGCGCAAGAAATGAAAAAAAGAAAATATGTGGGTGCTTGCAGAATGACACACAATGTTTTTGTCTGTCATGAGGGGTAACACAGACACACAGACACACACACACACGAGAGAGAGAGAGAGAGAGAGAGAGAGAGAGAGAGAGAGAGAGAGAGAAATTCCCAGTAGTTATTGCATATTCCACCAATAGTCAGAACACAGCAATGGTTTTACATCACCTGGAAAGTCAAGCCTTCTCTAGTATAGCCTAAAAGTCTACCCAATAAAATATCACAAACTTGCAATGAACAAACAAACAAACAAACAAACAAACAAATATAATTATGAGCTAAAGAAAAAAAAACATATGCTGGAAAATGGCTTGGTCACTAAGGCTCCTCCAACAGACTTGATGACTTAAATTTCCATACCTGGACACATGGTATTTAGAAAGAAAGAAGCAATTTTTGTAAGTTGTCCTTTGATTGCCACGTGGGCAAACAACATAGCTAAAGGATACTACACACTTCAAATAGCCTTTATGAAAACAATAGATGTCCTTAAAGAAGAAATTAATAAATCTCTTAAAGAAATCTATAAAAACACAGAGTGGAACGAAATGAATAAAACAATTCAAGACTTTAAAGTGGAAAGAGAATCAAATTTTAGGAATATGATGGAAATTTGAAAATGAAAAATTTAAGAATTTGAATAAGAATCTCAGAAACAGGCCTCACCAACAGAATATAAGAGATGTCAGATAAAATTCCGGGCATTGATGAAAAATAAATAAATAAAAGAAATGGCTATATCAGTCCAAAAAAAAAAGTTAAATCTAAAAATATCTTGTCAAAAAACATTTAAGAAATCTGCGACACTATGAAAGGCCAAGTCTATGAACAGTAGTGATAGAGAAAAGGATAGAAAACCCAAGATAAAGGCCCAGAAAATATTTCCATCAAACTCACATAAAAAATTCCCTAGACAACAGAAGGAGATGCATATCAAAGTACAAGAAACATACAGAATAGTGAATAGATTGGAACAGAAAAGAAATCCCTTTCATCACATAATAATCATATAATCACAACACTACATCTGAGTAGGGGGTCTAGGTCCTCTCCATGAATGGCCTTTGATTGACTGATCAGTCTCTTTAGAATCCTTGGCCAAGATTTGTTGGCTTTGTTGGTCTCTTTGTGGAGATCTTGTCCCCTCCAGGTCCTACTCTCTCCCCTTCTTCCATAGGACTCCATGAACTCAGCCCAGAGGGTGGCTGCGAATTTTAGCATCTACTTCAAACCCCTGCAGCGTGGAGTCTTTCAGAGAACATCTATGATAGGCACCTGTCCCTCTCTTCCACGCTCCCAGAGCCTCTTCTATTTGCCCTTCTGAATGAGAATTAAGTAGCCTCCCTAGGATTATTATCCTCCCTCCTCGGTATTTACCTTCTTCAGGCCTGTGGATTGCAGAATGGTTATCCTATATTATATGGCTAATGTTTGCTTATTAGTGAGTATATACCATGTGTGTCTTTCTGGATCTGTGTTAACTTGTTCAGAATGATATTTTCTTGTACTATCCATTTGCCTTCAAATTTCATGATTTCCTTGACTTTAATAGCTAGATAGTATTCGATTGCATAAATGTATCATAATTTCATTATCCATCCTTTAGTTGAGGGACATCTAGGTTGTTTCTAGTTTCTAGCTATTATGAATACATAACTGAGCCAATGTCCTTGTTGTATCTGATAAGCAGTGCAGTCTCCATGTGGGTCTCCTAGTAAGGGAAGCAGGAGCTATCTCTGACATGGACTCTGTTACCAGCTCTTCTGTCATTTTCTCCTGGCTGGGAAGTCTTGCCAAGCAACAGCAGAAGAGGACACAGGCAATTCTAACCCACAGAAGAATAAATATTAAAATCCACAAGGAAAAAGACCAAGCAATATATAAATATAGACCTATTAGAATTATACCTGACTTCTCAATGGAGACTGTAAAAGCCAGAATAGGCTCAACAGATGTGCAACAGACTTAGAGACCACAGATACAAGCCCAGATTACTACACCCATCAAAAGTTTCAGTCACCTTAGATGGAGAAAATGACGTATTCCATGGACCATGGCAACTCTTATTAAGATAAACATTTAATTTGGGCTGACTTACAGTTCAGAAATTTAGCTCATTGTCATGCTGTCATGAAGCATGGTAGCAGACAAGAAGACAAGGTATTGGAGAGAAGGCTGAGAGATCTCCATCTGGATTGTCAGGTGACAGAAAGGGTGACACTGTGTCTGGCTTAGGACTCTGGAACACCAAAGCACACCCTCAGTGACACACCTTTCTCTAACAAAGGCGCAGCTTTCAGTATTGCCACTCCTTATGGGCCCATGAGTCCCTGAGATCACCACAACCATAAACAGGGCCCTACAAAAAGAGTTACAAGGAAAGCTCAACCCAGAAAGATGAACAACACCCAAGAAAACACAGGTATTAATTTCAGCCCAGTTAAACAAATCAAAAGAGGAGTACTACACACACGCACACACACACACACACACACACACACACACACGCTCAAAAACATATACCCCCCACACACACCACCATCACCAACAAAGCAGGAATCAGCAAACGCTGCTCACTGATATTTCTCAATATCAATGCTTTAAAGACCATAGTAAAAAGGTAAAGAATAGGGAGGTAGAAAGACCCAGAGGGGACAGGAAATCAACAATGAGACCAACAGAGCCAAAATATCTGGGCCCAAGAGGGCCTGCAAAGACTGATGAATTAACCAAGGACCATTCATGGAGATAACCTAGGCCCCCTTCTCAGATGTAGCCCATAGGCAGCTTAGTCTCCATGTGGGTTTCCTAGTAAGGAAAACAGGGTTTGCCTGCTTTTTGATCACCTCCCCCTTGTGGCCTGGCCTTACTAGGCCATAAAGAAAGTAGATCCAGACAGTCCTGATGGTACCTGATAAGCTAGAATCAGATAAAAAGGGAGGAGGACTTCCCCTATCAGTGTTCTAATGAAGGAGGATGGGAGGGAACAGAGGGGCGAGGGTGGGACCAGGAGGAGATGATAGAGGGGGCTACAACCAGAATACAAAGTGAATACATTGTAATATAATAATAATAATTATAATAAAATTTTTAAAAAGAAAAATATATGTAATTTAGTGACAAAAAATAAAAAAATAAAAACAAAACATAGACTAAAAGAATGCATTTGAAAACAGATTCCATCCTTGTACTGAATCCAAGAAACACACCTTAACTCAAAGCTAGAAAGCAGCTCAAAGTAAAATGATGAAAAAAGATATGCAGAGAAAATGTACTTAAGGAGCAAGTAGGGGTAGCAATTTTAATAGATGATATAATAGACATCAAAGCAAAGCTAATGAGAAGAGATAGAAAAGGACAGTATTTATTCATCAAAGGAAAAAAGCCTCCAAGAGTACATTACAGTTCTTAACATCTATGCATCAGGCATGAGAACACCCAAGTTCACAAAGGAAACACTACTCCATCTTAAATCAATTATTGACACAACTGATTGCAAAAAAATCCACTAGAGAGCTATTAAAAAACAACTTAGTATTGGCATAAACACACATATGTAGATAAATATAATCAAATTGAAGACTTGAAAACACAGAAATAAATCCACACTTTAAAGACAGCTGAATTTTCATGAACGAGGCAGAAGCATACACAGTATCTTTAACAAATGATGCTGGTCATACTGACTAGTTGCATGTGAAAGAACCCAAATAGGTCAATAGTTACCATCCTGCACAAAACTCAATATAAGACCAGATACATTGAACCTCATAAAAAATAAATTGTTCTGAAGACAATAGCACTAAAAAAGACGTTTTGAAAATAAAACTGATAGTACAGGCACTAATATCATCAATTAATAAATGGGACTTCAGAAAATTGAAATACTTCTTCATGGCAAAGGACATCATTCAAACAAAACAGCAGCCTATAGAATGTGAAAAGAGGTTTACCAACTACAAAGTTGATAGAAATACTTAAAGAACTCACCAAACTAGATATAAAAAGCAAATAATTCAAATAAAAATGGGGTAGATACTTAATTCTCAAAAGAGGAAATGAAAATGGCTGAGAAACACTTCAAAATGTTCAACAACCCTAATAATTAGGAAATGCAGATCAGAAGTAGTTTGAGGTTTCATCTTGTAGCCATCAGCAGGGCTAAGATCAATAAAACAAATGACAACACATGTTGGCAAGTATACAGAGTAAGGGGGACACTCAACTTTTGGTGGGAGTGCAAATGTGTTCATCCACTTTGGAAATCATTATTGTGCATTCTTTTTTTGTTTTTTACATTTATTATTATTATTATTAATTACACTTTATTCATTTTGTATCCCCCCATAAGCCCCTCCCTCCTCCCCTCCCGGTCCCATCCTTCCTCTCCTTTCTGCATGCATGCCCCTCCCCAAGTCCACTGATAGGGGAGGTCTTCCTCTCCTTCTTTCTGATCTTAGACTATCAGTTCTCATCAGAGGTGGCTGCATTGTCATCTTCTGTGGCCTGGTAGGGCTGCTCCCCCCCCCAGGGGGAGGTGATCAAAGAGCAGGCCAATCAGATTATGTCAGAGGCAGTCTCTCTTCCCATTACTATGTAACCCACTTGGACACGGAACTGCCATGGGCTACATCTGTGCAGGGGTTCTAGGTTATCTCCATGAATAGTCCTTGGTTGGAGTATGAGTCTCTGCGAAGTTCCCTGTGTTCAGATTTTCTTGTTCTGTTGCTCTCCTTGTGGAGACCCTGTCCTCTCCAGCTCTTGCTATTTCTTAAAAAAAGGAAAATCCATCTACCTCAAGATCCAGCGCAGGAGTATTGGACTTTATCCTGTAACAGAGACATTAGCTGTACCATATTATCTGCTGATCTGTTCAAAGTTGCCAGAAACTAGAAACAATCCAGATGTCCCTCAGGTGATGATGAAGAAAATTCATACATTTACACAATGGAGTATTACTCAGCTGTTGAAAGAAAATGAAATCATGTAATTTCAGGTAAATTAAGTGAACAACAACAAAATTATCCTGGGTGAGTTATCCCAGTCCCTGAAATTAGAATATGGTGTTTATTCACTTATATGTGGATACTAGCTGTTAATTCAATAAAATCCAAGCTACCATCTATAAAACCACAGATCTTAGCTATAGAATACAGGACTAGGGGCCACAGATAGATCCCATTAGCAACGGGAAACAGAGTGGATAGGAATAGACAGATACGGGGATGGTGGCACTGGAATAGGAGGATCGAGTAGGAAAAGAGGGAAGAGAGGACTACAAGGGAGGGAACTCAGGGGTAGATAGGATCATTTGAGGGGTAGTGTCACAATCAAATAAAGGAGAAGCTTCGTAAATTACATAGATATGTATATAATGTATATATATATATAATATATATATATATATATATATATATATAGAGAGAGAGAGAGAGAGAGAGAGAGAGTCTCATGATTATTATTGCTATGATGAAACACCAAGACCAAAGCAACTTGAGGAAGAAAATGAAGGCTTAGATTTTTCACCAAACCTACTTTATTTATGGTTCTTAAACACCTTTACCTCCCTTCTAACTCCCAACCATAGATAGGAGATTAGTAGGGAAAAGGGCTATAGACCTATTTTATCCACCTATTGTTGATTTAGTAAAATGGATCTTTAGAGGATTACCAAAATCAGTCATCAGGATACCTGCTGTCCAGTCCAAAGGCCAACACCAAGCAGCAACATGATTCAGAAGATCAGGACAAGTTATAGAAAGCCACACAACTTCTTTGGATTGTCCCTAGGAGTTCTGTGGAATGGTTTCTGTCTGCAAAGTCAAATGTTGAAGAATGAAGATCAGCACAGTGATGTCAATACAAAAAATCCAAGCCTCACTGTGTGTAGGCCTCTATATATCTCTTCTCCTCAAAGGCTACCCACAGATTTTCTAAGCTAGCCAAAGTCACACCCGTTGCATGACAGAGATCACAGCAAAACATTACATGCCCTCTCACAAGTCAACCTCCAGGAAACATTATCTGCATGGCTTGCAGCAAAACATCACATGATAAAACCATAAACTTCTGCTTCAGGAAGAGTTTATTCAGTGTATACTTCCATATCACAGTTCATCATAAAGGAAGCCAGGAGAAGAACTTAAGCAGGTCAGGGACTTGGAGGCAGGAGCTGATGCTGATGACTGAGCTGGTGCTGGTTATTGGCTAGTTCTTCATGCAATCCTCAGCCTGCTTTGTTATAGAACTGAGGAATACCAGGCCAAGGATGACACCAACCATGGGCTGGGCTCTCCCTAATCAATACCTAATTAATAAATTGCCCTACAGGCTTATGTATAGCTAGAATTTATGGATACATTATCTCAATGGAAGTTCCCCTCTAGTCTAATGACTGTAGCCTGTATCAAGTAGGCATAGAACTAGCCAATACATATATGAAGGTGATCTAAGTCCAACCACCAAATATGGCAAAGACAGAGTCTACACTGGCCAGCTCTTGTCACCAAAAGAATCTTCCATTATTGGAACTGGGTTTCATATGATTGAGTTGTTGGTACAATAGTTTCCATAGAATGCCCCAAACAATATTGGCTGATACCAAGGCTATAGGTTACTTTCCACACACTGACAGTAAGGCCGCATTGCTGAATACAACACCTACACAACCCATTGAACATGGAGAAGTTGAACTTGTTCCTTCAATAAAGCTTTAATGCTTGCAGTTTTAGTACAAGAAGGTTCTCTGTTTGGTATCAAGAGAGTAATGTAAGCACTAAGCAATCTACAAATTTTTGATCTACAATAGTGTCCTGTTTGCAAGATATAATATAGTAATGGTGGTACAAAGCCTGTGAGAGTACCCAAAAAATATCTGATTTGATATAAGGACTGCTTCACAAGATGGAACCCAAATCTCCAATATTGGTTGGGTGACCAACAACCAGAGACTAGATATCCAAGGGACCTAGGGCAAAACAGAATACGACTGTTCTTTAAAAATAAAAGGAGTAGCAATAAAAAGTCATAGTTGTGTGTCTTGCTCAGCCTTCAGTACAGAAGCTTTGTCCTGTGACAGACAGGAACAAATAGAGAAATCCAGTGTGCAGAGAGTGAGAAAGCTTAGAAGACTCAACTCTACATGGATGACTTTATCAAATCGCTTTCTTCAGGGAACTCTAAGGAAGAGAAGACAGAAGAGTGAAATCCAAGGGAATAAAGGATTCCAAAAACCAATCAACCAAACAAACAAACCAACAAACTAAACCCTTTCTAAATTACCGTGCTCAAAGCTCATGTGAAATCACAGAGACCAAGGTAACACACACTGTCTACACAGATCTGCACCAGGTTCTTTGTGTGAATAAGTTATAGCATCTACTTTAGTGATTTTTATGGGACTCCTCAGCAATTCTCTGATTTTTGTGTCCTCTCTTGGGCTTTTATCCTTCTATTTGTTTTATTGTTTTGTTTTTTGTATCTTATTATATTATATCATATAATTATACTTTTTACTATCCAATATTAGCCTGTTTATTTTCTAATGAGAGACAGAAAGGGAGTGGGTGTGGATGGGACAGTGAGGAAAAATTTAGAGGAATAGAGACAGGGGAACCTTAATCCAGATGCAGTATCTGAGGAAAAAAAATCAATTTTATAATAATAATAAAATAACAATAATAGTAATAATGCCAACAAATGACATGTTTTATAAAGTCTTGATTACTTGTCTTATGGTTCACATAGGCATTCTTTATGATAATTATTGAATTTTACAAACAGATTCTAGAGGTTTTCTCAGTTAATATATATTTTGTGGTGGGGGATAAACAAAACAAATCACCACAAACCACCATTATTTAAAGAATTTTCTTTTTTTTTTTTCTAGCTTCACAACATAACCATTAAGTAATAATCATTTTGTAAGTCCACTCCAGAATGGTCTTACCAGTAATGAAATAAATTGCAACTAGTTGTGGCCTAAAGATAAGGTGAATAGCTTCATTATCCAATATGCACAGCTTATCAAACCTGCCTTGTGAATCAGGGTGTACTTCATCACTACTGAAAAGCTCACAGAAGCAAGAATCTTAAATGATAATTACCACAATCTAATGAATTACATAAATCACTTATAATGAAGGGAAATAAACAAGCACTCTGAGATGAACACATTAATAACTTTTAAAGAGCAATGAGTAATTTAATTTATGTGCTATGTCCACAGACAGTAACAACAATTTTATTTGTGAAATAATTAGAAGTTAATCTGAAGGGATACAACTTATCCAATAGCAATACTTTAGATTGAAAAGTGAAGATTAATTTTATCTTTAATAAAAATTATTCTTGTGGTATCCCATGATTTGAACATCACTCTAAAGAGAAAAAAAAGCAGATTGATCTGTTCTTTCTTAGAAACCTAGAATTTATTCTAGGTTTCACAGTAGTTAACCATACTTGATATTTACAAGTAATTGACAATGTGCTCCTATTTTCAGCAATTCAATAATAACTGAAAACATACACAGATAAATGTGTGTGTGTATACACCATAAATTTCTTTTTAAGATTAGAAATTAGACATTAAAATATACTATTTATTCTAGAGGTTAGCCAACATTCACTACTGTGATACTCAAGCAAGTAACAGAAGCAATAAATACAACTAGAAAAGCTGCTTTTCCTCCGTAAAATGGCAAGAATTTCTTGAGAAGATGCACTTCTTTAAAAATACTTTTTGGATTTCTGTATATTGAACCACCCCTGCATGCCTGGGATGAAGCCTACTTGGTCGTGGTGGATGATATCTTTGATGTGTTCTTGGATTCGGTTTGCAAGGATTTTGTTTTGTCTGCTAATCTTCTGTTTATTAACTGAACTTGAAAAGATTGTTTCTCTCCACTCATTAAGTTTTTTACTCCTTTCTCAATGAAAGATAAATAGTACATCAGAGCAAAGTTGTTCCAAACTTAAAATATTTATGTTGAAATCCACATATCTGCTCCTTTGTCACCATATTCAACTTCCCTACCTACAGTTCTCTTTGACACAGTTCTAGAATTAGACAGAGAATCATTTTAATTCTAAAGGCTAATAGATGATAATAAGAGTTAAATTAATTAATAAATGGTTATTACTCATACAATTGAAAATTTTGCATGATTTGTGCTTTCAACTGTAAACTATGCTTTGTCGGACTTCTGCTACCCTATTGCAGTTTTATTCACAGACGTGCTTTACAAAAAGATGAAGTGCAAATTGTCAAAATTCATACTACAAATGAACCTCAGCTCCATTTTAAGAAATTGTAAATACCTAATTTTTTCGTCACCACAAATGCTAATGGACTGAAGGTCAAGAGCAGAACATCAAGCTTAAGGAATTACATGACCAGCGGAAATAAACAAGCCTGAAGAAAACGGCAGAGGTAGGCACAGAGCATCCCAAACTGCAGCAGGTCAGAGTGAAGGATGGCTGCTTTTCAAATGTTGCTTGTCTCAGACTTCCTTCATAAAGTCAATCTTCAGAGAAAAACAGAGTGCGGCCGAGCGGATATCTCTCTTATGAAATATTTTATTAACTTTGAGACTTTCATACATTTTACTTTAGGGATGCTAATCCCCAAATCCTCCCTTTAAGCCCTCACCTCCGTGTTGCTCTGCAACTTGTTTGCTTTTATTTTTGACTTGCAGAATCATTAGCTGAATCTGGGGCCCATATACTCAAGTACAAGGGCCTGTCCATCAAGGAATGTCACTCCTACCAGGATTGTACCCTTAAAGGAAACAGATTCTGTTGCTGCACAGGATTGTTTCAGCAATTATGGGATTTTTGTTCTTCCATATGAAATTGAGAATTTTTCTTTCAAATTCTGTAAAGAATTGTGTCGGTATTTTGACGGGAATTGCATTGAATCTATAGATTGCTTTTGGCAGAACGGCCATTTCAGTATGCTAATCCTGCCAAGCCATGAGCACGGGGGGGGGGGAATCTTTCCAGCTTCTGATATCTTCTTCAGCTGGCTCTTTGATCACCTCCCCCTGAGGGGGGAGCAGCCTTACCAGGTCACAGAGGAAGACAATGTAGCCAGTTCTAATGAGACCTGATAGGCTAGGGTCAGATGGAAGGAGAGGAGGACTAGGGGAGGGACATGAGAGGAGAAGAGGGAGAGAGCTACAGCGGGGATACAAAATAAATTGTAATTAATAAAAAACAATAATTTTTTTAAAAGGAAACTGTTCTCCCTCCTTCAGAAACTATCACTTGCTTGTAGTTCCTCAGGGATGGCTACAGCTCATGAGACCCTTGCCACTCCATGCTAGAATGCTGACTGGCTTCATCTTCTGTGTGTCTTCTGCAGGCAGTCATAGCTGTTTTTAATTCATGAGTACAATGATCCTGCTATGTCCAGAAGACACTGCTTTCTTCTAGTCCTCCTGACCTTGGGTTCTTACAGTCTTATCACACCTGCTTTCAGATGAACCTACCCATATTGATTTCCTGGAGGACTGTGAAAGCATCTGGAACTTTGAGCAACAAAAGCCATCGAGTGCTCAGAACTGCCTACTGTTGTGGGAATTTTGAGGAAGCTGTTGATGGAGGCGTGCCATGAGAATGTTCAGGGAGCTGGAATAATGAAGAATTGTCTTATAAAGTTTCAAATGGGAGTAAAGACTCTACTGGGGTTGTTTGTATGAAAGTTTGTAATAAGATTTTGTCAGTTCTGGTTAATGGGTTTGAAAAATCAGCTATGATTAATAGAGATCAAAACCGTTGAGATCTGATTTGAAATACGTGATGTCAGAATCAAGCTGATTTGTAAGACATCTTGTTAGTAGAAGAGAATTCATTTTGTGGAGGGTGATAAACATGGATCTTTTACATTTTTCTACATGTAGACATCCAATTAAACCAGCACTCTTTGTTGAAGATGTTGTCCTTTTTCATTGTATGGTTTTTGCTTCTTTGTCAAAAATCAAGTATCTGTAGGTGTGTGGGTTTATTTCTGGGTCTTCCATTCGAGTCCATTATCCACCATTTTGTTTCTGTGCCAGTACCATGCAGTTTTTATTACCGTTCCTCTGTAGTACAGCTTGAGATCAGGGATGGAGATACCTCCAAACGCTCTGTTGTTGTACAGGACTGTTTTTGGCAATTCTGTGTTTTTTGTTTTTCCATATGAAGTTGAGAATTGTTCTTTCAAGTTCTGTACAGAATTGTGTTGGTATTTTGATGAGAATTGCATTGAATCTGAAGATTTCTTTCAGCAGGATGGCCATATTCACTATAAGAATTAAATGTTTCCTGCTTTGAAACAGAAGAATGCCTCTGTGTGTGTGTGTGTAAGCAGTCAGTCACAGAGATCTGACACATGATTCCCCCCAACAAAGTTTGTATCAATGTAAGCAACAAGTGTCCTCAGCTTTAGATTCCATTGTTCATCTCTTCTCTTCTAGAAAATTACTACTGGGAAAATGTAGCAAGTCATTTGTTAGTTTGAATAGCAAAAATCCCTACAGGCTCATGTGCCTAAAGACATTAACCTCAGCTGTTGTGCTGTTTGAGAAGTGGGTAAAACTTTTAGGAAGTGGAATCTTGCTGGAGGAATTGGGTGGCTGAGGACATGCTTTTAACTGTTAGGGGCTGGCCTTTCTTCCTCTATGTGCTTTAATTCCTGAGTATGGATACAAAGTGACAAGTTGGCTCCTGTAACAGTGCTTTCCCTGACTGTTGCCATATTTCTCTACCATGATAAACTGTATCCTTCTATAACTTTAAGGCCAGTAACCTCTTCTTCCTTAAGTTACTTTTTCATGGTTTTTCATCATAGCAAGGAGATCATAACTAAAACAGAAGATGACAGAATAACAAGGTCAGGACCCCGTAGGAAAAAGAAGTGGAAGATAATGGCTTAAAAGTGATGTGCGTGGATGCCACATTGACAAGGGGTGGCGTTGTGATGTTGGTATTGTGGAGCTGGGAATCTAGAGTCACCTGGAAGACAGGCTTTGAGATATGCCTGGAGAGGATTGTCTTGACTGTGTCCATTGGTTCCCATTTTAATGATGAGGAGGACCACTTCCTGTGCAGAGAACTTGGGCCTGTATAAAATGAGGGAAGTGACCCCAACACTGGCTCACATTTGTCTCTGCTTCTTGAATAGAGATAAGATGTAACCAACTATCTCAAGTTCTTGACACTGTGACTTCCCCACCATAATGGACTGTCCCCTCGAACTATGAGCTGAAATAAACTCTTCCTTTAGTTGATTTTGTCAGGGTATTTTATCATTGCAACAGCATCATCAGAAGACATCTTTAATTGGATAGAAATAGTAGGGATAGAAATGTCTCATTCCTTCCATAGAGATTTAAAAATTCAGTCTTCGCATAGAGTCCACTGACTGCAGGTGTTGGAGGTGGGAGACTGATTACTGTTCACATAATATAAAACATTATTGCAAAAGAGATGAGTATTTTCCCACCACAGTAAGTCCTCCTCAACCTGTGTTGGTGTGGGTGTCAGTAGAATCACAGAATTTATATGGGTATGAGTAGAATTCCTCGCTGGGTGCGGTGCAGACACCTTCTTCCCAGCACTTCAGAAGCAGATGGATCTCTACGTTTGAGGACAGGCTGGTCTACACAGCAAGTTCCAGGACTGATAGGACTAGACAAAAAAACCCTGTCTCAAACCCTCCCCCCAAAAGAGTCTACACTCATTTATATGTTATTGTCTTTGTGAAAATGTTTTGTTTACAACACTTACACATAAGTAACATTTAGAAAAGCATAGTATTTGTAGGAAGCCTAGGTGCAGACCATGCATTCTCCTTAGCTTATGTCTCAGTGTATATAAGCCCACATGGGTCTGTTAGTTGTCTCTGTTGGTCTTTGAGGTTCCTGTTTCCTTCATGTCCTTCAATATTTCACTTTCACAGGATCCCTGGAGCTCTGCTTATGCTTGGCTGCAAGTCCCAGCATCTGTCTCAATCATCTGCTGGCTGGAGCCTCCCAGAGGACAGTCAAGTTAGGCTCCTGTCTGCAAGCGTAGCAGAATATCATTAATAGTGTCAGGAGCTGGCTCTCTATGGTTTGGTGGGTCTCAGGTTGGGCTAATCCTGCACATATGTGGCTGATGGGATGCTTGGTTTTCATGTGGGTTGAGGCAAGTGGAGGAGACAGGAGGACTATTTATAATATGGAGTCTATTGCTTGCTTTTGTATTACTTCACTCTGGCAGGGCTGCCTTGCCTGGCCTCAGGGATGAAGCTATGCTCAGTCCTGATGTAACTTGATGTGCTGGGGAGGGTTTATACAGGGGAGGGGCCTCCTCTTTTCTAGAAAAAAAAGGAAGAGGGAAGAGGGAAGGAGGGGAAGAGGAAGGGCACACCCTTGCAATGTAAAGTAAGTAAACTTAAAACAAAAACAGAGAAGAAAGAAAGGGAAAGAAAGAAAGAGAAAGAAAGAAAGAAAGAAAGAAAGAAAGAAAGAAAGAAAGAAAGAAAGAAAGAAAGAAAGAAAGAAGCAAGCAACAGATAGATTGATTATTTTGGAAGACAAAATTAAGAAAGAATGGTTAAGATAAGAGCTCACGAGTCCTTGCACATATTAAGACAAGGAATCATTCTCTACAACTAAAAGTTGTTTGTAATAAATAGCAACCATGCTGCAGTGAAGACAAGAAGAGCTCTTAGCTGGTACTTTTTTTCTCTTATGAAGTTTTAAGTGACTATTTTAAAGACTGATTATAAAAAATAACACAATTTATTTGCAAAAATAATATTTTTAGTATTTAAAGTTTAAAATCATGTTATATTTTTATCCTGTATTCAAAGTTTTGTAAATCTGCATATTAAAAATAACATTTATTAAAACAATAATGGTACTCTACTTAAATATTATAAAATAGGAAGGCAGTTACCAAATTTTGAAACCAATGTCTGAATGAGTAATAATGAGTAATGATGAAAAAAAAAACCTTAAAAATGAGCATGTTACAAAGTCTAAGTAAGCTGTTACCTCAACTGATATAGTATTTTTATTTTTATACTAATATATTAAAGACAATCCTGTTTAAAAGTATATACTTCACAGTTGTTTAATGTGTTATTTGACATAACAATTTGCTTTTATAATTAAATTTTTATTTTTTAATATTAGTTACAGTTTATTTACTTTGTATCCAGATGTAACCCCCTCCCTCATTCCCTCCCAATCCCACCCTCCCTCCCTCTACTTCTCACTGTCCCTCTCTAAGTCCACTGATAGGGGAGGTCCTCCTCCCCTTCCATCTGACCCTAGTTTATCAGGTCTCCTCAGGACTGGCTGCAATGTCCGCCTCTGTGGTCTAGCAAGGCTGCTCCTCCCTCAAGGTTGGGGGAGGAGGTCAAAGCCAGACACTGAGTTCATATCAGAGACAGTCCTTGTTCCCCTTACTAGGGATTCCCACTTGGATACTGAGCTGCCATGGGCTACATCCGAGCATGGATTCTAGGTTATATACACGCATGGCCCTTGGTTGGAGAATACAAAAAACAGGACAGGAGTCAAGGGACTCTACCTACCATTATATCAAAGCAGTCACTGAGACTCATAACCAAACCTTGGGCAGAGTGCAGGGAATCATATGAAAGAAGGGGAGTTAGTATGACCTGGAGAGGGCAGGAGCTCCACAAGGACCTAATATATCTGGGCACAGGGGTCTTTTCTGAGACTGATTCTCCAACAATTTGCTTGTAATGTCCCGTTTATCAGATAAGACCTTGTGGTACATATGTGCTTAATGAATAGTTGCTGGAAACTCTTTCAGAGGTGTACATACTGCACTGTCTTCTGGTTTCAATCTTCCACAATGGAGAGCTGATTTTCTTTTATACAAATTGAATGTATAGCAGTGAACTATTAAGTCCTCTTGGCCAGTTGTATTCATTCCCTCAGTTCATTTCTCTGGATAAAGTCTCCTGTCTGCACTTGGTGTGTGCTTGGCCGCCATGTCCGTCTCTCAATAACAGAGGGGAACACCAAGTGCAGACCAAGAGGAGAGCGGCAACAGCCCTTCAGTCTGTAAGTCTGCTTTTCCTCACTCTTCACCTTCCACCTCTTTTCCTTTTTTATTTTCTTTGCAATATTGCAAAGTAAATGTGATAACTTTTGACATTTAAGCAGGCAATTTTGTCTGCAACTCTTTTTCTCCTACTGTGTTACCTGGTCCAGCCTCAATTCCAGGGTGTTCGCCTTGTCTTATTTTACTTTGTTTAGTCATGATTGGTTGTTCTGTCTTGGAGGCCTGTCCTTTTCTGAAGGAAATGAAGGGGAAGAAGAAGGAAATGGGGAAAGTGCCAGAAGTGGAGGGAGGGAAACTGTGCTTAGTATGTATGTGTGAGAAAAGTATCTATTTACAATTTTAAAAGAAATGTATGAATACATTAAAAAAAAATTCTTTCAATAGTATATTTCCATTTTAGTTTAAAAGTATTATAAATAAACTGAGGAAAGCATTGCAAAAGGCAATTACTACCACAGATGCACAGAAGAAGGAATAAATACACAACCACATGCACACACGCATACACACAGGCAGCAGCAGCAGCAAAGGAAACATCATGATTTGCAGCTTTACTAGAATTTCAAGTATTATGAGTATTTTCTTCTGAATGAATTTTGTAGGAGATATTTTGAAAAGATATATGTACAGAGATTTTTTACTGGATTTTTTGGGGTTCTGTTTTAGTGTGCTAGGCAATCTTAGAGTAACACTGGAGCATTTAGCACATAAGATAGTTTTTGCCCTCCATAAAGCATACGATTTCAAACAAACATAATGCAGTGTGAGAAAAGACAATGTACTCTTCTCTATATTTTTGAGAAATGAATATTCTGATTTTTTTTTTGTGTGTCTGGCTTTCCATTTCAATCAATTATTTTACTAACTGGTGTACTCTTCTGTGGCAAGCCTTTGAAAATATTGTGTTAGGAGGGCTATCATTTTTGTTTCTCTTCTTATGAATGTTTAGAAAAGTAATACGTTCTGTGTACATTCAACAAAGATGAACAGATGGTTCCTTGTCAGTTTGTGATTGATTTCTTTGAATTGCACCAAAACCAATCAGGCTTAAATAAAACAAAACAAAAAGCAACTAATCATGAGATTTTTTTCCCCCTACAACCTCTTTCAAATACACAAATCTTTCTTCTTCTAGGTTTTGTTTTGTTGAATTATACACACATTTTGTTTTGTTGAATTATACACACATTTTCATTTACATATTCAGGATTAAGAAGAATTTTCAGCAGAAAACAAGTCTAAAGCATTAAGCAGCATATTTATTGGCTTTGAAAACATAAAGTCCCACATTTGCCTAGGGAAAAATCCTACTCTCCACATGGATTAATTGATTCATTAAACTAATATTTATTAATATCCACTATATGTCAGTGAACATGAAAATGATTAACACAATCGCTTCTCGGCCTTTTGGCTAAGATCAAGTGAAAATGATTAACACATTCTTTGTTTTCTTGACAGTCATAATGCAAGCCAACAAAAGGTGACTGATTTCAGATTACTCACTAGAAACAAATTACAGTTCCTTTTTCAGATTTTACTGCTAAAATTCAAACAGTACCTACTTAAATGCAAATCTGATAGTTAAAATTTGCTTTAGATTATTAAAACATTGCACAATAAATATGAAACCACAAATAAGCTGACGTCTTCACAATTTCATCCAGGCGTCCTTATGCTTTTTTAAACTAATCATCTTTCTCTAAACTAATTCTGTAGTTTTCTTCAGACTTTTGGGTTAGAAAACTAACTTGAAGAGATAAGGCTGGTAAAGAAATAAAAAAAAATCTTTAAAATTATTTTAAAATTTCATTATCTTTTATCTTAATTGACTTCCTGAGACAGAATCTCACTCTGTACACAGGTTGTGTTAGATTTAAGATTCTTCTGCCTCAGCATTTACTTAGATTGCAGACTTCTGCCATACACATCTGCCTCTCAACATTACTTAAAAAAAAGTTCATGAAATTTACAGAATATTCAAAACAAAGGTAAAACTAACCAAGTATATGTAGAGAATATGGATTATGACAATCGGAAATTTGGCAGGCACTGAAATAACAGGAAGAAATAATTCTGAAGCCTAAAAATTCGAGAAGATGCAATGGGAACCCACTTGTTATGCCAGCCAGGAAAGCAGCAAGGCCAACTACAGACTTCCGTTCACTTACTATTCTCCCTCCAAATCTACTGTCTCACGCCCAGCTCTGTAGCAAGCTACCCACCATGGCCTGCGTAGTGGCCCTCATCTCCAGTGGATCAATCAGATCTTCCCTTCCAACCTTCCTTTCCTCAAATCACTTTACTCCCAAGGACAGCAAGTATTCCATTGGATCCCTCGGGCCACTCCAATTAACCTTCCTACTGACACTTATCTCTCCCTCTTCTCCAGATCAAATCCCCAAGTCTAATCTCAGCTCTGTTGCAGACCACTTCTGCAGCCTCCTCTTCCTCCCTGTCCCCTTCACCAATACATCTCTCCATTCTTCCCTCCTAAATGTCCTTCTTCCTTTCATTGCTTTATGGAGCTCAAAACTCCATGAGTAATTCCCTAGGAGAGCCCTAGGACACTCTATCTGGGCATGTAATGACTGTGTTTTTCAGTCATTTCAGATTCCACTGTTGAGAATTCTCTGGTTAGCATTGTGCCCCATTTTTTAAATGGGATTATTTTATTTCTTGGTGGTTAATATCTTGGGTTTTATAGATGATAGATAGATAGATAGATAGATAGATAGATAGATAGATAGATGATAGATAGATAGATAGATAGATAGATAGATAGATAGATAGATAGATAGAATAGGCAGTGAAAGTGGATGTGGAGAGAGAACAAGCAAAAAGCCTAGCATAGACACCACCTGAGAGGCTTCGTCCAGCAGCAGATCAAAACAGATGCTGAGACTCACACCCAAACATTAGATTTTATGTGAAGGGAGTCTTGTAGAAAAGGGGGAGGAAGGTTAGAAAGACCTGGTGGTTCCAGGAGCTCCACAAAAAGACCAAGGGAGCCAACTGACCAGGGCCCAGAGATGCTTGAGGAGGAGACTGAAGTATTAACCAAGGACCATGCATACACTGGACCTAGGTCCCCCCAAACAGGTATCTCAGATGGGTAGCTCAGGCTTCATATGGTTCTCCCAGCAAGGAGAGCAGAGGCTGTCTTTTACATGAACTCTGTTGTCTGGTTTCTGTTCATTCCCCCTGAACGGGCTTCCATGCTGGGTCACAGGAGAAGAGGAAGAGCTCAGTCCTGATGTGACTTAGTGAGTTGGGATGGTGGTGGTTTCCCTTTTCTGAGAAATAGAGGAGGGAGGAGGGGGTTAGAGGAAAGGACAGGAGAGAGAAGAAAGGAGGGAGGGGCCTATGATCAGGATGTAAAGTGAAGACAGAAAGAATGAAAGAAAGAGGAAGAAAGAAAGAAAGAAAGAAAGAAAGAAAGAAAGAAAGAAAGAAAAGAAGAAAAGAAAGAAAAGAAAAGAAAAGAAAAGAAAAGAAAAGAAAAGAAAAGAAAAGAAAAGAAAAGAAAAGAAAAGAAAAGAAAAGAAAAGAAAAGAAAAGAAAATGGATGTGCATCACCTCTGACCTAATCTGAGATAGCTCACTGCTACTAACTTGGGAAACCCTTGAGCACATGTATATCAGCCCTGCCTGCCATGGTAGTCAAACAACACTTTTAATTATACTTCAGAAGCTGGCACACTGAGAAACTGTAGAGAGACAGAAGGCAGAAGAACCTTAGGCCAGATTATGACAAAATAATTAATAATAATAAAAATAATAATCAACATTAGATAATTCGAAGGTAAAAATGGATGAAATTAAAAAAAAAAAAAAACACCTTCTTAGTGACGTAACTGAGTCCCAGGAAGATGATAATGATTAGTGCTTTGCTCAATCATCATCAGAGAAGTGTAATTCTATGGGAACAAATGGGAACAAATGCTGATACCCACAGCCAGATTTCATGCAGAGAGTGAGAGAGCCTGAGCACATTTCTCTCCTCTGGCCTGTGGGAAGAGGGAAGAGCTAGAGTGTAAGGGTGGCACCAAGGAAGAAAGGCCCTCTAAATCATGGATCAGCACATCCATGAGCAGACAGAGCCTGGGCTATGAGGAGAAACTACATGCATCTGGATGAGGTCCTGTTGCTGGGAGGAGAAGTGAACACACACCTGCAACCCTCACCCACAGGCTGTCTCCAACTGATAAACACTTGCAAATAAAGACTTAGTTTTCTCCCAGGGATTCTCACTGGGGAGCACAAATACTCTTAAATTGGTAAGCTGCGTGCTCCACAGCAGATGTGTAACAGAAAACAAACTCAATGGCACCTTTGGAGGTTCCCTGTCATGTCAGGGTTGTTATTAAAGATTATCTTCATATATATAAATGATATATGGTATGTATGTGCTACATACATTATACACATACCATTTTCTCTTTTTATACCCCACAGGCCCTCTGAGTATTATCTTATGGCTTCTAATTTAGTATTGTGATAAGGTTTGTAAGTGTACAAATGTGTGGGGCTCTGTCTGTATCTGTCCCTTGTGCCTCTTTTTGGCTCTCTTTTTTCTTCTGTTTGTTTCTTTTGACCTACTCCAGTGTGTCAGTTCTTTACTTATCTTATTACATTATTTACTTTGTTGTTATCTCTTAGAATCCTGTTTGTTTTTTAATGACAGATGGAAAGGTAGGTAGGTCTGGATGGGAAGGGAGGTAGGGAGAAACTGGAAGGAGGAGAGGGAGGGTGAGCCAGTACCAGGACACATTACATGAGTAAAATTCTATCCTCAATAAAATGCAATGAGGGGAGGTGAAAACCAAAACTGGAAATGTCTGCAGAAATATTTGTTAAGAATAAGCTATGATCTTCAAGACAAATGACCTGACACTGATCTCCCCTAGCAGTGGACTTGGGAAGGGGCAGGGAGGAGATAAGGGAGGGAGGGTGAGATTGGGAGGGAATGAAGGAGAGGGCTATGGCTAGGATACAAAGTAAATAACCTGTGGTGAATATTAAAAAATAAAAATTAAAAAAGAACACTTTGTAAGCCAAATAAATAAATAACGATAACTGAGTCTTTCTTCTCCCACCCCCCCAAAAAAAATAGTGAAGAGTCAAAGAAGAATGAAGAAACCCTCCAGAATTTCAAACCCCTAACTATAATCATTCATATTATTGAACTTCAGGAGAAGTAAAAATAATGGAGTAGAAAATAAATTTAAAAAAATAACAGTAAAAATCTTACCAAACCTAGATACATTAAGTGTGCAAACACACACACACACACACACACACACACACACACACACTTTCACAAACATACACACAGACATTTGTGTGACATCCAGGAAGATCAAGGTTCTCTTCTTATATTCAATCCAAATAGTTCTACAGCTAAGTATTTGTAGCACTCAGATATTCTGAAGTAAAGAAAATGTTCTGATATCAGCAAGAGAGAACAATAATGTGTAAGAAGTTTGCACAGGCACGGCAGCTGTTACTTCATCAGAAACCTCACCGGCAAGGAGAGAACGGGATAATACGCTTTATAAAAAACCTGAAGCAAAATAACTACCAACAGGGAAGTGTGCCAAAAATTCACCTTTCAGAAAATGGTAGATAAGGTCTTCTCAAGAAAAACAAGATCCAATGGAGTTCATCACGCAAAAACTTGTCTTGCAAAAATGGCCATAGCTTTCTTGTGGAATAAAGGAAGGCATATTACTGAAAAACTTGAAAATACTTGAAAAAAGAAACTCCATAGGGATGAAAAAACACAGCTAAATGTAGAATATCATGCTAGAATGCTAATAGGCAAATCACTCATGGGTTCCACCAAAAGGATAAGGAATAACACTGCTGAACACATGTGAAATTTTGGCTGAGGCATACAGAGAATAAATTCCAACCTGACCATAATCTCCCTCACTGCTGGCTTTCCATAATAACAGAAACCATCTGAGGAAAAAAAAATCACCCATAGTCTTCCCCAGCCCTGGACCCTGAATGCTACCTACATAGAGACCATGGTACAATAGGAGTATGAATATTATGTGGTAGTTCTTTCTAACTGGATTGGAAGCCCAACACACAGGAGAAAATTTTATTCCTGGTACTTTAATCTTGACCAAAAGCCATGATCAGGATATGATAGAGTCTGTTCCTATTTGCTATATGCTAATGCTGCCAAATTGCCTCCTAAACATTTACATGTATAACTATAGATAAGAACTACTGGATCAGAAAATGTTCTTTCCTATGGACTGCCATCCACGGTGGGATGCACGCCTTAGTAAAGGGCTAAGCCTAAAGTGTGACACATAAATCAACTACAGCTCAAGGTTCAGATATATCACAAAAGAGTCAAAGAGGCAGGAGATGGGTAAGAGCACTGAAATGCATTTTCTAGAACATCACATAGCTCCTACACCCACAAGTGCACAGAGCTGTGGCTCCATGTACAGTCCTGCACAAGATCAAGCCTGCCAAACTCACACCTAGACAAGGAGATGGTTGCTACAATCTACTCCTGACTGAGGTGCTTTTAACAGTCAACAGTTCACTTCAGATTTTGATCTCAGCCATTCTGATGGGTGTAAGGTGATTAATCTCAGGGTCATTTTGATTTCTATCTCCCTGATGATTAAAGAGGTTGCTCATTTCTTTACTTGTGTCTCTGCCATTCCATATTCCTCTACTGAGAATTCTGTTTATCTCTGTACTCCACTTTTAAATTGGATTACTTGATTTGTTGCTGTTTAACTCCTTGAGTTCTTTATATATTCTGGATATTAGCCCTTTGTCAGATATAGGGCTTGTGAAGAACCTCTCGCAATCTGTAAGCTGCAGTTGTTTTACAGAAGCTTTTCAGCTTCATGAGGTCCCATTTATTGATTGTTGATCTTAGAGCCTGTGTTGTTGGTGTTCTGTTAGGGAAGTTGTCACCTGTGACAATGAGTTTAAGGCTCTTCGCACTTTTTCTTCTAACCGATTTAATGTGTCTGGTTTTATATTGAGGTCTTTGATCCACTTGGACTTTAGTTTTGTGTAGGGTGATAAATATGGATCTATTTGCCTTTTTACATGTAGACAATCAGTGACAATAGATGCTGGAGAGGATGTGGAGAAAATGGAACCCTCATCTATTGCTGGTGGAAAAGGAAACCTGTACAACCACTTTGAAAATCAATCTGACACTTTCTCAGAAAATTAGAATAGTGCTATCTCAAGATCCAGCTATACCACTCCTGGGCATATATTGAAAATATGCTCAAGTACACAGCAAGGACATTTGTTCAACCATGTTTGTAGCAGCTTTATTTGTAATAGCTAGAATATGGAAACCAGATTCCTCAATTGAGGAATGGATGCAGAAATTATGGTACATTTACACAATGGACTATTACTCAGAAATTAAAAACAAGGAAATCATGAAATTTTCAGGCAAATGGTGGGATCTAAAAACATCATCCTGAGTGAGGTATCCCAAAGGGAGAAAGGCACACATAGTATATATTCACTTATAAGAGGATATTAGACATATAATCTAGGATAAATATACTAAAATCTGTACACCTAAAGAAGCTAAAAAAGAAGGAGGCCAATGGGTAAGGTAATCAATCCTCACTCAGAAAGGCAAACTGGATGGACATCAGAAGAGGGAGGAAACAGGCAACAGGACACGAGCCTACTAAGGATGCCCTCTGAAAGACTCTACCCAGGAGGGTATCAAAGCAGATGCTGAGATACACAGCTAAACTTTGGGCAGAGTGCATAGATTCTTATGATAGAAGGGGGAAATGAAAGACTTGGAGGGATAGGAGTTTCACAAGGAGAGCAACAGAACAAACAAAACAAAACAAAACAAAACAAAACAAAACAAAACAAAACAAAAAACACTGGTACCAGGGGTATTTTCTGAGACTCATACTCCAACCAAGGACCATGCATGGAGATAACCTACAACCCCTGCACAGATGTAGCCCATGGTAGCTCAGTGTCCAAGTCTGTTCCCTAGTAAGGGGAACAGAGACTGTCTCTGACATGAACTCAGTGGCTGGTTCTTTGATCACCTCCCTGAGGGGAGACCAGCCTTACCAGGCCACAGAGGAAGAAGATGCTGTCAGTCCTGATAAGACCTGATAGGCTCGGGTCAGATGGAATGAGAGGAGGTCCTCCCCTATCAGTGGACAGGAGGAAAAGCATGGAAGAAGTTGAGGGAGGTAGGATGAATTTGGGAAGAAATGAGGGGGGGCTACAGCTGGGATACAAAGTGAATAAACTGTAATTAATAAAAATAAATAAATTATAAAAGTAATATATATTTAAATTAAAAATGAAAAAGTAATAGTTGGCAGTTTCTTCCTGGTAACATCCCATGCTCCCACACAGTGTGCACACATGGGCAGCCTAACTGGACTTAGTGTATTATCACAAAACAGGAGCAGGAAGAAATGAAGGAAGAAAAGGAGGAGGAGGAGGGGGAAGAAGAGGCAGGCAATATGTTAGGACTCAATAGTGTTGAGGCTGATGTGAGAGATTGTAGTGGAAAGATGAAAGTCTTAATCAATGTCCTATTGCTGTGAACAGAGACCATTACCATGGCAGCTCTTATAAGAGAAACCATCTACCTGGGTACTTTCTTACAGTCTCAGAGGGTCAGTCTGTTACCATGATGGCAGGGAGCATGGTGGCGAGCACTGGCACTGTAGCTGAGAGCTACATCCTCATCTCCAAGAACAGGGAGACATTAGACTGGCACGGACTTTTGAATCCTCAAAGCCCACCCACAGTGACACACTTGCTCAACAAGGACACATCAAATTCATCCAATCCTTTCAAACAGTGCCACTCCCAGACCACTGAGCATTCAAATGTGTGAACCTGTAGGAGTCATTATTATTTAAACCAACACAATTCAGGAGGGGCAGATAGAATCATAGTTCTTATGATATTAAGATTCATATAATTTATGAATAAAGAAAAACTGTAGAAAAATGTAGTGTGTTTTTCTTCAAAGAAACCATGTTAACAAAGTTGTTATTTATTATAAGGATCATGTTAGCCAAAAAGCAAAGAACAATAAAAAGATATGCTTATGCGTATGCAAACACAGGAGTGGAGACCAGGAGAATCAAACGATAACACTGAATAATTGAGAATAATTGCAAGAAAGCTGAGAGTATCAGAGAAAGGAGAAATGATCTCTAGAAAAAAAAGAAAATATGATAGCACAAACCCTTAAGTACTGAAAATTACATTGATCATGACAGGATTAAAGTCTCCAATCAAAACTTGCATAATGGGGCCAAGATGGCGGCGCCGGGAGAGCACTGTGTCTGAGAAGCAGGACAGCACTCTCCGTGCAGCGACCAGGAAACTGAACTCTGGGCCCTAAAACTACAGCAATCAAAAGAAAACAGGAAACAACCTAGGAACCTGCTACAGAGGGCCTCTGAAAGCCAGAAGAGGAAAACAGGAAACAACCTCGGAACCTGCCACAGAGGGCGTCTGAAAGCCTCTGTCATGCAGACTGTGAAAGCAGATGCTGAGCCTGATGGCCAACTGACGGGCAGAGTGAATGGAATTTTATGTAAGAAGTGAGAAATAGTAAGAGCTGGAGAGGACAAGAACTCCACAAGGAGAGCAACAGAACCAGAAAATTTGAACACAGGGAACTTCCCAGAGACTCATATTCCAACCAAGAACTATTCATGGAGATAACCTAGAACCCTGACAATGCAGCTACTTCTGATGAGAACTGATAGACTAAGATCAGAAAGAAGGAGAGGAGGACCTCCCCTATAAGTGGACTTGAGGAGGGGCATGCATGCAGAAAGGGGCGAAGAGTGGGACTGGGAGGGGAGGAGGGAGGGGCTTATGGGGGGATACGAAATGAATAAAGTATAATTAATAAAAGTTAAATAAAAATTAAAAAAAAACAAAAAAACAACAACAACAATAACAACAACAAAAAACTACATCGATCATGTTTCCCAGGTGAGGGGAGGCTCCCAAAGTGTGGGAATTGGTCAGGTCCACTCTTGGGCCGCACAGATCCCAGGTAACACGGGCTTTGGGTCTCTGAGCTGCAGCCGCAAGGCTGCGTGTCCCAATGACTTTCCCACACTGATTGGTGGGCACAAGGGTGCCAGAGACTGGGAGTCCCAGTCACAAGAAAATCCCACGGGGAAGAAAAGCTGCGAGACTGATCATGGGTCACCCAGCCTGGAAGGTCTCGCTGACCTCGGGTACCCACTGCCATCACAACTGAGCTCCTGCTGCACACAGAGAGCAGCTGCACGCCCAGCTCAAAATCCCTACTCCCTCTTGGGAGGAGGCAGGAGGCAGCCAGCAGAATCTGCCACAGACCACATTGTCTGTACCCCAACCCGAGATCGGGGCTGAGAAAATACAATCCTTTCGGGCACTCCCCCAAACACTGCCATAACCCTGCCTCTGCAGAGCGGAAGGATAAAGAGGCCCACAATGGTTTCACACTGCCAGGACCCCAGTGCTGCCGGCTGCTCCTAGCAAACAAACTTCAGTTCGGGATTTGGGACTGTGGTCATTCAACAGGTTCTGAGATTCTCCTGGGTCCAGCGCAATAAGGTCTAACACCAAGTCCTAGCACCGGCGCCCCCCCCCCAACCCCTGGCAGAGAAACCCCGGCTCAGGATCAGACTGAGAAGTCCCAAACCCTTCTGGCACTCCCCTGAGAGCGCCCCCATAAGCTTGCCCTAGAGGAGGGGAAGGTCAGAGAGGAAGGACAGAGAGGCAGCCTGCCACAGGACACAGCACCCCCTCTCCAGCTCACCCAGTGGACCCTAGCAGAGAAACCGAAGTTCTGGATCTGAGGACACTCAAACCTACCTGGTACTCTCTCAGGATCAGCAAACATAGGTTCTTCCACCAGGCTTCTTCTGGCAGAGAGACCTGGGCCCTGGATCTGGAATTGAGAACACACAACCTAACTCTTTCCATTGCTACCCCGGAACCAGTCAACATAACCCCTCCTGGCAGAGGGAAAGGACAGAGAGGCAGCACAGAGGAAAGGTGGACACCCAGTCCTGCAGCCACAGTGTCACAGAGCTGACTGTTAGCCTACCCACGCATTTTCCACAGCAGGACCAAATCAGAGAGTAGAGAGCAAGGGGAACCCCTGTGCATTCCAACTGGTTGTGAAAGAGAGTGAGTGAGCCTTCTAGGGAGAGTTTGCCCGAGACCCAGGTCCTATCCACAGAAGCAACCAGACGAGATCCCTGCCATCCACACCCCTAGTGTGGGCATCATAGGAATTCTTGGGATAGCGACCCCAATGTTGAAGCCTCTGCCTTGTGGGTCTACCAGTGTAATCCAGGCAAACAATCCCTGGATCTCAGTAGTGGCCTGCAGGCCACTGAAATAGTCAAAGAATCCGCGCATGCACACTGTGCCCACTAAAAGTGCATGCGAATAGCGCCAGTGTCACATTCCTTACTTAGGCAAAACTGAAACCACAGTGCACATTCCCAAACCAGTGAATCTCTCTCATCTTCCTGAAAAAAACAGTCCAGAAAACAGAAAGAGACAATCATAGCCTGAACTACAAACTCAAGGAACAAACAGTGAGGGTTATAAATAACCAGATGGCTAGAGGCAGACGTAAGAACACTCCCAACAAAAATCAGGACATAATGACCTCACAAGCAACCCCTCAAAACAATGGACACTTCAATTCACTACATATACAAGAAAACGACCTCAAAACTATGTTTCTCCAGCTATTAGAGGCCCATAAAGATGAAATGAACAAAGACCTCAGAGAAATAGCCAAAGAAATTGAGACAAACAAAGAGGAAACAAATAGAGCTTGAGGCAAACAAAGAAGAAATGAACAAAGCTCTCAAAGAAATGTCCACACAAATGAAGGCAAAT
>REGO01000252.1:402134-428895 GCA_010120015.1 Rhombomys opimus
GAGGAAATCATGAAATTTGCAGGCAAATGGTGGGATCTAGAAAAGATCATTCTGAGTGAAATATCCCAGAATGAGAAAGACAAACATGGTATATACTCACTTATATAGACCTATAAGATATGATAAACATAATGAAATCTCTATACCTAAAAAAGATAATCAAGAGAGCATACATGGGGTAAGATGATCAATCCTCGTTTAGAAAGAGAGAATGCATGTGCATTGAATGTATGACAGGAGTCTACTGAGCCCATCTGAAAGACTCTAACTAGCAGTGTTTTCAAAGCAGATACAAAGACTCATGACCAAACCTTCAGCAGAGTACAGGGAATCATATGAAAGAAGGGGAGTTAGTATGATGGGAAAAAGATAGGAGCTCCACAAGGACTAAATATATATGGGCACAGGGTCTTTTCTGAGACTGACATTCAACCAAGGACCATGTATGGCTATAACCTAGAACCTCTGCTCAGATGTAGCCTGTGGTAGCTCAGTAACCAATTGGTTTCCCATAGTGAGGGGAACAAGGACTATTTCTAACAGGAACTCAATGGCAGGCTCTTTGACCTCCCCACCCCCCCAAGGAAAGAGCAGTCATGCTAGGCCATAGAGGAGGGCTTCGCAGCCAGTCCTGAAGATACCTGATAAAACAGGATTGGATGAATGGGAAGGAGGTACCCCCCTATCAGTGGACTTGGAAAGGGGCAGGGAGGAGATGAGGGAGGGAGGGTGGGATTGGGAGGGAATGAGGGAGGGGGACACTGCTGATATACAGAGTTAATAAAATGTAACTGATAAGAAAAAATAAAATTTAAAAAAAAACTTGCATAGTGGCTGAGTGGATAGAACAGCACTCAGTGGTCTGCTGTCTCTAGGACACTGACTTTCACCTGTAAGGATGCGTAAAGTCTAAAAGTAATGAAAAAAGATAGAAATGCTGCTTGGAAACAGAAACTAAAAAGAGAAGGAGCAGCTTTACTTCCACATTGCAAGGCAGGCTTTAGGTCCAAACTATAGGAAAAGACAGGGACAATGATGCTCCAACAGTCCTGTCAACATGACATGCTAAACCTTAGCAAGCTGCCATCGTCCTCTCTGTTCCTCATCCTGCTTTCCATGTCTGTCTTCTGTCTTTACTTGTCTGTGAACAAAGCAGATAGTCTTGGGGCCTTCTGCTTCAGCACCCTCAGAGTTTCTAACCAACACTGCTTATACTCATCTGGACTCACTGGCTTTGTCAAAGCTAACAGGAAGAAACTATCAAAATTTAGACAATAACTTTGATGAAAAGATGGAGGTAAATGTGACATTATTGGTAATTTGGAGATATTATCACTCCTTTGAGTATGACAATCACCTGGAGACATTCCAGTATAGTATTTAATCAATTCTGTCAGAATTTCCAGCCTTCAGAGAGTATTTTGATCATTTCTACCTTCAGCCTCCCATTCAGCTGCTACTCTTGCACCTGTCCATTCGCAATCTTCATGTTCTCATCATCTTTCTGATTCTTCATAACTCAGTGAGAGCCATTACTCCGCTCCTATATGCACAGGTGTTGGGCCACCTGCTGGAGCGTGGCGAGCATTTCTCTGAAGAAAGTCTACACACCCAGCCTAGTAGCAGTCAACTGCTGATGGCACCTGAGCTGTGGTGAGACCCCTCCCATCCTGGAATTTTGCTTATTTAATCTTTTACAGACCTCGAAGTGGTTTAAAATGCTATGTGTGCTAACATTTGTTAAGCTAAAATTTGTAGACCCTGCTATAAATGTTTTACTCTGCAGCTCTTATTTTTCAAAATTGAAATATTTAATATTTATTTTCAAATTTCATTTCAGCAATGAAATGATGGAGTTTGATGTCTTCTAATTGTGCCTGCTCCATATGGTGGTGGGAGAGACTGATATTGGTGCATCTTCTCATAGTCTGATGCTCTCCTGTGGAGTTCTAAAAATAAAATTTCAATTAGATATCAACTCACTATACCTTTCTTTTAAAATAAGAAATGGCATTTTATATGCAGATTCATTATTACAGATACAAACTCAAATTTTTAGGATTTTTCTTTCTACCTGGAAGCCTGGAAAGAAAGAATATTGTCAAGGATTTTTTTTTTTTTTTTTCCTTTCAGAAGAGACTGATGACAATATAAGGCAGCTGGTGTCAACTCTGGAGATGGCCACTTTGGGCACATTTGTGTTTCTGGCTTTCTCTGAGGCTGCACAAAAATGACCAGTTTATGGAATTGATGCCCAGGACTTCCAGCTGTGACGCTGATCGAGTTTTTAGCTGGACCCTGAGTTCACATCTCCCTGGCCATGGGGAGCAACCGCATGGCGGTGTCCTGTTTCCTTCCCTGAATGCCTTTTTTCTTCCTAGTCATTTCCTCTTTAATCAGACACATGGCTCGTTCACGGCAGGTAAATCGAGTCTCTGTGGTCTTGCTCTGTGCTCATTTAGGCTACTTTTATGAGCATCTGGTCAAATGTAAAAATACTGTGGATGGTTTCCAGAAGTATTTTCTGGATTTTGCATTTGAGTCTTCCTTCAGGTATAGATGGGGTCATGAAACACTAAGTATGATGACTAATCAGTAGAAATTAAAGACAATCTATGTTACATTTCATTTCTAAACATTTCCACCCACAAATACAAACTCAGTTTTAACTGGAAATTAGAAACATGTTTTAGAGATGATTTGAATATTTTAATGAAAGCTTATATAAATAAACATGTATGAAGTTTATTAATATTTTGATAGATATTGAAGAGTCTTAAGTGAACTATTCCAATAACACATACTATTAAATACCGCTTTTTAAAGAAGTGAAAAATGTTTGAGTTTATATTTTTACAATTATTCCTTAGATTATAATATAATTATATCATTTCTTCTCCCTAAAGCCTTCGTACACCCATCTTGCCCTCTGCTAAATTCATGCTCTTTTTTTTCTACCAATAATTATTGTTACAAACATTTTCATGTATAGACATATATTTCTTAATATAGCAACCACTCAGTCTCTTTAATGTTACCTCTATGTGTGTTTTCAGGGCCAGCCGTTTTTATTGACTGACTAGTTGATATGCTCTTCTCTGAGGAAGACGATTTCTCCTTCCTCAGCATTTCCTTGTTGCCTATAGTCCTCTGGGTTGGACTGAAGCCACTAAAGAGGCCTACTCCCTTCACTGTTATCAGTCTTCATGTATTATTTCAGGAGTTCTACTAATGATTTTTGAGAATCAGAAGTTTCAGAATAACTTCTATCATTTAAAACAACTAAAATTACATTAATTCAAAAGCCATTTCAAACTCCTTCACTCAAGTAGGATATATTATATTTCAATAAATGGTATGTCCATCAAAGAAACACCTTGTAATGTGTGGTTCCCCTCTTGATTCAGAATCATAGTGACACATCATATATTGATGGATAAAGTAGAGTATAAGTACTCAAGTATATCCTACTATGAGACGAACACTGTAAAAAAGTATTCAATAAATAAAAGTACATGCTGAGTGTTAGGAAACCAAATACCATTCAGGAACTTTTATCTGGACAAATGTATAATCTTCTGTAGTTAAATACTTATTGGAACCTAAGTAACCCAACCTAGCTCCATGTAATCCAAATGAAATAATTATCTCCTGGAAGATGCTACAGTTCTTTTTAATTTATTACTTAGAGTTAGCTTGAGAACTTACAATATTCAATATTATTGTCAAAAACTCAGGACAGAAGTTAAGGAAACTATATAATATTAAACTTGTATATATATTTTCTTATTACATTATTCCTTTTTATTTAAAGAATATATTTTCATATAGTACATTTTGATCAATTTTTCCCTTCTGTCTTTTCCCAGATATTCCCCATATCCCTACCCCCAAATTAAAGTTTTTTTTCTGTTTCACTCTCTAAAATAAAAGAAAAAGAAAACTAAAACAAACAAAACTATAAGACAAAAATACTGAAACAAAACAAGACTTTTACAAAACAAACAAACAACAATAACAAAATCTTAGTGTCTACTTTGAGTGAGTCAACTCAGTGCAGGCATGGGATCCGACCTGCTGTGTTCTTGAAAATAGAACTTACACTTTGATATTACCCCATAATTGTTATGTTGTTTGACACATCCTTGAGTCTAGTAAAATTTTTCATAAACACATCTAAATTGGGATTTCTGAAGTCCATCTTTCTGATATTTACTTTTATTAGATCAACATGGACACAGGGGTCATACTTTGACCCTCATGCTTACATGGCAAGCCCTATATTGACTGAATGGATTTGTCTGTCCTCTTTACCTGTTCAATAGTGTATTTTCTCTGTAATGAGGTTTTCTGTGACCTTCAGGTAACATTCTTAGGGCACTGCTTTCAAAGTTTTCTTCTCGTTTAAATTGTTAACATACTCAGCATGAAAAATGTCTACTATAAAAAGTGGATAAATTAAAATTATGTGTTTTTTATCCTTCCAATTACATTTATAACATATAAATACAAGTTTCCCATATTTTGTTTCGATTTTTAATTTTATTTTCAAAATATAATATACACCCAGAAATAGACATTGCATCATATTTTGGATTATCATAAATATCTTTCTTCTATGTTGATTGTTAAATAGACAATACTCATATTTGATGTAGTCAGTTACAGTAAAAGCACAATCAAATTTTACTATTTATTGACCATTTAAGTCCGTACAGATTTTTTTTTTTTTGGTGATTTTATTTATTTATTTATTTTATTATTAGCTACATTTTATTAACTCTGTATACCAGCTGTATCCCTCTCCCTCATTCCCTCCCAATCCCACTCTCCTTCCCTCATCTCCTCCCTGCCCCTATCCAAGTCCACTGATTGGAGAGGACCTCCTCCCCTTTCATCTGACCTGTTTTATCAGGCATCTTCAGGACTGGCTGCAAAGTCCTCATCTGTGGCCTAGCAGGACTGCTGCTCCCTTAGGGGGTGGAGAAGTCAAAGAGCCAGCCATTGAGTTCCTGCCAGAAATAGTCCCTGTTCCCCTTACTAGGAAAAACCAGTTGGTTACTTAGCTACCACGGGCTACATCCGAGCAGAGGTTCTAGGTTATATCCATATGTGGTCCTTGGTGGAGTGTCAATCTCAGAAAAGACCCTGTGCCCAGATATATTTGGTCCTTGTGGATCTGCTATCCTCTCCACGTCATACTAACTCCCCCTTCCTTCATATAATTATTAGTCTGAAACATAAAAACATATTCTAAAAACAGGAAAATGGGTATTGATATATATATATATATATATATATATATATATATATATATATATAATCACTGTCTTACTGAAGTGGTCATTGAGTATTTATTGCATAGTTAGGCCTCATGGTAATCCAGCCACTATGTTTATCTTTATTTTAGCAGTCTTTTTAATAGGCTGAATAAACTCTAATATGCCTTTTAAATAACAGAAATGCTACAATTAATTGAAATTATACACTATGTTGTTTCAGTAATTAAGATTCTCCATCTTACAAACAACTCTAAAAGTGATAATTTTTGAATAAAGTGTAATTAAGAAAAAATTTAAAAAAGTGATAATTTTCAATAGCTATCACCTTTCCTTTGCTTGTTCTTTGCTAAATAAATATTATATTTCTAATTTCATATAGAGTTATCAGAATAAATAAGGTTTACTTAACGTTTTATTTAAAGTATGTTTATTTTATTTGTGTGTGGGAGAAATGGTTGATAGATGGCTCCTAGAGTATTATCGCTGGTAGCAGAGCATCAAGGATTTAGGCTCCCAGAGCCCCGCAGTTACCCACAGTCACTTGTGACCTCACTTCAGGGATTCAAGGCTGACCTCTGGCCTCCGTGAGCACTGCACATACGTGATACACCCAAGGTGAACACTTATTCACATACAAGTCAACAAATCTTTTACCCTCAGATGTTACTACTACTCCTTATTAAAGAAGTTTCTCTCATAGCAAAATAGGAACCATCACAGAAAAGCACTAGTGAACACATGATGCAGAGATAACTGGACCACTGAAGAGCAGAGCTTCAGTGGATACGTCTACATCACACTTCCTGAAACTATGTCTCAGGGAACATTGCAGAACAGAAACATTCCAAGAGCCAGACAAACACCATATGTTGACTGTGAAACAGTCTCCCAAGCAGTGGTTGTAAAGCCAAGATTTGAGCAATGGCAGTATCAATAGACACGGTGTCCACGACCAAGGCGGCGATTGTAAGAGGAAGCTTTTAACTGGGTCTCGCTCACAGTTTCAGAGGCTTCATCTGTTAGCATCACGGTGGGAAGCAGGGCAGCAAGAAGGCACTAGCAGCACCTAAGACATCTTTATCTGCAGCCAGGAAAGGAACACCAGGTTTGGTATAGGCTTTGGAAACCTCAAAGCCCACCCCCATCACATTTTCGCCAACAAGGCTTTACCTCCTAATTCTTTAAAACAGTGCCACTTCCTGGTGACTAAAAATTCAAATTATGAACTGATGGGGACCAATCTTACTCAAACCACCACACATGCTAACACAGAATGAGTGGTCTCATAGAACCCCAGCCGCAGACAAAGGACTATAGGCAATCACTGGTGAGAGAGGAAGAATTAATTAGGCTTTGCTCAGGATAAGCTTCCTAACTGGTTTTCCAATGCAAACTGGTCAGCCTTGAGACCACATACACACAAATAGCAAAATGGACTCAGAAAGTTGTATTTATATGTTTAAGTACACGTGTATGTAGATATACATTTACCAATAAGAATCACAGAGAAATATGTTATAGGTGAGAGAATAAGGAGACATGGAAGTAGGTAGACAGAGGGGATTTGGGAATGGCTGCAGGAAGAGAAGAGAAGGGAGAGAGTAATGCAATAATATCTTTACCTAAAGTAAATAAATAAAATTTAAATATAAATAACATTTTACATTAATGTGTTATTCAAGCTATATTTTTTTATAATAAGAAGTATAATTCCAACTGGGAATTCTGAATTAAAATCGTTGCCTGTAATTTCTCTCAGTTGGGAATGAATTGGAGAAATACTATCTAGATTGTGAGTACCCCCACACTGTCATCTTCTCAACTGCAACAGTTGAGTCAGATATTGACCAACCTATCCTCCAGAGTGACTATGTGTGCAAAACCTGTTTTAAAGAGGCACAGGATGTCAGGAAAGTGTGCCAACTCTGACAGGATTGGTGGAGAATACCTTTGTCTTCCTGCCTCTCACTCTCATACTCCTGTTCATCAACATCCCGCTCCAATCATAACTCTCAGGGAAAGATCTCATGAGGCTCTCAGGGAACACATGCCCAAAGGTCTCATGAGGAAGGCCTGGGCTTATGTGAATAGTATGTTGATCTTGGGATCCCTGCGTGCAGTACTGTGACTAAACACATTTCTGTTGTTGAGACTATTCAGTTCATAAGTTCTTTTGCTGCATTTTGAGGAGACAGAGATTTGGGTGCTGACAGCCTCAAGTTTGGTTTCTTACACCTCCCCAGAGTTGGCCTGTCAGCAGTGCACTGTCAACATGCCTCTCTGTTTCCACCCTCACTAAGGGAGTATGTGTCCACCTCCATCTCTCTGTGACTGTACCGTCCTGCTAGATTGTAAAATATGCATACCACACATCATCAAAAGACAGACCACACTTGATTGGCATCAGATGTAGATTATGCCTTCCTAGCCAACTTGCAAAGGAATAAGAGAGCGGCTTTTGAGAAGGGAACTTGGAAAGCACACTGTGTTTTCTGCCTGGACTAACTGTGGGCCCTTTTTCTGTGGAATGCACCAATTTCATATTAGAAACTAATTTCCAGTTGATCCTGAAAGGCTTACTTTAGCAATTGTGAATTGTATTGAAAAGAAATGAGAGAAATTACAAAGTAAAAAGACAGAAAGCTTGTTCTTTATTGAAGAACAGATTTCTGGGCAAAGCAAATGCGGTATTAAATGAGGTGAGAAATATTTTTTTCAGAAGGAAAAGAGCTACATATTGATTTCATACAAGAAGATATGTGTCCTCAGAACATTTCCATTGTTAGGAATGCATTACTATATTTTTATACCTGTTTGCACAAATGCAGCTTGAATTGTGTGGTGGGAAGTTAAATGAGCTCACTTCCCCTGCTCCTTCTGCTTACTTCTAAGTGTTTCTAGAGAAGGTGAAGGGTGCGGCTGATGAACATAAGGCCTGGATGCTGATAACCACAGCTTTCGTGGTTCAAGTTAGGACAAGACCACAGGGGTGGAAGAAGTTTTTCTTACTTATTATTTGATGCTTTATTTTAATTCCATTCCCAAAGGGGTCACGTACCTTTCTCTCAGCCTTGTTGCATCATTCAGATGTAAGCTGTGTGTGGTAACATTCTTTTGTGCTTTGTGCTTTCAGTATCTACTAAGCCATGCATGTATTCTATCTCAGAGTATTATTTCTTGATGTAGATCTTGCCCAAGGCCACCTGGCTTAGATGCTTCCAGAGGAATGACACTAGTTTTCACGTTTACCATACTTTCATGTCATTAATTCTCTGCGTCTCATCTTCCCATAAGTGAGGGTAAGGAAGGATAGTTTTACTTAATTTCTTGTTTGAATTGTCTTATGTAGCCAGTAAAGCTCTTCAACTTGTCTTCCAGGCCACTTTGAAACTGACTGTCATCACAGCATGTGTGTGTGTGTAAGTCTGTCTGTATATGTATACACACACACACACACACACACACACACACACAGACACACATATATGCATGTATATATATATGCATGTATATATATATATACAAATATGTTTTTTATGACCGTGTGTGTGTTTGTACATCTATGTCTGTGTATATTTCTTTAATTTTTTTTATTTTTACTTTTTAAAATTTCTTTATTAATTACACTTTATTCACTTTGTATCCCCCCTGTGGATCCCTCCCTCCTCCCATCCCAATATCTCCCTTCCTCCACCCTCTGCATGCATGCCCCTCCCCAAGTCCACTGATAGGGGAGGTCTTCTTAAAGATCATCCTGAGTGAGCTATCCCAGAAGCAAAAAGACGCACATGGTATATACTCACTCATATAGACATATAATATAGGATAAACCTACTAAAATCGGTACACCTAAAGAAACTAAACAAGAGGGAGGACTCTTGCTAAAAATGCTCAATCCCTATCCAGAAAGGCAAAGAGGATGGACATCAGAAGAAGGAGAAAAGAGGGAACAAGTCAGGAGCCTGACACAGAGGACCTCTGAAAGGCTCTGCCCTGAAGACTATCAATGCAGATGCTGAGACTTATGGGTAATCTTTGGGCAGAGTGAAGGGAAACTTAGGAAAGAACTGGGAAACAGTAAGATCTGCAGAGGACAGGAACTCCACAAGGAGATCAACAGAACCGAAAATCTAAGCACAGGGGTCTTTCCTGAGACTGATACTCCAACCAAGGACCATGCATGGGGATAACCTAGGACCCCTGCACAGATGTAGCCCATGGCAGTTTGTACATCTATGTCTGTGTATATTTCTTTAATTTTTTTTATTTTTACTTTTTAAAATTTCTTTATTAATTACACTTTATCAGTATCCAAGTGGGTTCCATTGTAATAGGAACAGGGACTGTATCTGACATGAACTGATTGGCCTGCTCTTTAATTACCTCTCCATGAGGGGGAAGCAGCATTACCAGGACACAGTAGAAGACAATACTTTTTATATTAATTACAGTTTATTTACTTTGTATCCCAGCTGTAGCCCTCTCCTTTTTCCTTCTCAATCCCACCCTCCTTCCCTCATCTCCTCCCTGCCTCTCTCTTAAGTCCTCTGATAGGAGAGGTCCTCCTCCCATTCCCTCTGACCTAGTTTATCAGGTCTTATCAGGACTGTCTGCATTGTCTTCCTCTGTCATCTGGTAAGGCTGGGCCCCAAGCAAGTGAGGGGGTAACTGTTTATGTGTGTATGCATATGCACGTCTATTTCTCTTTGTGTGTATGTTTCTATGTACCTGTTTCTGCATATATGTGTGTACACATGTATATGCGTTGTAGCCCCGCCCTCAGTGCCTCCCAGTCCCACCCTCCCTCCATCTTCCTCCCCTAGCCGTCTCTACTGATAGGAGAAGTCCTCCTCCCCTACTCTATGTTTCTCTCTATGTGTGTGTATGTGCACATGCTTGTATATATATCTGTGTATGTATGCATGTCTGTGGTTGTGCATGTGTGTGTATAAGTCTCTTTGTATGCTTACATGTGTGTATATGTATCTGTGTATGTGTGTTTACATGTGTGTCTTTATATGTAGGTGTCTGTGCATATGTGTGAGAATCTGCCTTTGTTTTATCTCTACATGATGCTCTGGGCACATTGGGAGCATTGTTTCATCTGAAGTAATTGGTCTGTTGCTGTCAGGTGCCATTGGTGTGGGCACAGTGCAAACAGCCTGAAGATACTTAGATGCATATACTTAGCAGTGAGGGTTCAGGCCTGCACATTTTACTGCATCAGATACTGATAACTGTGTGAAGACATATAACCTCTTATAAAATTTTGAGTACATTATCAGTGTATACTATTATTTTGATAGTCTTAGGATTAGCAGTAATGAGTCACCCATCTTTTATTTCTTTTGAACCTGTGCTGCATATTATTAATGTCATTGATCTTTTCAGGAATTTACTGTTACTTCAGGTGCTTTTCTGATTAGTTTTCATTTATTAATTTCTATGATTTATGGTATAAAATCATGATTATTTATTACAATTTATTCACCTTGTATTCCTGTTGTATCCCCTCCCTTATCTCTTCCCTGTCCCACCCACCCTCCTTTCCACTTCTTTCCTATCCCTTTCCCTATTCCACTGTTAGGGGAAGTCCTCCTCCCCTACTGTCTGACCCTAGCCTATCAGGTCCCTTCAGGACTGCCTGGGTCCTCTTCTTTTGTGGGCTGGCTAGGTTACCCCACCAGGGAGAAGTGATCAAGGAGCAGGCAACCAAGCTCATGTCAGAGACTGTCTCTTCTCCCTTTCTTAAGAAACTCACATGTATACTGGGCTGTCTGCAGGCTACATCTGAGCCGGGGTCCAAGACCTTTCTGTGCATGGTCCTTGGTTGATGCATCTGATACATTTTTCTTATGTTCATTTTTTACAATTACTTCAGCTTTTTCAATTCCTTAGATGAAGCCAAAAGACTCATGTATGTTAGGAAAACACTCTGCCATCAAGCTATACCCTCACTGTTTTCGGACCAAATTGCTCTTATTTTTCTAGTTAGTGGATTCAAAACTTTGATTTCCTCATTTATTTCTAATTTTCTCACATATATTATTGCGAATCTTGGGTAAGGATGTGTCCGTGAAAACAGTTCTCCTTGATCCGAGGAGGCCACCTGAGGCTGCCTAACACGGGGTTGTCCTCCCGTTGGGTGGACCCTGTGCCTGTGTGGAAAGTGATACCAAGTGATTCTGCTCATTCATCATTCTGGAAGCTTTAGCTCCAACAAGGAAATAAAACATTTAAAATTTTTTCATCTTTCTGTCCAGAGTGTGGAGCAGAATTTAGTTATTTTGTGACTTTGTTTCTTTGATTAGAAAACCCCTCGATTTTTACTTGTTTTTAAATATAATTTTACAACATGGCACTGGACATTTTATATATAAAAATGAATGATTAAGTCACTCATCTATTATCTGTTTTGATTGATTTTTTAGACAGTTTCATGCAGCTGAAGTTGGCCTTGAACTTATGATCCTCCAGCTTCTACCAGGCAGGTACTGTTACCTTTTAATGGGAATTTATATATTACTATTACCTTTGTTTAATTAACTCAGGAAAGTGTTATGCCAATATATCCTGCAGAAATTAATCTTCTTTATACAAAGCAACTGATGTACTTACAGCCATGTAGAGACTACGCTTTCCACAGCTGGCTCTGCAATTTCTTTGATGACTCTCCTCTTAGTTTGGTGTAGTGGCACTGATGACCCTGCTCTTATTTTGGTATCTAGATCTCATTTAGGATGTTTCAGTCACTCAGTGCAGTTCTATGATTTGTAATTGTTTACACTGGAACAGTTTTCTATCTTTCTGAACTGCCTTTGGTGTGGGTGACATTGCTACCACCTTTGGTTAATATTTCTCAATTGAAGCTACTTACATCCATTTTCCTTCACACAAGTTCTGTGTGGTAGAGTACATGACAGAGTTCTCTTGAGGTGTTTCCTGAAAGGACCACAGCTGGGGGCAGTTACCCACTCTGAAGATTTGTCATTTATTTTGTTATGGCATGAGTAAGCTACACATTGTTTCTTCCAAAACAGGGAAGCTATCAAGTCAGTAATTCCACACCCATGGTAGTTTATGTGTTGACTGACAAATCCTTTTTATATCCATGGCTATGGGCTATGTCAATTATTTTCTAAATTAAAATAAATGACCAATGGTAACATCACATTGTGCTTTTCAATCTTCTCAAAAAAGATGCAAGACTTTGATTCGTCCTCTCAAGGTCTCGTGTTTGTCTGGATAAAGCAGTCTTTAAAAGCAATATCTCCTGTTCTTTGCTATTGGCTAATGTTTTAGATTTCAGTCATGTATTGCTTATTATTATGCCTACTGTATTAGCAACAGTGATGTGGGAACTAGACTCAAGAGAATCTGATCATTTTACGCTTCATTTAGTCGGTAATGGACATTGGTAGACTTGTGATACTTAAAAATTCTCTCATGGTTTCAGAGCTCATACTGCACAACAATGCTCCATGAGAAATGCTTTGCTGAAATAATGGTGATTGAAGTTTCATGTACTGATCTTTCTTGGGAAATAGATAAGTTAAAAAAGAAAATATTCAAAATGCTTTGAATGTTTAAGATATAGCTTAAACCAGTTTTGAATCAAAGGCAATTAAAGTTAATAATAGAATTTAAAATTACAAATGTATTACAACTCATCATAAGTATAATTTGATTGAATTTTTGAATGGCTTTACTGTGGTATATGACTGAGAAATATTTCAAGTGTATCCTTGTATTTCAGGAGACTTACAAGAGTCTGTATTAGTCAGGTATCTCTACAGGAACAGAATTAATAGGATAAGTATATGTATTCATGTATGTATATATATTATAGACTCAATATAATCAATAGGATAATATATACCTATAGAACACACAAATATGTATATGTAATTAGCACACATTAAAATTGTAAATATAGTTGCCTTATACATAAGAGGTTGAGAAATCGTTCTTGTAGTTTCTTGGTCCTTGATGCTGGACACCTTGGCAGTACCAATCTGGCACATAGAACTTTGAAGTTTCTTTGAGAGCTGTTGACCTATGAAAGACAGAAGCCTAAAAATGCTCGCTCTGCTGCCACTAAAGGACCTCATAGCCACATCAGCATAAAACAGTTCAGCAGTAAGTGAAAGTGCCAGCCACACCAGGGGAAAGCACAGTGAGAAACGGTTAAATGAGCGTCTGCCTCCAAGCCCTCTTTTCTCTGGTCTGCTCCAGGAGAGCACTGTCTACCTGTGGGATCTTTTCACATTAATTGAGGCAGCTACGACCATCCTCACATGTTTCCAACTTGTGTCAAGTGGATATTAAACCAACTGTCTTCTGAGAGGCTTCATCCAGCAGCTGATGAAACCACACGCAGAGACCCACAGGCAAACAATAGGCCTAGCTCTGGGAGTTTTGTGGAAGAGTGACAGGAAGGATTGAAGGACCTGGAGTGGTCAAGAACACCACAGGAAGACCTACAGAGTAAACTAACCTGTGCCGATGGGGGCTCACAGAGACTGAGCCACCCAGCATAGGCCTGACCTAGGCCTCCTACACATACATAGCAGATGTGCAGCTTTGTCATCACGTGGGCCCCTAACAATGGGAGCAGGGCACTGTCTCTGGACCTGCTGCCTGCCTTTAGATCCCTTTTCACTACCTGGGCTGCCTTGTCTGACCTCAGTGGGGGACAATGCACCTAGACTTGCTGTGACTTGAGGTGCCAGGGCAATTGGTACCCAAGGGGTGGGGGGCTCAAATCTCTGAGGAGAAGGGAAGGAGGGGTGGGAAAGGCGGTATGAGAAAAAAGGGAGGGGCTTTGATCAGGCTTTGATAGTGGTTAAATAAATCAATTAAAAAACTAACTGTAATACAATGTGGTTCAGAAAGTGCGATATATTAAATCAAAACTCCATGTTTGCTTCAGTTCACTATAATTCTCAGCCGTCTCTAGGGACTGATGGGGCAGTCGCTCATGTGGAAATCACATCTGTAGATTGCATCATATTTCAAGTCAGAACCTATGAATTTTCTAAACTCTCAATACATATAGGTAGGCATACATATTTTTGAGACGTTTCATTTAAATATTATATACACATTTTTATTTGTTGATGACCCTGGATAAAGCTGTCAAGTTATATGTGAGCATCTCATTGTTAACTCTGATGTTCTTATATATTGATAGTATTACTACATTTATCAGGATATACTTATATTTAGAAACAAAAGCTGGCAAAATAGGTGTAGCTTATCAAAGACTGTGCTTCCTTCTTTACTTTCCTTTTTCTTTTCATCCTCTTCCCCTCCTTCTTCTTTACGGATTCTTCTTTACAATTTAGAGATCCGAGTCTAAACTGATATATGTTTTTATATTGATGACTACATGAGGCAACAGAAGAGGACATGGTGAATCAGCATTGATCATTAAAGGTCTCACATATTTGATAGTTAATTCTCTTTTATTAAATTTTTAGTTTTTACATTAATTACATTTTATTCGATTTGTGTCCCAGCTGTAGCACCTTGCCTAATTTCCTCCCTCCCTCATCTCCTCCCTGCCTCTCTCTAAGTCACTGATAGGAGAGGTCCTCCTCCCCTTCCATCTCACCAATTCTGCTCATGTTTCTTTATCTAAAGTAAGTCATAGCCTCATGTAATTTTCAGAATTTAGAGCAGCCATGCAATCCTGCAAATGTCTAAAAAGTAGAAGAGATGAAACGATTGTGGAAATATAAATGAATATTAGTAAAAATTGAAAAGAACTGATGACCAAATGCTAGCTAAAACAAAACAAAACAAACAAACACAAACAAACAAAAAACCCAAAAACTATGAAAGACTGTGCTGCAGCTTTAGAGGTCAGCTTGCATCCACATTTCTGAGATAGACTCCAAAAATCTCTGAGGAGGGATTTCATATTCACTGTTATTATCAGAACTTACATGGCTGTCTAGGACCAGCAAAGGCCAACTTGCATCCGTGGTTCTGCTGTGAAGGGGTGCACATCTTACTTTCTTTCCTACCTTGTACATTCACAGACTGTCTCCTGCAGTCTTAACCTATACAAACCTCCTTTTATTCTGCCCTTTTACTCCTTGTACCCTAAATCTTAACCAAAGAACTTTGTAATTTATATTCATTGACAGTATTAATGTGCCCTAAAGGAATAGAACAGGTTGTTAATAATGAAAATTATCCTTACTGATTATGCAACACATATCTCACAGTTACCCTACCTGAAAAGAAAAAAAAAAAAAAAGAAAAGAATGGTTCATGAAGACCGGGAAGCACCTGATCACCTGGATATGGATTTGCAGGTGTTTGTGAGCTACCTAATGTGTGTGCTGAGAACCAAGCTCAGTTCTGGGAAGAGCAGCAACAGATTGTAACTGCTAGAACATCTCTCTGGCTCCAGCAATCCTCATATTTAAGCTTTATGTTTTACGGTAATTTTAGATTTGAAATTCTTAAGGTGGTGCATGTCTTTGATCCAGTACCTAGGAGCAGATTTTCATAGCAAGCAAGATTTTAAAATCTTAAGTAAATGAGTGTACATTAATAACTAAGAACTTATTTGGTCTATTTAAATGTGAAACATCTGAAAAAATAAAGTCGTGATTTTAATATTTTAAATATCAAAGTGATTTAAAGACTTAGTTGTAGTGAGAATTCAGAAAAGTTGGTTACTTCAAAAAAGTATTATAAAAATATGTTTTTGTTTTAATCCCAAGTGAAGAGATATGGTGGTGCTTCACAGCAGCTGACTATGACCTGATTTGGATCATAGCTCTTGCAAAGGGGTGACTTTACCAGCTGCAGATAGTTTCTGCAAATATGTGACATTTGGAATTCTAGGGACTTTTCAGAGGACATATAAATGCCAGGGCCACAAGAGGCATGGGAGGGTGTTGTTGGTTGGTTGGTGCTGGCTATAGTTTGTTAGCCAGTTTGTACTCATGTGCAAAGAAGAAACAAATGAACAAATAACAAATTAGATGTTTCCATAGCAAAGATCAAACTTAACCCAGAGAACTCAACACCCATAATCAACTGAAAGTAGTCTAAGGATAAAGTCGTGCCCTTTCCAAGCCCTGACTTTATTCAGCCATATGTCTCCTTTCTTCCCTATCCTTCTTTTCTCCTTAATCTATTGTTTGGGAGTTGAAAGGGTGGAAGAAAGGTGGTGGAGAAGGGTGGAATAGAGAAGAACCCATGTGATAAAAAAAGATAAAAAAAAAGGTTACACCACATTTATTATCTTATTCTATGGAAATTTAAAGTGTAAAAATGACTTTTAAATGTACTCAAAACTAATCGGAGAAATGATGAATGCTTCATTAGGTATGGCGGAGTTTATTTACTTAAAATCCTGCATTCACATTACCAATTGATAAGAATTAATGTCTTGAACAAAGCTAATCTCTGAGACCTCAAGCAAAAGGCATAACTTTTTGAGTCTCCATTTTCTTCCATGAAAGGTGAAGCAACCATGTGTTTCCTTCAGAGTCAGTGAAAAAACTCCAAGAAGCTCTACTTGGGATGGGAAATCATTTTCTCTGAGGCAAACATAAATGTTGCTTTAGTTTTATCATTTTATTTTTGGCATTCAGATTCAACAACAACAGGTCAGCACTGCAAAAATTGGCAAAATTTAGTGACTACGGTAGGAAGCATAAAACAAAACAAAACAAACAAAGAAACAAAAACCTTACACTAAACTTGTTCTCCCCTCAATACACTAACTCATTTTTTTCAGCAATACTAAATAGATTTGCAAACTAGACTAGATAAATGATCTAACATTAAATACATTGGAATACTACTGCAATATGTACAGACTTGAGACCTAGAGATGTGATGTAGTTTCTAAGTATAGCAAGGTTATTATTTTCTATAATTATATTTTAGAGTAGCATATCCCGAAAGGCCAAGTGAATGTAGATTAGTTTCTGTGATTTATCTCCTGGTGGTTTTACTGAATTCCACAGGCAAGAATCATCAGCTGTTGTATTCAGAACTGCTTCAGGCATACTTGGAGTCATGTGAAGGGAGAACAGCAGAGAGTACAAATAACACCAGTTGTCCTAGTGGGTTTTTGGTAATGCAAACAAACTGAAAATAACTGTGTGGCAGGCTGAGCAGCCACATGGGTCCAAGTTCTATGGCTCCTGAAAGTAGGCCATTCTCACGGCTGTCTACCTTTTCTCTGATATTATTAGCAGCTGTCTATGAAGAAGTGGAGATTAAAAAGGATCAAAATTTGTTAATTGCCCATGTGATATGGTCAAGTATCTCAATTTTGGAATTAGATGCTCATCAGGTTTCTTGATGCATTTATTTAATACATAAGTTTTGTGAACTTACAGTTGAAGTTACAAGTTTTAAGGTATCTGGAAACATTTTATGTAATACCTAATAGTTTATGTAATATCTACTAAAGGATTTCCAAGGAAATCATTTAAAAATAGAAAAAGAAAAATGATTTCTGAAATGATAACAATGATATCAATTTAACACATTTAAAATAACATGAAATTGAAATACTTTCATTAAATAGCATACCTAAATATTCACTTCTTTAAATCTATTGAAAAATGTTTAGCAATCTCTTCTTTGGCAATTTTCCATCCTTAAATATGTTCCTTTAATGGTATGATTTCTGCATTTTACTTGAATGTACATAGGGAACAGAGCCAAGCTACCTTTATCACAATGTAACCCTATAAATTTTTCAAATTTGCATTGAAATTATAAATATATATATATATATATTGCAATTATAATACAGTTGCATATCATTTTCTGAATCTCTTGCCTCCCTTCAAACCCTTCTGCTTACCTCTCCTTGTTTTCTTCTTAAATTCGTTGCCTCATTTTCCATTAATAGTTGTTGCATGATATATGAATATACATATATTTCTTTATTTTTATTTATTCATTTAATCACACTACAGCCTGATCCCAGCCACTACCCTCCTCTCCTTCCAGTCCCACCCTCATGTCTCCTAGCCCCATTCACCATAACAACCTGCTTAGTCTGTTTAATGTTACTTAAATGTATATGCTTTCATAGTCGACCATTTGGTAATGGATGATCAATGGGCATGGTTCTCCCTGAAGAAGATGAGTTCTTCTGTGCTCAACAATTCTTTCTGTATTGTTAAGTGCTCACTGTTTTTCCATCACCCAATTTGATGTCTATTGTTGTTGTGCTTGTTCACCTCATGTTTAGACCCACTTAAGTTTTTTAAATCAACATTTCTAATATGGTGGCTTGAATGAGAAATGTCCCTTACAGGCTTAGTCATTTGGACACTTAGTCACAGTTGGTTTACTGTTCAATGAGAGTTAAGATTTGCAGCCTTGCTGGAGGAAGTGCATGACTAAAGTGGGCTGTCTCTGATTATTGTTTATGTTTGCAGTAAAAGATGTAACATATCTGCTCCCTGCTCCTGCCTCTTGTAGTTATGCCTCCCTCCACAATGAGCTTTGTATGTCTTTGTAGCCATAGCCCACATAAACTCTTCCTTCTGTTAATCACGTTAGTTATGGCATTTGATCACAGCAGCAGAGAATTAACTACTGCAAATAGATTTGAATAAGTTGAGATTGTTCTATATTTTAATTTCATCAGTACTTTTAACAAGTGATGCTGGACTTGGTTGAATGACTTTTTGTATCTATTCAGATCTGCATGTGATTTTTCTTTAAGTTTTTTGCTACTCTACTGGTTAGTTTGGTCAACTTGATACAAACTTACTGTGTATAGGCTTTCTAATGAAACAAAAGAACAAGAGAAAGCAAAACCACCACCACCACCACCACCACCACCACCAACAACAACAACAACAACAACAAAAAAAAAACAGAAACAAAGTAACCCACCATGAAGAAAAGTAAATTAGGGATGAAAATATTTATTTCAGTTTACAACTCTCAGGTAACAGCCTGTCACTGAGGAAACACAGGGCAGAAACTCAAGGCAGGAATTTGGAGGCAGGAAATGAAGCAAAGGTGATGGAGGAGTGCTATTTACTGGCCATATCTTGCTCAGCCGGCTTTCTTAAACACACCAGAAACACAGGCCACTATGGCACAGCCCACAGTAATTTGGATCCTTCCACATCAATAATTAATTAAGAAAACACACAACAATACATAGAGGCCAATCTTATTGAGGTATTTTCTTTATAGGCAATAGCTTGTGTCAAGGTGAAATAAACCTAACCAATACATCAATACACTTATGGAAAGAGGAGATCTCTATTAAAGATTTACTGCCATAAGAATGACCTATGATCCTGTTGTCTAATTCTTATTGTTCATGGCTTTGTTCTGTCTGATTGGAGTTGTTTGTCTTCATCCTACTCTTTTTTTCTTGTATTATTATTTTTATTTTTTACAATATATCCCAATTGAAGCCCCTTCCCTGAATTCCTCTCAGTCCACCCTCCCTCCTTCTTTCCCCCTATTCCTCTCCCCTAGTCCACTGAAAGGGGGAAGTTCTCCTCTGCCATCTGCCTATAGCTTATCAAGTCTTCAGGGCTGTTTGAATCTTGACCCCAGCTCAGATGTAACCAATTGGCAGCTTGGTCTTCCTACCACTTTAATGGTAGGAATTGACTGTTTACTGTATTAGTCATGATTGAGTCCTTCCTAACTCCCTTTTTTCCATTCTTCTCAGGGGTTATCTTCCTGTAACCTCATAAAGAAATTGTCTTTGTTCCTCCTTTGTATATACTATTTATTTAATTATTTTTCTATAGTGTTTCCTTGATTGTCATAAGAGAACCTTTAATCTAGGAAAGTTGCATTTTCTGGATTATCTTATTTCATCTTGATCTTTCTTTCTCTCAGGGAAGTGTCTGGAACCCTTGAAAACTAGTTGTGCACACTATGGCTAAAAAGTAGAACTAGCAAAGAGATTTCTTTGCACAAAAACACTTATATACTGTTAGTTGGCACAGTTGGTTTTCCGCTCAACTCTATTTCATTGTGTATTATGAAATGTTTCCAAAGGCAAAATATTTCTCCAAAATTAGCTCAAACAGATTAAGTTTCATATTGTAATTATAATAGAAATTCTTTAGAATTTGTGTTTTGGTTAAAGTAGAATCAAACAGATTGTAATAGCATGAATTGATACTTTGAGACAGAAAATATTTGTTAACCAGAGCAATCATTTTTTTGAATACTATTCCCTAATTCTTTAACTAGGATTTTAACTTTCTATTACTGTTGTGCTCAGTCTACTTTTACAGAATGATCACTTGAAGCTTGGTACAGATGTCCTGTCACCTCACACTCTTACAAGCTGATGACAAGGCTGAAATTAAATTTTGAATTTCAAGATGCTTCATGGTGACATCCTATCTCCACTCCTCTGACCTGGTCAGCTACCCTTCCCCACCTCACTGTCACAGTTCTGTACATAAACAAGCACAGTCATGTTCATAGTCTTTGTACTATTACTCTGTTCATACTCTTATGTGCATGTTCACATGCTACTACTGGACAAGACTGTTCATACACTAAAACCTGAGAAACGTTGTTCTTTTATCACGGTCCTTATTTTTAATTTCTTCTTTTAATTTAATTTAATTTTATACTTGTTTTTAACTTTTATTTTATTTTTACTAATTTCAGTTTATTCACTTTTTATTCCAGCTGTAGCCCCCTTTCCCATTCCCTCCAATCCTACCCTCTCTCTCTCTTCTTCTCCTATGCCCCTCCCCCACTCCAATGATAGGGGAGGTCCTCCACCCTTCCTTCTGACCCTAGCCTATCAGGTCTCTTCAGGACTGGCTGCATTGTCTTGCTCTGTGGCCTGGTAAGGCTGCTCCCCTCTTAGGGGAAGGTGGTCAAAGAGACAGACACTGAGTTCATATCAGTGACAATCCCTGTTCCCCTTACTAGGGTACCCTCCAAGCCTATAACTGACAGAAGGCCAATATCCAGAATACATAAAGAACTTAGGAAGTGAAACAGCAACAAATCAAGTAATCCAATTAAAAAATGGGGCACAGAGCTAAACAGAGAATTCTAAAAGGAGGATCATCAAATGGCAGAGAAACACTTATAGAAATGCTCAACATCCTTAGTCATCAGGGAAATGCAAATCAAAATGACCCTGAGATTTCACCTTACACCCATCAGAATGGCTGAGATCAAAAATTCAAGTGACAACACATGCTGGAGAGGTGGTAGAGAAAAAGGAACTGTCCTCCATTTCTGGTGGGAATGCAAACTTATACAACCACTTTGGAAATCAGTCTGGCACTTTCTCAGATACATAATTATTTATTCCAACTTATTCACTTTGTATCCCATTGCAGGCCCTTCCCTCATCTCCTCCATTCCCATCCTCCCCCATCTTCTCCTCCTGTGCCATTCCCCTAGTCCCCTGATCAGAGAGGACTTCCTCCCCTTCTATCTGACCCTAGCCTATCAGGTCTCATCAACCTGGCTTCATCATCTTCCTCTGTGGCCTAGCAAGGCTGCTCCCCCAGGGGGTAGGTGAGCAAAGAGCCAGCCACTGAGTTCATGTCAGAGACACCCCCTGTTCCCCTTACTAGGGACCCACTTGGAAACTAAGGAGCCAATGGGCTTCCTTTGAACACGGGGTCTAGGTAATCTACATGCATGGTTCTTGGTTGGAGTATCATTCTCTGCAGGCTCCCATGGGCCCATTTTATTTTATTTTATTTTATTTTATTTTATTTTATTTTATTTTATTTTATTTTATTTTATTGGCTCTGTTGGTCTACTTGTTGAGTTCCTGTCCCCTCCAGGTCTTTCTATCTTTCTCTTCTTCCATAAGGCTTCCTGCACTCTGCCCAAAGTTTGGCTATGAGTCCCATTATCTTCTTTGATACCCTGATGGGCAGAGTCTTTGAGAGGTCTCCCTTGGAAGGTTCCTGTCCTGTTCCTTGTCTTCTACTTCCGATGTCTATCCTGTTTGGCCTTTTTATTGAAAATTAAGCATCTTCCCAAGGGTTCTCTTTGTTGTTTAGCTTCTTTAGGGCTATATATTTTAGTATGTTTATCTTATATGGCAAATATCCATTTATAAGTGAGTATATATCACTTGTGTCTTTCTGCTCTTGGGATACCTCATTCAGGATGATCTTTTCTGGATCTCACCATTTGCCTGCAAAGTTCATGATTTTCTTGTTTTTAATTGCTGAGTAGTATTCCATTGCTTAAATGTACCACAATTTCTGTATCCATTCCTCAGTTGAGGGCCATCTGGGTTGTTTCAAGGTTCTGGCTATTACAAATAAAGCTGCTACAAACATGGTTGAGCAAATGTTCTTATTGAATGGATGAGCATCTTTTGGATATATTCCTAGGAGTGGTATAGCTGGATCTAATGTTAAATGTCATGAATTAGAGATTCTGCTACTATAGAGTTGTGTAAAATTAGGACAGTTTCCATAAAGATACCATATTTTTCTAGTGTACATGATGGATGTGATAAAATCTTCAACTTAAAGGGGAAGTTATAAAATTAAGGAGTGTTAAAAATTATTAATTGTAAATTAAATCTGAACAGTTTCTGACACATTGTACAGGCCTGATACGTGCTATTTTATCAAGTGACATGTTTCTACACACCTAGCAGGTCAGAACTCTTATATTTTAATTACTGTTTTATACATGACCAGGAGCTGGAGATAATGCCTATCATTCAGAAATTTTAAAATAAATATTTGATAATTCAATCAAATGAACAAATAGCACATACCCACTTTCACTAGCAAAAGTAGGAAATTTTGTCTTAAAAAAAATTAAGATTTTACTTTCTGTGAAAAGGAAGGGGTATAAGTTATTTTACAACCACAATTAAATAAACCTCAATTAAGAGAACCCACACAATTTTTTTCAAAGACAGAGTTGCCTTTCTATGAACAGAGTATGGAGAATAATGGAATAAAATCTTCCTGGACATCACAACTGAAGGTATTCAACAGTGAACAAAGGGCTTCTTAGAAGTTCTTAGAAGTTTATTTTTCTGATTAAAACTGGAGGACAACACTGAGAAGTGGATGGTGGTAAAAAGAGAACCATGAACTTAGTAAATATTTGTGAAATCTTTGGTATTATTTTAGCAAGAAACTGAAGTAATTCTATATATGACAGTATGATAATAAATGGACAAAATCTTCCTAAAGTAGAAGCTTAAAACTTTGGAGTTGAAGCTGATGTGCTTTACAAATATGCTGCCCCTAAGGTGTTATATCGATTATCAGTAAACAGAGATATGGAGAAATCCAAGCGTTCAGAGATAAATCATCCAACATACATCAAGATTGCTAACACTAATTTTATTTTCATTGATGTGTTATATTCCAGAAATGCAACTAGGATTTTCTCTGTGTCTAATCTGTCAACAACACTATAAAAACTTAGCCATTGTAGATGGCCATCTTTGACATCCCAGGTAAACCAAGGAAAGGGTGTATAGTCATCTGCTGATCACTCAGCAGATTTGTCTCTGAAGGAATGAAGCCTGGGACTAATTTTACCTGTGGCCTACAAAATTCTCTCTCACAGAGTATTCTTTTAGTTTATTGGAGCCGGAAAAACAGAAAAGCAAAAGGGAAAAATAACACACATACACACTTGATGGATAAATCAAGACAAACTCCAACAATTTCACACACACACACACACACATATACACACAGCACATACATACATACCTTTCATACATACATACACATTCACACATGGGTAGATGGAGCAAACTCAATGAGCAAGCTCCAATAGCTACACATACATACACACATATACATATGCCCATTTGGTGGATGGAGCAAACTCTAACAAACAAGCTCCAACAGTTTAATTTTTTCTAGCACATCTTGTACATCCCAGAGAAATCTTTTAAGCAATATAAATATCACAGTGTGGTTACATTCTATTTATCTTTACTTGAATGATAACAATGACTACATATAGAAAAAAAAGCATGTTCCCCACTATCTTTGCATGAGCAAATTTTTTCCTATTATGGGAGCAAAATAAATGTGAAAAACAAATTATTCTCAAAACCCCACATACATTTGTAACTAAGCAACTTGTAATAGATTAACAAAGTATGAGCAAGCAAGGTGATTTTCTCAGCCAGTTTTTTTTCTGGCAGCTATAATTTGTGGTATACAAAGAAAGAATCAATTATTTTATTAATTATCTTAAAAAAGTAATCTTATAAAAATGTTTAAAAAATAAGAAGTCTAAACTTTAGATAAAAACAGTCATTTCTACTTTAAATCCTGAAGGTGTACATCTACTTAGTAGCATTTTTAATCAAATCCTATCAGGAAAATTAAGTACAAAATGAGGACAAGAAATTAATTACCATCTTGATCACCAGCCCAGCTCTGGGGACAAGAATTTAATTACCATCTTGATCACCACCCCAGCTTTAGAAAAAGTCATGTCAGATTGTACCATTCAGGCTGCTATTGTTCCTGTTACCTGAACTCAAATAACCATACTTCAACCACTCAGACTGTGACTGTCTGAACTTCAGATTGCTTCTAAGATTTTTAACATCAGTGCCACTAACAAAAATATGTTAATTACCATTACTAACTAGTCTATTTTACAGGTCTTTTTCTCAATTTTTCTTGGTGTTTCTGTTTGCTACCTTAATATTTTTTATTTTATTTTGTTTTTTTTAATTTACATTACATAACAAAGGTGTTCCCTCCTATTTTTCCACCCAGAAGTCCTTCTCCCTTTCCCCCCTTCCTCCTTCCCTTTTTGCTTTCCTCCCAGAAAATGGGGTTCCCTGTACCCCCATATCCACTTCCCCAGCATATCAAATAACCTCAGGACTGAGCATAACTATTTAGGTTTTTTTAATTTTTTAATATTAATTACAGTTTATTCACTTTGTATCCAAGATGTAGCCCCTTCCCTCATTTCCTCAAAATCCTACACTCCCTCCCTCATCTCCTCCCATGCCCCTCTCCAAGTTCACTGAGAGAATAGGTCCTCCTCTTACTCTGTCTGACCATATCCTATCAGGTCTCATCAGGACTGGCTGCATTGACTTCCTCTGTGGTCTGGTAAGGATGTTCTCCCATCAGGGGGAGATGATCAAAAAGCCAGCCACTGAGTTAATGTGAGAGACAGTCCCTGTTCCCATTATTAGGGCACCCACTTGGAGATTGAGCTGCCAAGGGCTACATCTGTGCAGGGGTTTTAGGTTATCTCCATGCATGGTCCTTGGTTGGAGTATCTGTCTCAGAAAAAAAAAACCTGGGCTGGGATTTCTTGGTTCTGTTGCTCTCCTTGTGGAGCCCCTGTATCCTCCAGGTATTTCTATCTCCACCTTCTTTCACAAGATTCCTTGCAGTCTGCCCAAAGTTTGGTTATGGTTCTCAGCATCTGCATTGATACCCTGCTGGGTAGAGTCTTTCAGAGTCTCTCTGTGGTAGGCTCCTGTCCTGTTCCCTGTTTTCTCCCTCTTCCAATGTCCAAACTGTTTGCCTTTCTGAGTGAGGATTGTTCATCTTATCCAGGGCCCTCCTTCTTGCTTAGCTTCTATAGGTGTATAGATTTTAGTGTGTTCATCCTATATTATATGTCTAATATTCACTTACAAGTGAGAATATACCATGTTTGTCTTTCTGCTTCTGGGATACCTCACTCAGGATGATATTTTCTAGATCCCACTATTTGCCTGCAAATTTTATGATTTCCTTGTTTGTAATTGATGAGTAGTATTCCATTGTGCAGATGTACCATAATTTCGGTATTTATTCCTCCGGTGAGGGGCATCTTGGTTGTTTCCAGCTTCTGCCTATTATGAATAAAGCTGCTGCAAACATGTCCTCGTGTACTTGAACATATTTTGGATATATTCTTAAGAGTGGTAGAGCTGGATTTTGTGAAACACTATTCTTTCTGATTTTTTTTTTTTATTTTTGTTCTTCTCAGTGCAGTTTATTCAGGAACCTTGAACAATCTTCTGACCCTGGGGAAAGCCAGCCCACAGCTTAAATAACCTCTGGGTAGCCAACCCCAGTGTGCCTCATGGGCAATGCAGATAGGTCCACATACACAGAAGCAAGCCAGATCCTCAGCCTTAGCCAAATATGGAGTTGTTTGTGACAGAGAGCACTCACCATCTGGAAGGTGGAAGGCAGAAACCAGCTCCATCTTTAAGGCACGGCATTACGCAGCTCTCTACAGTTCCCTCTTTTTGTTTTAGACGCATCAGGCAAGAGTAGAGGTCTGATCTCTGATATTAGAAATATATTGGGACTTTGTACCAACGTTCATTTAGGTGTCATCCACCCGAAGAGCATCAGACCCGTCCGATACCTTTTTCTCAGAGGCAGGACCTGGGGCATCAACCCACATGCAATCAGACATGCTCTTCTCTGGGTCGAAAGCGGCTGACCCTGAGTGCAGTGCTTAGCCTCGCATCCTGAGCGTAACATTTTAGCTTTTTA
>REGO01000252.1:454064-464742 GCA_010120015.1 Rhombomys opimus
TCTAACAGGAACTCAATGAAGATACCTGATAAAACAGGATCAGATGAATGGGGGGTGGTCCCCCCCTATCAGAGGACTTGGAAAGGGGCACAGTGGTGATGAGGGAGGGAGGGAGGGACTAGGAGGGAATGAGGGTTCGGGGCACGGCTGGGATACAGAATTAATAAAATGTAACTGATAAAAATAAAAATTAAAATTAAAAAAAGAAGAAATTTTCATCTAAAAAAAAAAAAAAACAAAGAGAGGAGCCTTCCACAGAAGGCGAAAGACTCTGCCCAGCAGTATATCAAAGCAGATGCTGAGAATCATAGCCAAAATTTGGGCAGAGTGCAGGGAATCTTATGAAAGTAGAGAGAGATAAAAAGACATGGACTGGAACTCCACAAGGAGAGCAACAAAACCAAAAAATCTGGTACAGGAGACTTTTTTGAGACTGATACTCCAACCAAGGACCATTCATGGAGATAACCTAAAACCCCTGCACAGATGTAGCCTTTGGCAGCTCGTGGCCAAGAGGGTCTCTAGTAATGGGAACAGGGACTGTCTCTGACATCAACTCAGTGGCTGGCTCTTTGATCATCTCCTCCTGGTGGGGAGCAGCCTTATCAGGGAACAGAGGAAGACAATGCAGCCATTCCTGATGAGACCTGATAGGCTAGTGTCAGAGGGAAGGGGAGGAGGACCTCCCCTATCAGTGGACTTGAGGAGGGCTCATAGGAGAAGATGAAAGAGGGTGGGGTTGGAAAGGGACAAGGGAAGGGGCTACAGCTGAGATGCAAAGTGAATAAACTGTAATTAATAAAAAAATTAAAAATTAACTCCTGCAAAAAAGAAGAAGTACTCTTCAATTAAAAAAAATAAAGATACATGCTTCCAAGTAACAAGTTTTGAAGCATGTTATAACAAACAAAGCCATAGGGTGAGACTTTTGAAGCTCTTCTGAACCCACATCCACATAAGATGCCAGGTATGACGCATAGCTTTCAAAAGCCGTGATAGCTCACCTTGCTTACCAACTTAAAAATACTGAGAATCAACATGGAAATGGGACATATGCATCTCTGTGAATACTTTCCTTGTTAGGTTACTTATGGTTGGGAGACTCGTCAGATGTGGGTTACACCACTTCTTCACTGGGGTTCTGGACTAAGGCGAAAGCCAGCATTCATCTCTCTTTAATGCTGACTCTAAGCACAGTGAGACAGCTACTTTGAGCTGTTTTGTGTTTCCATCTCTGCCAGAAAGGTATAAAGTCTGTAACTATGTTTGCTCTCTCTTATCTACATCTTCCTTTTGCATTCAAATTTCTGTGATAACCATGTCTTTATATCAAATTCTGCCTTATCTTTTGGAGCAACTAAAACCTTACTATCTATAGTGTTGTTATTTATACTAATGTACCTAAAGATAGCCAACAAAACCCAAACTTTGTGTCCTCTCAGTAGGTAAAGTGCAGCAAGTGCTCTCGCCCTGATTCTGTTTATAAATAGGTGTATGTAATCACCACATGCTGTAACGCACACTTCTGTGCCCCAGTGACCACCCTTGTTATGTTACTATAAACAGTGAGACACACAGTGAGGCTTTAGGGGCTCAACATTCGAGATAGAGTTTGTTTAAAGGAAATGATGAATACAGGAATTTAGATTAGAAAGAAACATTTGAATACAAAATTAAAATTCTTTGACAGTGCTGAAGGAAATCTTAGACCATGTAGTCACAAAATCATTCTGAAGCACAAACACAAGTCTCATTTTCAAAATTCCCGAATTACATGCAGGTTTCTGTGCCTAGTTTAGCCTTCCCCGTGTTAGAGCCGCAATGATTTGGAAGAAGTGCCCAGTTGGGGCTGGGCAGAATGGAGTCAGAACTCTAACGTGCTGCCCTGCACTTGTCAGCTACAGAAGCTTCTCCTTCTTAGGACAAGCAACCCTTCTCCCGTGATGATCTGTAATGTTCCTCTGGTGACTGCGATCCAGGTCGACTATCACTATTCTCAAATTCCAAATGCACATGGTATAGACACAAAACATCATATAATTCGGTGGTTCTTAACCTTCTTAATGCTTTAATACATTTCCTCATGTTGTGGTGACTCCCCCAACCCTAAACTGTGTCACTGATACTTCATAGGTATAATTTTGCTATTCTTATTAGTCATAATGTACGTATCTGATACGCAGATGTGACACCTGAAAAGGGTCAGAACTCACAGGCTGAGAACCACTGATTCATAGACGGTAGGAGAACAAGTATCAAAAATATCGAAACAAAACACAGGTGAACATCAACATTCACTGCTGACCCTGCTTCAGGACTTTTGTACCCGTGTAAACAGCCTTTGGCATGCCGCCATTAGCATGCTGTGCCCGTCTTGATACATTCACCTCTGCAACAGTGAACCAAAACAAACCCTTCCTTCCTTAAGCTTGTATGTCACAATAATAAAAGTAACTAATATTCTTCCATGAAAAGAATGTGCTGAACTCAAGCCCTGCTTTGTGGGACAAGTAAGATAATGGAGACCAACGGAAGGCAGTGACAGGAGATAGTGTTCCACCGGACATTTGGTGTTATTAATACAGTAGTAAGCACGGTGATGTAGTGTCAATCCATGTGATCTCATTGTCAAAATCTCTCTGTGTCTCTCCTTGCCACTCTATAAGTCTCTCTCTGTATCTCTGTCTCTCTGTCTCTCTCTCGCTCTCTTTCAACTTTGAGATAAAACATGCAAGCCTCAAAGTGACTTTGCAACTAGCATTGAACTTGGATGTCTCATGTGCTTGTTTCTTCCTTTCAAGTTAAAAAATCACAAGTGAATATTTTTATAAGGTTGAGTTCTTCCATTGAGCACATATACATGTATAATATTATAAATTATATACTATATATCATATATTATTATTAAATAAAATATCATATGAAACATTAAACTGATGTAGATTCTGAACCAACAGAAATTTTAGCATAAAATTAGTTAAAAATTGCCAGTAGTATTCTGCCAGTTCTTCTTCAAATAGAGTTCCTAAGAGCATCTCATTAAAGAAAAACGATATAAAACTCACTCTGAAATGTTGCATAACATGGAAATATTTAAAGTGAACTTTGTCTATTCTGAAGTTTACCTCATAGGACTTTGACAGGTGTAAAGACTGATCCCAATGGCTAGAACCTGAGTTGACAATTTTATTCTGCAAACCAAGATCAACAGAAGATATATTCATTTATGATCAAGGAAAGTGGTTTGGCTGTATGGATAGAGTGGTCAAAACACCAGAAAACTAGTGATAAGGAAAAATAGTAAACAAGTATCTATTTCAGCATCTCAAGGCATAGGATGAAAACATGTCTGTTTTTTGAAAATGCTCATTAGCTGAGTAAACTAGGTAGAGGTGAATAACTCCCAGGTAATCTTGGTCTATGGATGTTACTAGATCCACTTCCCTAAGCTCTGCACCTTCTGCACTGGGCATTCTGGAAGTCTTCAGGAATCCTTTGAACGCGATCCAGAGGCCCGTGATGATGACTGGACATACCGTGTTTCTCTGCTTCTACCTCTCCTTCTGTCGTCTTTTCCAACACAATACATTCACCATTTTATCCTAAACAGAGGTCAGTTCACTGAAGCCTATCAGATTTCAGATTTTGAATATCTCATAGAGGCATTTAGAAAACTTTTTTCTGTAGTTGCTTCAAGTATTTCATTGTAGTATGAAATTAATGGGATTCATGGGAAATATTTTTCTTTTCTGCTTAGTTGTCTGTATACACAACAGTAGCCTAAAACTAAGTTATTTTTCTTTAATTGATGTTAGTTCCCTAATGTGTTGTAATTATCCAATACCATTTATATGTCCTTTAAATTCTGAAACTCTGTAACTGTTATTATTTAGCATTATGGCACAGGATATAATATTATTTTATTATACTAATATCTGAACATTTTTCTGTCTAACACATTTTTCTTGGCTTCATATATACACAGCAATGATTATCTTCTTTTTCCCACTGAGTAAGAACTACTTGAAACGAGTAGAATGGACAATGGAGCAATTAACAATGTCATAGTAATTTTGGGGGCCTGAAACAAGCCCATGGTAATGTCTGATTTATACTGTCAATCTATACTGATTTATACTATCTTATTCTATTGCAATCAAAGACAAATGCAGAAAGACAAACTCATGCCCATCATTTTTCCTACACAAAAGCTGGTGGTAATAGTTACCTGGTACTTTAGTCCATTTGGGCTGCTGTAACAAAATCGCTGTAACAAATTTCTGGTCAATTTATATAACAAAATTCTGGTCAGTTTATAGAAAAAAAAAATGATGTTTCACAGTTTTGATTCCTGGAGTGTCCAAAAGCAAGCACTGAAAGATTTTGTGTAGATACAGTTTTTCTTCTGATTCACAGACAGTTGCTCCACATTGTGCCCTCATGTCCTAAAGCCTTCAAAGCAGCCTTCCAGCACCTCTTTCATAAAGGACTAGTCATAAGGCAGATGCCATTCCTTTTTATTTTGTCTTTTACATTTTAAATTTTATTTTCTCTGGGAGGAGGATAGTTGACGCGCTGTTCAACTGGAGGTAAAAAGGGAGCGTCCAGGGATTTGTTTTCTTTCACCATATATTGCAGGACTTCAACTTGGGTGATCTGGTCTGGTGGTACATGCTTTGCCCTGCTAATCCATATCACTGGCCAAAGATGATCTACTCTTATGAGTAATTTACCTTCCAGAAATGCTCCTCTCCTAATCCAACTATTTTGGTAATCAAGCTTTTATCACAGAATTTTGGGAAGACACAAACATTTACATGCTATCATAAGGAACGGACCATGGAAGCCTTTCATATTTGTTCAAATAATGAAGAAAAAATATTGTAGAGGTATGAACTTGTTGTGTGCTCTGAAATAACCATATTCTTATAAAATGCTGTTGAAGTCAACAGGAGATGTAAAAATAATACCTAGAAATCAGTTGCCATGTCCTCTATAGGAGATGACAGAGGCAGGTGTGTTACAGGAGGAACAGACTTAAAATACAAAAAGACATGGGAAAAAGTGACATTTGTGATTTATTGATTGGCATTCATAGGGAACACTAGGTCGTGGCAGAGTAAGATTTAAATTAAGAGAATAAACCAAAGGCAGAAGACTTAACTTAATAAACTAAACTAATGGAAATAAATGCTACTGAGGTAGAAACAAACAAACAGTGAAGAAGAGCAGGGAGATTCATTGTTTCAGCTTTATTAGTTCCCTAAGGCAATTATTGCTTTCAATGAGTAGGGATGTAAAAATGAAAGCAAAGTAGGGATCAATATCTGATGGCTTTTTTTCTAAACATATGTGTAAGTAAGAAACACGTTTAGTCACCAGAAGCAGAAAAGCTGGCAGGAAACCAAGTAGACAGACGTATAGATGGTGCATTTCTGTAGATATTAATAAAAATGAGATAGTATATCCAGCGTTGGTTTAGCTATCCAGTGGCCTCTTCACATGTTTCTTAAACTGTGCAGGCTTTTTCTTCATGTTTACTTCTCTACTGCTCATTGCAAGAAAGTGCTGCATCTCCACACCATCTGAACATTTGAGTGAACAGCAGGGAAAATAATAAAATTTAGCTTTCTGGCTCAGAAAATATTTGTAGAAATGGTTATATGTTCCATATCTCATTCATGAAAACTGTGTCATAGTGTTTACACTGATGCAAAACATGGAAACTGGAAAAGACAAGAATGAAAAGCACCAGCTGTTTTCGAGAAGGCAGGACCCGTGCTACAGTGTCTCTGTTCGTGTTTACTATGGGGTTATCTATTTGTAACACCAGTGGGGCAGGGGGATGTCTGAGATCTCCTTCCATGTGTCCAGTTCCTCAGCAAGCCATCCAGGCTTAGTTCTCAGGGCAGCACCACAGCTCCTGTGAGAAGGAAATAATAGTAACATGCATATCCTTATGAAATAATTTCAGGCATTATTTATTAGTCAGAAGCTCAATATCAAAGTGTTATAAATTCTCAAAAAATTTACCTACCTCCAGCTTTGGTAAGTGGAATTGATCAAGAAAATTGTCCATTTCATTTAGTTCAGTGTCCAGGTGGGTTCCATAGTAATGGGAAGAGGGACTGCCTCTGACATAATCTGATTGGCCTGCTCTTTGATCACCACCCCCTGAGGGGGAGCAGCCTTACCAGGCCACAGAAGATGACAATGCAGACTCTCCTGATGTGATCTGATAGACTAAGATCAGAAAGAAAGAGAGGGGGACCTCCCCTATCAGTCGACTTGGGGAGGGAATATGTGAAGAAGGAGGAGCGAAGGTGGGATTGGGAAGAGAAGAGGGGTTTATGGGGGGATACAAAGTGAATAAAGTGTAATTAGTAAAAGTTAAAAAAATTAGCCTGCTTTCTGTGATTCAGAAAGGAGTCTTTCCTTTTTTCCCTCACTAAGACTCCATATTAACTATCTGTCTGAAACTTTCTAGGGAAAGTATATTATGAATATTTTCTATATTTCAGATTTCCATATTAGAAAAAATTGCCCCATATGTAATAAATTGCATTTTAACCACCTGGTATGGCTATCATAGACCTGGTTTCAGAATGGCTTTATTTATTATTCAAACACAGTTGCCGAGACGTTGTAGATCTATCAATTACTTGTTATATCAAGTCCTTCCTTACTCATGTCTTTTCAGCACATGTTTTTGATCAGGTTATAAGTGTTTTTTTAAGCTTGTGTAGTCTCTATTTTGGGATTTTTGTTTTGTTTCCAAGCTATTAAAAGGTCAGGTAGTAAAGGCTTAGACATTAACAACCTTGGCATAGATTTGTTAGCCAACAGTATGAATCTACTTTATCTTGTGTCTACTGGTACTTACATATCATCTATTCTTCTTTTATAGTCTGCTTTATATTCTTCTTTTATATTCTGTTTTCAACCTTGAGTTTTACACATTTTTATTCAAGTTTTCTTTGTTTTGTTGTGTTTTTACTAATAATAGACTCTTTTCCTGCTCACTACATCCTGACCACAGTTTCTCTTCCCTCTACTCCGGCCAGCTCCGTCCTCCACTTCCCCTCTCTCCCAGACCAACTTCACCTCAGTTTCCCATCAGAGAATACAGATCTGCAAAAGACAAAAACATTTGCTCAAAACTGTGAGAATTATTTTAGTTAATGAGAGGGAGCCCTGAGGGGGATCCAAGATAAGGGCACTGGGAGGACACTCTTTCTGACCAGCAGCACAGCAGGATCTGCACAGTGACCAGCAAGCAGAACTCTCAGTCCTAAAACACCAGTGACTGGTGTTTTCCAGGTGAGAGGAAACCCCACAGTGTGGGATTCAGTTGGCTCCAACCCCACCAGCTAAGCCTCAAAAGAGGCCCTGATTCCACCAGGCACTTGGTCGCCAGCCCAGAGCCACACACCAGTGTTCTCTGATCACTGTCCCAGACTGAACAGTGGGCCCCACCATGTGAGAGACTGGGGTTTCCAGTTGAGAGAAAACCCCATGGTGCAGGAAACAGTCAGGACAGACAGCTTACCCAGACAATCCCTGGAAAAGACATGGGGTCCTGTGAGTGCCCAGCAGCCAGCCCAGAGCCAGGGACGCAGGCGCCAGCACAGAGTCCTGCCTGCACACCTGACTAACTGCCTCAGATAGAACTGTGGCCCTCAGGGCCCCAGAGACTGAATATCTCTGTCAAGTGATCCATACAGAGGGGAAAAGCATGTTTGACCTCAGAGCACTCAGCCAACACCCCTCACCCCAGAAAATTTCTCTGGAAGAGTTACAGTTTCAGCAGATGCCCAGGCTTCCAATCATTAGCAAGGCAGAGCCACAAGCCTATGCCAGCAAGTTCTACTCTCCATTCCGGAAATAATTTTGGTCCCCAAAGCACAGTTAGGGTGCCCCAGAGGGATCATCCAGTCCAACGCTCAGGACACCGAGCTCCAGAAGACTTTCTGGGTTCACACAGACACAGCTATAGGCTCTAGCCTTCTACTGTAGGGATGAGTGCCCTGCTCACCTGCCATTGATTGCTGCTAGGGCGCAGGGGCACACAGCTGCAACCTCAGGCCTACAAAAGCCTGAGAACCACTAAAGCAGCCCTCAGATACTGCTCCAAGGTGCGACTGGGTATCCCTAACTTAACTGACAAAACTGTGGGACTCCCTGGTTCTTCAAGAGGGCTGCACCCAAAAAGGACACCTTAAGAATAGCAGCTGCAGCTCATTAAACTCAGAGAAAAACACACAGAAGCAGGGCAGCCAACTCCAGGACTTCTCGTGATTAAAGGTGAGCCTTCTTGAACACCAGGGTTACCACACAGGTCTATATGCCTGAGGTGAATTCTGACAATTCTTGAGAAGAACCATCGTTCAGTTGACCATACACAAAAAGCTGAGGAGATCTACTTCAGAACCCTAACAAGGGGATTCTCCCCACCCCAGGACCTAGCAGGCACCAGAAATTAACAGATAACACCTGAGATAACCAGATGGGTAGAGGCCATCGTAAAAATACAGCCAACAAAGGGCAAAGCAATATAGCATCCCCAGAACCCAGTTACCCAGGGGCAAATAGCCATGGACACCCTAACATAAGTGAAATTAAAGAAGATGACCTTACATCTATGCTTATGAAAAAGTTAATGGAGGAAGCAGATAAATGCATAAAGAATTAGAGGAAGATATAGTAAAAGAGACTATGGACATCCATAGAGAAATACAGGAAGATGCAGGCAAACAGTTTGTGGCTTTCAGAGAGGAAATGATTAAATCACTGAAAGAAATAAAAGAAACAGAGGAATGTTCAAACAAACAACTGAAGGAAAAACAGGAAAATACAGTCAAACAGGTGAAGGAAATCAACAAAATGGTTCAAGATCTGAAGATAGAATTGGAAAAATTAAAGAAAACACAAACGGAGGAAATCATGGGGAGGGAGAACCTAGGAAAGAAAACAGGAACTACAAAGGTAAGCAGAACCAACAGACTACAAGAGATGGAAGAAAGAATATGAGGTGTGGAAGATGCAATGGAAGAAATTGATGTATCTGTCAAAGAAAATAATAAATCTAATCCTGACACAAACCATCCAAGAAATCCAAGACAACATAAAAAGACAAAAGCTAAGAATAAAAGAAGATTCCATCCTCCAAGGCCGAGAAAATATTTTCAACAAAATCATAAAAGAAAATTTCCCCCAACTTAAAAGAGAGGCCTATAAGAATACAAGAAATCTACAGAACACCTAATAAATTAGATCAGAAAAGAAAATCCTCCCACCTCATAATAATCAAAACAGTAAGTATACAGAACAAAGAAAAAAATTCTAAAAGCTCCAAGTAAAAAAGGCTAAGTAACATATAATATCAAACCCATCAGTATCACACCTGACTTCTTAACAGAGACTATGAAAGCCAGAAGGGCCTGGACAGATATCATGCAGACCCTAAGAGAACACAGATGTCAGCCTGGCCTACTATAACCAGCAAAATTCTCAGTCCCCATAGATGGAGAAAAGAAAATATTCAACGACAAAAACAAATTTCAACAATACCTACCCACAGCTTCAGTGTTACAGAAGATACTAGAAGGAAAAATAAAACCCAAGAAAACTAACTACTTTCAAGAAAACACAGGAAATAAATAACCTCACTACATCAAAACACAAAGTAGCCAAGCACACAAACACAGTACCATAGCGAACATCAAAATCAAAGTATCTAACAGCCACTGGTCATTAATCTCTCTCAAAATCAATGGACTCAATATTGTAATAAAAAGACAGACTAACAGAATGGACGCATAAACAAGACCCAGCAATCTGTTGCATACAAGAGACACACCTAAGTCACAAAGATAGACATTACCTGAGAGTGAAGGGCTGGAAGACGGTTTTCCAAGCAAATGAACCCAAGAAGCAAGCAGGAATAGCCATTCTAATATCTAATAAAATATACTTTCAACAAAAATTAATGAAAAAGGATAGAGAAGGACATTTCATAGTCATCAAGAGAAAATTCTACCAGGAAGATATCGCAGTTCTGAACATCTATGCCCCAGATAGAAGGGCACCTACATTTATATAAGAAAGTTTAATAAAACTTAAACCACACATAGATACCCACACTTTAATAGTGGGAGACTTCAACACCCCACTCTCAAAAAAGGACAGGTCAACAAAACAGAAATTAAACAAAGGTACAATAACTCTAACAGAGGAAATGAATCAAATGGACCTAACAGACATCTACAGAACCTTTAACCCAAACACAAAATAATTTACCTTCTTCTTAGCACCTCATGGAACCTTCTCCAAAATAGAAAATATAATTGATCACAAATCAAGCCTCAACAGATACAAGAAGATTGAAATAATCCCTTGTATTTTACCTGACCACATGGACTAAAGCTGTTCCTCAACAAGAGAAATAGCAAAAAGCCTAAACACACATGGAAACTGAAGAACTTGGTACTAAATGACAGCTGAAGAAATAAATAAATTAAGAAGAAGAAATAAAGGGAGAAATTAAAGACTTCCTAGAAATCAATAAAAATCAAGGCACAACATGCCCAAATTTATGGGACATAAGCTCTAAGTACCTTCAAGAAGAATTTCGAAACATCTCATACAAGCTACTTAATGGCTCACCTGAAACCAAAAA
>REGO01000252.1:464752-480026 GCA_010120015.1 Rhombomys opimus
ACACACCAAAAAGGAGTAGATAGATGGAAATAATCAAACTCATGGCTGAAATCAATAAGTTAGAAACAAATAAAACAATTAAAAAAATCAATGAAACCAAGACCTGATTCTTTGAGAAAATCAACAAGGTAGACAAACCCTTAGCCAAACTAACTAAAAGGCAGAGAGACACTATCAAAGTCAACAAAATCAGAAATAAATAGGGGGACATAATGACAGACACTGAAGAAACCCAAACAATCATTAGGACTTACTTCCAAAGCCTATATGCCACAAATTTGAAAATCTAAATGAAATGGACAATTTTCTTGATAGATTCCACTTGCCAAAGCTGGATCAAGACCAGGTAAATCAATTAAATAGTCCTATATCCTATGAGGAAATAGAAGCTCTCACCAAATTCTCCCATGCAAAAAAATCCCAGGGCCAGATGGTTTCAGCACAGAATTCTACTAGACTTTCAAAGAAGAGCTAACACCAATACTCTTCAAACTATTCCACAAAATAGAATCAGAAAGAACATTACCAAACTCATTCTATGAAGCCACATTCACCTTGGTACCTAAACCTCACAAAGACCCAACAAAGAAAGAGAATTTCAGGCCAATCACTCTTATGAACATGGATACAAAAATACTCAACAAAATACTGGCAAACCAGTATTTTGAATACAAGAACACAACAAAGATATCATCCACTACGACCAAGTAGCATTCATCCCAGGCATGCAGGGGTGGTTAAATAGATGGAAATCCTTCAATGTGATCCACAATAAAAACAAACTGAAGGAGAAAAACCACATGATCATCTCATTAGATGCTTAAAAACATTTGACAAAATCCAACACACATTCATGTTTAAAGTCTTGGAGAGATAGGGGATACAATGCACATACCTAAACATAATAAAGACAATATACAACAGGCCTATAGCCAATATCAAACTCCATGGAGAGAAACTTAAATCATTATCATTGAAATCAGGGACAAGGCAAGACTGCCCATTCTCTCCATATCTCTTCAACATACTTCTTGAAGTCCTTGCTAGAGCAGTAAGGCAATTAAAGGAGATCAAATGGATTCAGTTTGGAAAGGAAGAATTCAAAGTATCACTATTTGCAGGTGATATGATAGTACACCTTAGTAACCAACAAAATTCTACCAGAGAATTCCTTCAGCTGATAAATACCTTCAGAAAATTGGCTGGCTACAAAATCTCAAGAAAAAAATCAGTAGCCCTCCTCTACACAAAAGACAAATGGGATGAGAAAGAAATTAGGGAAACAATAATCTTCACAATAGCCACTAATCACATAAAGTACCTTGGTGTGATCCTAAACAAATAAGTCAAAAACTTGTATGAAAAAAATTTGCAGTACCTGAAGAAAGAATTAGAAGTAGATATAGAAGATGGAAAGATCTCCCATGAGCATGGCTTGGCAGGATTAACATAGCAAAAATGGCCATCTTACCAAAAGCAATCTACAGATTCAATGCAATTCCCATCAAATTACTAACACAATTGTTTATAGACCTTGAAAGAAAATTTTCAATTTCATATGGAATAACAAGAAACCCAGAATTGATAAAACAATCCTTTACAATAAAAGATCTTCTGGAGGTATCTCCACCCCTGATCTCAAGCTGTACTATAGAGCAACAGTAATGAAAACTGCATGGTACTGGCATAGAAACTGGCTGGTAGATCAATGGAATCAAATAGAAGACCCTGACAAAAATCCACACACTTATGGACACCTGATTTTTGACAAAGATGCCAAATCCATTCAATGGAAAAAAGACAGCATCTTCAACAAATGGTGCTGGTCTAATGGATGTCTACATTTAGAAAAATGCAAATACATCCATACTTATCACCCTGCACAAAACTAAAGTCCAAGTGGATCAAAGACCTCAACATAAAACCAGAAACACTAAAGTGCTTAGAAGAAAAAGTGGGAAAGAGCCTCAAACTCATTGGCACAGGAGACAACTTCCTGAAAAGAACACCAACAGCACAGGCTCTAAGAGCAACAATCAATAACTAAGACCTCATGAAATTGAAAAGCTTCTGTAAAGCCAAGGACACTGTCGTCAGAACAAAACAGCCTACAGATTTGGAAAGGATCTTCACCAACCCTATATCTGACAGAAGGCTAATATCCAGTATATATAAAGAACTCAAGAAGTTAAACAGCGAAAAAATCAAGTAATCCAATTAAAAAATAGGATACAGAGCTAAACAGAGAATTCTCTGCAGAGGAATATCGAATGGCAGAGAAACACTTAAAGGAATGCTCAACATCCTTAGTCATCAGGGAAATGCAAATCAAAATGACTCTGAGATTTCACCTTACACCCATCAGATTGGCTAAGATCAAAAACTCAAATGACAACACATGCTGGAGAGGATGTGGAGAAAGCGGAACCCTCCTCCACTGCTGGTGGGAATGTAAACTTATACAACCACTCTGGAAATCAATCTGGCACTTTCTCAGACAATTAGGAATAGCGTTTCCTCAAGATCCAGTTATACTACTCCTAGGCATATAGCCAAAAGATGTTCAAGTACACAATAAGAACATTTGCTCAGCCATGTTTGTAGCAGCTTTATTTGTAATAGACAGAACCTGTAAACAGCCCTGATGCCCCTCAACTGATGAATAGGTATAGAAATTGTCGTACATCTACACAATGGAATATTACTCAGCAATAAGAAACAAGGAAATCATAAAATTTGCAGGTAAATGGTGGGAAGTGGAAAAGATCATCCTGAGTGAGGTATCTTGGAAGCAAAAAGACACACCTGGCATATACTCACTCATAAGTGGATATTAGACATATAATATAGGATACACTTACTAAAATCTGTACACCTAAAGAAACTAATCAAGAAGGAGGACTCTGGCAAATTGCTCAAACTCCATACAGAATGGAAAGAGGATGGACATTGAACACAATAGGAGTCTGCCACAGAGGGCTTTTGAAAGACTCTACCCAGCAGGGTATCAAAGCACATGCTGAGACTTATGACCAACCTTTGGGCAGTGTGCAGGGAATTAGTTGAAAGAAGTAGGAAATAATAAGACCTGTAGAGGACAGAAGTTCCACAAGTTGAGCAACAGCACCAAAAAATCTGGGCACAGGGGACTTTTCTGAGACTCATACTCCAAACAAGGACCATTCATGGAGATAACCTAGAACCCTTGCACAGATGTTACTCATGACAGTTCAGTGCCCAAGTGGTTTCCATAGTAATGGGAAGAGGAACTGTCTCTGATTGTAACTGATTGGCCTGCTCTTTGATCTCCTCCCCCTGAGGTGGTACAACCTTACCAGGCCTCAGATGAAGACAGTGCAGCTACTCCTGATGAGACCTGATAGACTAGGATCAGAAGGAAGGAGAGGAAGCCCTCCCCTACCAGTGGACTTGGGGAGGGGTATGTGTGGAGGAGGAGAAGGGATGGTAGGATTGGGAGGGGGGAGGGAGGTAGCCACGGGGGGATACAAAGTGAATAAAGTGTAATTAATAAAAATAAAAATTAAAAAAATGGAAAAAAAGAGAACCCTTCCAGATAGTAGTTGTAATTGAGGGGCCTGGGTTCACTATGAAATCAACATTATTTCAAATTAGTTATCAGAGTTTTTGAAATTCACTTAATACAATTTAATTCATTTCTTAGCTACACGAGGAAATGGGCATTTTTTCAGTTTTCTCACACTGTGATATGAGTATTCTTTTGTTCTTATCTGCATCAGCATTGCTGTAGTTATTGTCACTACAGTTAAATTCATGCTTTGATGTCTGTGACACGTGTCACCACCCCCACGTTAGTAGAGTCTCCTCGGCTCTCTCTTACGCTTTGTTATTGGATTTAGAAGTACTCCATTATCAAGTAGTTTGCCAACAGTATGTTTAAGTTTTTTTTCCACACTTCAGAGCTTGCAGCACTAGAAAGTAAGCCACAACATTTTAATGTGCAGCAGATACCCTGTGGAAAAGCACACTTCTAAGTTTAACCATTACCCTTCGGATATATCAACAATTTGTTTCTGTCGGAGTATTCCTAGTTTTCTTTTTAGATATGAAGTCTTCTGTCAATTTATCTCATGTATTCACTATATTTATCCTTAAAACTCTTCTTTTTCTTCTTTGTTACAATTTTGCCTTCATTTTTCTGTCTCTCTTAAAAATATACACAGACACAACACACATACATATCACAATTTTATTATTCTTTTGAATACTTAGTCTGAGATTTCAATGATTTCATTGTCATTAAAGACTATCATTGTGGAGTTAGTAATATTTAATGAACTCATATTTCACTGATTTTTATGTTTCTTTAATTTCTGCATTGAGTTTGAAATCTGTACTCTGTTATTACTTGGATCAGTGAAAGTATTTGCAATGTTCAAGTGTGTTATTAGAAAATATATTTACTCAAGTCTTAATTTTCAACAGTCAGTATTTACTTTTAGATACTAATTCTAATAAGCTAATATTGCTGTACTAACTTTTCAGATTTTCCACTATTAAGTACTACTGAATGGTTAGCTGTAACTTGTAGCATAGTGTTGTAATTTGTCTCAATGAATTTTAAGTACTGTTCTGTAATCATTCATTCAGCTTATGTAGTCAAGATATAAAGCTCTATATTTTGCTCTATTCTTAGAGTACAAAAACCAATCCTAACCAATGTAAATACCAACTACAAAAATACAATCATAGTCAGTTTTTTTTTAAATCCCTTCATGCCTTATAAATTTTCAGTGAATAAGAAACTGCTCTAAAATTATCCCTCGATATTTTTTGGAGTTTCCAGTATATGTATAATTTATCCATACCAGCAAGTCCATAGAAGTTTTGATGTACTGTAGAATTTATATTCTAACAGTAAAGAGATGAATAGGATTGCTTGCTTAACAAGTGTTCGTTTAACTAAGCTGACACATATTGAATTGAATTATATTCAATTCATGGAGTTTTAAAAAGTAATGCTAAGAATCTGGAACCCACTGCAATTTGTGCAGTTAATAAGGCAACTTCTCTTATATGAGCAATTTCTTCCTTTAAAATATGCTACAAATTATTCATTGTTTTCTTCTTTTACAAAGTTGAAGAGTAAGGGTTACTTTGTGGAGAGACTTTCTAAACATATTTGATGTAACTGGCTAAGTAGACAGTGATAACACATGAACATTCTCTTTCCATTTTTAGCTTTAACCAGCAAATCTATATAAATGAAGAAAAGACTTGAATTATTAGGTCATTACACTCTTTCTGAAAGATAAGAAGTGGAGATAAATAGTCATAAAATCAGCTTTGGAACTAGACCATCAACAAACTGACTATCCTTATAGCCACAGTAAGGACAGTACTAATTTTACATTCATGGTCTACATTTTCTTCAGTCAGGATGATACTTTACCTTTAACCATAGAAAATATGGATTCTAATGCAACCTTAAGAGAGACTTATCCTTTATGCTGATTGATTTATCAACTATTACAGTTTCTGGTAGTTGAGGGTTAGGCCTTTCCCTGGGGTTGTGATGTAGGGAGAAAGGCGCAGTCTGTAATCTAAAATCAAGCTTTTGCTTGGCAAATGAGTGGTGAATTGGGGCCAGGAATTTGGGAGAACTGCCACTTTGCATCCTGGGGACCGACCTTTCCCCACTAGGGGCTGTGGTTATCAGGCCTGTGTGTGCTGGGTCTGTGACATGCTGGAGAGTGCTGTGTTCCCCTGGGCCATTGCTCTATTAGCTTCCTGCTCACTTTGTTCCACTGTATGGCAGCGCTCTGCTGCTGTTGATGCTGTCACATTAACCCTCTAAAAACACCTTATCAGCTTATGCAAGATTCCTGTTCCCAGATCTCTGTCTTCTTTGTCTTTCCATTCCCACTTCTCCCATGGACACCTCACATTTGGATTTCTTATCTGTGTGGGTTTGGGTCACCTTGTATCTTAATACCTATATAAATAGTTTTCTTCTTTATTGCAGAAGCTATTGGCTTAGACACTTCCTATTGTTTAATCATCTGTTAGTATTTAATTAAGTGTAACAAACACAATATCAATGAATCTATTTAATTCTACACAAATTTTATTAAATACTATAATATGATAAAACTTTTTAGAGTGACCATATATTTAGAACTTTAGTGCAATGAAATTTTTCTCACAGTTGAGATGATATACAAATAGTTATAGAAGAAATATTAGGAACAATTTACTATTTTATTGTAGTAGATTATTCCTAAACATTTTGATATAGGTAAAAGGATATGAATACTTTGGGGCTGGGAAGATGACTCAATGGTTAAAAGCAATGGCTGCTCTTCCAGAAGAGCTGGGTTCAGTTCCAAGAAACCACGTGGAACTCATAGCCATTGGAACCCACAGTGCCAGGGAGGTTCCATGCGATCTGCATCTGTGGGCACCAGGAAGCATCTTACTAATAGATGAACACGCAGGCAAAGGGCCCATACACATAAAAACTTAAACCTAATTTTAAAATGAACTATGTTTAGCTCTATACACCATTTTTTAATTGGATTGCTTGATTTGTTGCTATTTAACTTATTGAGTTCTTTATATATTCTGGATATAAGCCCTCTGTCAGTATAAGGTTGGTGAAGATCCTTTTCCAGTCTGTAAGCTGTCTTTTTTTTTTTTTTTTTTTTTTTTTTTTTTTTTTTTTTTTTTTTTTTTTTTTTTTTTTTTTGCTTTACAGAAGATTTTCAATTTCATGAGGTCCCATTTATTGATTGTTGCTCTTAGAGCCTGTGGTTGTTGGTGTTCTGTTCAGGAAGTTGTCTCCTGTGACAATGAGTTCAAGGATCTTCCCCACTTTTTCGTCTAACCGACTTAGTGTGTCTGGTTTTATGTTGCAGTCTTTGATCCATATGGACTTTAGTTGTGTGCAAGGTGATAAATATGGATCTATTTTCATTTTTCTGCATGTAGACATCAAGCACCATTTATTGAAGATGCTGTCTTTTTTCCATTGAATGGTTTTGGTTTCTTCGTCAAAAATCAAACATTCATAGATGTGTGGGTTTATTTCTGGGTTGTCTGAGGAGGACTTTGCAGCCAGGCCTGAAGATACCTGATAAGCTAGGGTCAGATGAATGGGGAGGCCGTATCGGTGGACTTGGAAAGGGTAAGGAGAAGATGAGGGAGGGAGGAAGGGTGGGATTGGGAGGGAATGAGGGAGTGGGATACAGTTGGGATACAAAGTTAATAAAATGTAACTAGTATTAAGAAAATAAAAAATTAATTAAAAAAGAAAAACACTGCCATATCTTCTGCAAAAAAAAAATGAATTATGGTCATTAAGTATCTAATTACTCAGCATTATGTAGTAAGTGGTCTATCTTTGATACTAAAATTAAAGAATCCCTAAATGCAGAAGACACTTTGTAAATATAGTCAAATTATAGTCAAAATTATTTCTTATAATATAGTGTTAGAAAATAGGATTCCCACACCTTACTTATGAGCATATTAATGTTATTTATATTTAGATAGTAATTCTAAATAGTTGTTCAAGTCAACTGTCCTAATTTCACAAGATGGTCATAAAAACATGCTACTGCTCAGTTAGCTATAAACAGTAGGTGTCTATTATCTTTCAGTCCTGGAGTCTATAAGTAGGAAATCAGTTGATCAGCCTGAACCTTTCTTTTTTATTTGTGAAACTCATCAAGGAAAATGTGTTCCAAACCTGCCTCTTAGTTTTAAATTTTCTAGTGTTCCTTAGCATTTCTTGGCTTGAAGCAACACCTTTCTGAGTCTAGCCTATAAAAATATACTGGGTTTATTTTACATGTTTAGTGTTGTTTCAATTTTCTTTAAGGGTGCTAGTAAAATGGGATTAAGACAAATTTATTTAAGTAAAACTCACATAATGCACCTAACTCAAACTTATTTCCAAATGTGCTTCACCTTGCTAAGTGATTGGATTTCAACATATTTGAGTTTCAGGCAAACAATGTAGCAATATAATTAACAATGCCCACCATTCTGAACTAAAATTAGTCCTGCTCTCTCTGCCAGAAGCATTTTGTCTCCTCCACCTGCAGTGTAAATGGCCACCTAGCCTGCTCACTGTTCCTGAGTCTTTCCAGACTTGCGATATTTTAGTCATCTTAGAAAATCAACTTTTCTAAGTTTTGGGTCATATCAGTTACACTGGAATAAAAATACCTCCCTGTTAAATCTGGAGAGATTTAATGTATTTATTGTGAAACCCTTAGAAGACTTTGAGGTGCAGCTAGTATTCCAGTTCTTAGCAATTATCATGCTGACTAACTGGATGATTATCATAAACACTCAGCACTGTTCTTCAAAAGTATTGTTTATACAGGTAAAATGTCAGAGAACTAATTACAAATAGAGAGAAGAATTAGGTATGCATGTATTTCTCTGTACTCAACTCTTGTTGACCCTTCAAGCCATTACCTCTAGATTTCCACCTATTTAACTTGGCAATCAATATTCTTTTCCTGTTTTTCTGATGCGGAATTACACATTCTCTCAACGTCTGATTTTTGTTGGTCTGAATTACTACTGACACATTAACAGATACTTAGTAGAAGTACCTGTTGGTTGTTATTCTCTTCTTAAATGATAATCCGTAGAATATTCTGTTTCTGCATAAAATGTTGTACTTTGTAAAAGGCTACATTCTAGATGCTGAGTTAGCAGACTTTTTAAAAAGCAATTCAGTTTTTCATATTCTATCAAAATAAAACTTTCCAAATCAGATTCAAATGGCTTATATTTATAAGAGTAAAGATCAAATAAATATTGAAATAAGAAACTGCTAAATGCAGTAAATTTAAGTCCGTTAAATGAACAGGTTACTTTTGATGCTATGGAAAGCATGGGTTTCAATAGCACTTATGTGTATTATATTGAGTATTAAAAATATTTTAAAAAGAAATGCCATTATATACCTCAAACTTCTGAATAAATGAAACTAATAAGTAAAATATCTTTTATAATTGATTACATTTGATTTATTTTCCATATGTGCATTTTTCAAATTTGTCTTCTATGAGTAGATAGTCATACAATGTGCATAAATTTTAGATTAATTGTACACAAGGGTGATTGTAGTCAATAGCAGTACATCATAATATTGTAATAACTAAAAAATTAATTTTAAATATTTTCTACTAAAAGTGATAAGTTATGGTTACATTAATTAGCTCAATTCTATCAGTTAACAATTGTTCATATGTCAAAACATCACAATGTACTTCATAATTGATTATAATTATAAGCTGTCAATTAAAATAATGTTAATTATAAAAGGAAATTATAAACAGAGAACATAAGACTTAAAGTTATGAAATATTTGGAATTTAACTCAGGGAAACTATTCCTGTTTCTTTTATACATTATATTTTATTTATCTATTCTTTGAGATTTCTTTTTTTCATATTTTTGATTATTACAATTTATTCACATTGTATCCCAGCTGTAGCCCCCTCCCTCTTCTCCTCCCTGCCCCTTCCCCATTCCACTGATAGGGGAGGTCCTCCTCCCCTTCCATCTGACCCTAACCTATCAGGTCCCATCAGGACTGGCTGCATGGTCTTCCTCTGTGGCCTGGAACAGCTGCAGAGCATTTTGATCCTGTCAGTAGCCTGCACTTTCCCCACAAGTCTTCAACTACTGCCTATTTCCCTTCTCAACTTTGTGGCCTCTCAATTTTATTTGTTTTTTCTTTATAACTCACTGAGTCCATGTAGGGTCACCCATTGGAGTATTGTCACCTCTCAGGAGGCCACTTCTATGAGAGAAACAGTATACTCTGCAATCAACAATGACTAGTTTAGGCTGTGGGTTTGGCCTTGTGATTCCCTCTCTCACCTTGCCAGCATGTTAAATGCTTGCTCTTTTTTATTATTTTATTTATCTATTTATCTATTTATGTATCGATTTATATATTTATGTATCTATCTATCTATTTAGTTATTTATTATACTTTATTCACTTTGTATCCCTTCTGCAGGCCCCTCCCTTGTCTCCTCCCAGTCTCACTCACCCTCCCTCTTCTTCCCCTATGCCCTTTCCCTAGTCTGCTATCTGACCCTAGCTTATCAGGTCTCATCATGCCCGGCTGCATCATCTTTTTAGTCCATCAGTCCCCATCAGTCCCCATCAGTCCCCATCAGGCCCCATCAGACCCCATCAGGCCCCTACATTCCGAAAAGGAAGACGTGCTCACTGTATGTGCTGTAGAACCTTTTCTCATTTAGCAGGCAAGAACAGTTTGTGTAAGGAGTTTTCATTATTTCCTCATGTTAGGTGATTCTATTATTGCTTCCTCTTTACTTTTGGCCAATAATCTAACATTTAATAGGGAACTGTTGTGTTGGAAGCGATAAAGTTTTCCTTTCATGTCTGTATGTTTCCAGTTGTGGAATATAGCCTGCACACTGTGTTAAGCACATCAAATACCCTCATCACAGAAAGAGGACAGAAAAATAAACTCACTTTGTTCTTCTTTATTTTTTCTATTTTTGTATTTTTATCCTTGAAGATTTGACAGATGTATAAATAAAACATGATCATAACCACTTCCCATTTTTTCCTTGGGATACAAAGCAAATAAATTGTAAATAATAATGATGATACAGAGATACAAATATGTGTTCATTGTTTAGGCAGATGTTCCAGCAAAACTTATCAAGATGTTTAAGAGGTAGTTGAGAGTTTTTATTGTTCCTACAAGGACTAATGTTCTGTTTGAGGGCCTATGTGGTGGCTCACTTCAAAGTCATCCATACCTCCAGTACTAATGAATAGAACAGTTGTTTATGTCTTCACAGACACAAAGAACATTTGTGTTATGCACATTTATCTGCAGGCAGAGCACTAATGCCTATAGTAAAATTTAAAAATAAAATTTTAGATAAGTGTAAAGAGGATTTTTTTTTTTAACGAAACCAAGTATAAGTTCAAAATCACCTTTGAAGACATATTAATTTAATCAAATCTTCCTCAACAGTCTAGATTTAAGAAACAGTGTCTATTTGACATTTGGACCTAATAGGGAAAGATGTATCAAAAAAAAAAAAAAAAAAAGGAAAAGAGAAGAAGGGAGTAGAAAGAAGGAAGGAAGGGAGAGAGAAGGGAAAAAATGAAATAGGGAGCAAAAAAGGGGGGGAGAGAGAAGATGGGAGGAGAAAGAAAAAAGGAAGGAAGGGACAGATGAAGGGAAAAAACAAAACAAAACAAAAAGAATGAAATAGGGAGTAAAAATCTTTTTATTGATTGATCATTTGAATGTTTTTGCAGAATTTTATGAGAAGTCTATAAAACTACCAGAATAGGCAACTTTTTAGTTTCCAGACTAGCCCTGCTGTTTAAATTTGGATTTCCTCTTGAGTACAGGGTCTTAGCTTTCCTTAAAGCACTTACTTGAGAAAGCTTTCTCTGAATCTTTGAAATGTAAATCTTTGCCCAGCACCTTTTAAGGTTTACAGCTTGAGACTCTCTCTAAGAGCTATAGGCTGCCCCTTTGAAATGGAATCAACAGAAAAGGAGCCTACCTTCCCTCCTGCAGAAAGATGTGTCAGACAGCAGAAAGTGGAATTAGCAAACAAAAGAAGCATACACACAGCTCTATTCTGAAGGCCTGTTGCTCTCACTCGCTGTAACCCTTACCCAGAGCGGTAACTTTCCCACCTGTGTTTCAAGGTAGTTAAATTCTGTCAAGTCTTTATGAGTTCTTAACTTGAATACAGTTTTCCTTTGACATTAGCAACACAGAATACAAAATCACTCCACAAAATAAACTGTTTTCTTGTTCTTATTTGAGAATTGGTTTGTTTGTTTCTTAATCAAAGATTATTTCTGTAGCTCAGGCTTGTATTACAGTTCTCTGTCCTCCTGCCTAGATCTCCTTATTACAGAAATTCTGAGAACAAACCACAAGATTGACCTCGGTGTATTATATTTACATATATTAAATACAAATTATTAGAAATAGAAATGAAATATCACCACAACATCATAGAATATTGTTTCCAGAATGAATTTTATGAAATACTCATTATGCTAGGAAACCAATAACTATACATCACAGTTAGATACTATGTAATTTTTGGAGATATTATGTTTATAGTTTAAATATTTAGTATTGCTAAGATTTCATTTCTCCCCCACGGCCTTTAAGCTTTTGTAAGCATTTTTAGATCATGACAAACTTTGGAAGCCTGTTTGAAAATAAGTTTGATGAAGGCTTATGACAAGGTCCTAAACAGAGTTTGAAAATGACCATGACTAGATTGTGTGAAGCTGGTGGTAAAATAAACTTGTATTTGTTGCTCATTATGTTACTGAGTATCGCTCAGCCAAGCTCTCCGAACACAGGGTTCAAACCCTACTTTATTACTACTGTAGACAGTCAGACATATGGATGACAGACAGACAGATAGATGATAGATAGAATTGTTAATCTTGAAATTTAATAGCAACAATAAAGACTGTTATAATTAAGAAATTTAATATAAGAAAAGTTTATTATGGAAGGCAGGAGGGGAGAAAGGGGAAGATCACTCCAGAAAGGAGAGAAACTGAGAGAGAGGAAAGAGAAGAGAGAGAGAGAGAGAGAGAGGGAGACGAGAGAGAGAGAGAGAGAGAGAGAGAGAGAGAGAGAGACCTTTATCTGAAGCAGGGTGCAGGTGATGACATCAGGTTGCTAGGCAACCCAGAAGCAGGCTATTGGCTGGTGGGCTAACACTACACAGACCACCAAATGCTCAGATTTAAACTTTAAGGGATTAGTGAATTAGAAAATGGCCAGTAAGGAAAACAAAGACAAAATAAAACTCAGAAGAAAATAGACACATAATATTCAAGTGGACATAAAAAACCAGCAGCGGATACACCTTGTGAACATGTCACTGTACATATTTAGACCGCGTTCTTTCAGTTGTATTCTATTTGCTTCCAGAGTACTATAGTCCACTACTCTCCTACAATGTGACCGGTAAAACACACCCCATTTAAGTTAAATATCCCACAGATTAATATATAGAGTAGGTGAGAATTCCCTTGGGGCTTTCTCTCTTTGTAATTGTCATTACTTTGTTGACTGATCAAATTATTTGTTAATGTGGGTTATTTTTTAGTGTCACTCATTTTTCTGTTGGAAGTGGATTATGCATTGCTGCAGCTGTCGAATCGCTGCGGCCAATCGCTCGCTGACAGCATGGCTAAGGCTCCTCACCCCTGCTACCCACTGCGCATCCTTGGCAACAACTTCTAAAATCAATTGGAACAATATTTTGAAACTTCCTCAAATATGCCAGTGGACTGGGATTATGTCTTGTCACTGTGAATTCAATTATTAATTGATCAATCGCCACACTCTAAAATAACTGATGGTTTAGGGTTTCCTGTGCCTCCACGGAAATTAAATGCAAATCTCTGTCAGTCACCCGTTAACAAAGACTCCTGGAAGAAAGCTGCTAGAGTACAAATGGGAAGGCCTGCAGCATTTGGGCTAACTGCAACTGAACTCCCGTTTTCTTTTATTAGTAGACTAATATATGGAACCTGCTTACATTTTCTATGATTGTTCTTCCTTAAAATGAGTAACTGATTCAAAAATAACAGATCAAAGAACTTTACAAAAATGCAAATTAAAGATCTATCTTTTTTTCACAAAATTTATGAGTGGATACAGGATTTTAGAAGCACAGGGTCAGAATTAATGCCAAATGTCCAACTGCTTACAACTTCAAGTTGAGAAGTAATTTTCTCAAGCAGCTAAAGTCATTCCTTAAAATTAAAAAAAAAAATCCCTTGTCCTACCCATTAGACTCTGGAACTGAAAATTAATTTTCCATTTTGTCAACAAATCTTGAAAAATAAAAGCTTAAAACTGTGTAATTTATTAAATATTGCAAGCATGTATACTATGGCTCTATATCAAATCTTAATTTTTTCCATCTTAATGACCATCATTCCTTCCTTTTATTATTGCTAAAACAAAGAAATAAGGAAAAAATTTCCAAAATTGTTAGCTAACATAATTACTACATCCATCTTGTAAAGCAAAATACAAGTGTTTAAGAATTTAAAATCAAGAAATCTGAGGTCTTAACAAGTTAATAGTCTATTGAAAAAGAGTAAATAATTTTTCTTTGTAATAAATTTAAAATTTTGCAAAACAAGTCTGAAAACAATGTATTTGCTGGAACATAGTCTTCAACAGTGATAGAAAAACTGGACACAACACAAGAATGAAATTAGACCCACGTTTCTCATCTAGGAAAGAGATTACCTTAAACGGATCAGTGATCCTAATGTATGTACTCAGACATTCAAACTGCTAAGGAAAAAATGTAGGAAAAAGGCTTCAAGACAGGCCAGTGCTATCTATCTGGGGAAAAAAAGCCAATGACACAGTAAGTAACCCAAATGCTAAAAGTTAACAGAAAGAATTACATGAACTTGAAGTTTTGAAGAGAAAAATAGTTCTCTATGGGGAAGAAATGGCATTGTATATCATGACTGGGATTAATATCCAGATTTCTTATATATATTTAATTTATTTATTTTTATTAATTACAGTTTATTCACTTTGTATCCCCCATAATGCCCTCCCTCCTCCCCTCCTGGTCCCATCCTCCTTCCCCCTTCTTCACCCATGCCCCTCCCCATGTCCACTGATAGGGGAGGTCCTCCTCTCCTTCCTTCTGATCTTAGTTTATCAGATCACATCAGGAATGGCTGCATTGTCATCTTCTGTGGCCTGGTAAGGCTGCTCCCCCCTCAGGGGGAGGTGATCAAAGAACAGGACAATCACATTATGTCAGAGTCAGTCCCTCTTCCCATTAATATGTAACCCACTTGGACACTAAGCTGCCATGGACTACATCTGTCCAGGGGTTCTAGGTTATCTCCATTTATGGTACTTGGTTGGAGTATGAGTCTCTGGGAAGACCCCTGTGATGAAATTTTCTGGTTCTGTTGCTCTCCTTGTGGGGTTCCTGTCCTCTCCAGATCTTGCTATTTCCAACTTTTTACATAAGATTCCATGCACTCTGCCCAACAGTTGGGCATAAGTTTCAGCATCTCCTTTGATAGTCTGCAGGGTAGAGCCTTTCAGAGGCCCTCTGTGGCAGGTTCTGAGGATGTTTCCTGTCTTCTTCTTCTTCTGATGTCCATCCTCTTTGCCTTTTGGGATGGGGATTGAGCATTTTAGTCAGGATCCTCTCTCTTGATTAGTTTCTTTAGATGTACA
>REGO01000252.1:484026-506966 GCA_010120015.1 Rhombomys opimus
AAGTGCTATTCCTAGTTGGCTGAGAAAGCTTCAGATTGATTCCCAGAGTGGTTGTAAGAGTTTGCATTCTCACCAGCAGTGGAGGAGGGTTCCCCTTTCTCCACAACCTCTCCATCACTTGAGTTTTTCATCTTGGCCATTCTGATGGGTGTAAGGTGAAATCTCAGGGTCGTTTTGATTTGCATTTCCCTAATGGCTAATGATGCTGAGCATTTCTGATCACCTTTTCAGGCTGATTGATGGACACAAAAAAAAAAAAAAATCCAGATTATATTTTTTAAAGAATTGAAAAATCTAAATACCACTAGAATTAACACAAAGCTAAAGGGAGAGAATTAGAAGTCTCTTGACTAGTTAGCCAGTTTGAAGTACACCTGAGGTATATAGTCCTTGTCTCAGACAAAAAAAAAAAAAAAAAAAAAAAAGAAAATCAAGTGATTGTGGGCATCTTTGGCCACTAGAAAACTGTGACCTAAAAATTCTATTGCAGGGAAGAAAGAGTGTTATTTCCATAAAAACCAACAATGGTGACACATAGGAGACATTCCTCTCTGTTGCTAGAGATGACTGTAGAGTCTGGCACATAGTTCTGTTTTGCTTTTTCTCAAAAAACTGCCAATAGAATCCGTGCATGTCCCAGCCACACTATTTCTGGGTGTGTACCTGAAGCTCCCAATGTCTTACCACAAAGATAATTGCACGTTCGTGCCAAGTCTCCACTATTCACAACAAGCCTAGGTGTTCATCAACAGACTAAGAAAAGCCGAATGAAACTGGAATCACTATGCTAGTATTTAAATGGAATTGAAAATCATTATCTTCACAGAGCAAAGCTAATTCTGAAGGGAAAATACTATCATACATCGTAATGCTTAAATTTTTATTTTCTTTTTGTCCGCTTGACATATGTGGAGTTATCAGAGAAGAGGAAGAACACTTGGGAACATGCGTCCATCAGTGCCTATGAATGTCTGAGGACCATCCTCTTGATGTAGTGATTGGTGGAGGAATGCCAGTGCCAACATGGGTACTGCTTCTCCTGGACAGATGGACATGGGTTGTATAAAAGGAGTAGCCGAGCAAGCAACTGGGTGCAAGTCCAGCCTTGCAGTCATCCGTGACTTCTGCCTCAGGGCTTGCCTCAAGGTTCATTTTGCTAGTTCCTGTCTGATGACCTTTCATGATGCACTACATCTGCAAGACAAAATCAACCTTTCTTCGCATATTGCTTTTAGACAAGGTCATTATCACAGCAATTAGAATATATACAGAGACTAAATTTAAATTTGTATGTATCCATGAATTTGTAATGTGTATGTTTTTGATGTGTATGCATTTGTATGCAGATCATGAAAGTAAAAAGAGGCCCAAGAAAGTGAGGAAGGGGTCAAAATGGAGGAAGGGAAGAAGAGGGCAGGGAAACAAAGAGAATAAAAAATAAAATAAAATTTAAATTTAAAAACTTGTAGAGAGCCGAGGTTCAGACGCCATTACAAGATGGCGCCGGCATCCAGTCTCTGTACTGGTAACAGCCTCTAAGAGCACATGCGTGGTTGCAAAAGCGCGACAAGCCACTGCCCCACCCCGGGCCGTCAGACGGGTACGAGTAAGCAGTCAATCAGGGTATGACACGTCACTCCACGTCACATAAGTGCGGTCGGGGCTTATTTAAGCAGCGCCATCTTGGGGCCTGGGGTCTTCCTCCTTTCATTGCGTGTAATAAAGCCTGTTGCAGAAGGATCCTGTTGTCCATGTGCCTTCTTGCTGGCGAGATGGTTATGCGGGTAGTTACAAAAACTTACATTGATTTTTTTTATTATTTTTTATTACAATTTATTCTCTGTGTGTCAGGGCTGTAACTTCCTCTCTCATTTCCTCCCAGTCCTACCCCTCCTCTCTCTTTCCCCACTTTGTCCCTCCCCTAGTCCACTGATACGGGAAGTCCTCCTCCCCTACTATCTGACCCTTCCAGAGATCTTAAATCAAATAGCCTGAATAGATGCATACAGAACTTTTCACCAAAACACAAAAGAGTACACCTTCTTCTCAGCACCTTTCATAACCTTCTCCTGCTGATATTGTGGAAGGATGATGGTAGCAGTCAGCGAGTTTATTTAAAGTCGGGGGTGTGCAAACCCTGGGCAGTGGGAGTTATTTTAGGTTGAATGATTTTGATTCAGTGGAGTCAGGGGATCAGGCATATTTGATTTGTGTGTAGTGATACAGTGCATAAATTCCATGCAGAAACCTGGTCCTAGCACAAGAAGTAGAATACAGTAATTAATTCTCCTCTGGGTGGGATTATCTCTAAGTACAATCGAAGGTCACTGCTGAAGACTAACATCTTTAGCAGGTTGGAACATTTCTAGGAATTTCCAGATGCTTGCTGGACTGGTTTCTTAACAGGAAACAGTCCCACCTGTAATCTATCCTGTGGGCTAAGTGACACTCCTTACAAAATCTGGGATCACCCAAATCAAGGGAGACTTTAGGACCTTGCTGAGAAAAGGGAGTTCATTATAATAGACTGAGCTCAAACAAATGGCTCTTTGGAGATGTCAAACTCCAACCTGTTACAGTAAAGTTCCACAATGATGCTGGGTTTTCCTCTGCATGGCTCTTTCTTCCATCATGCCCATATATAGGAAGAACTCTGTTTCAGAAGATATGTGATTTTTGTTGTTATTGTTGTTTATCCAAATTTGTCACATGCCCCTTGACCAGATGAACTCCTGACCCAGAAAGTAAGATCTCTGTTAAGAGGTTAGACTATGTGCTCCACATTGATACACAGTTATACTGTATTCTCTCTTCGTCCTCCTCCTCCTCTTCCTTTTTTCTTCTCAGAGAAAAGAGAAGATCAAGTACTAGGAACACCTGTCCCACACATCCACAGTGTTCAGCACCAAGATCCCAATGACTCTTGCAGAAAACATTTCGTCTGAGAAATTCCTTTTTCAGGCTAGGGATGTTAAACCCAGTCTTGATAATACCTCATTAGTAATTAATGCACAAATACCCCTGATGCTGAACTGGAAAGTAAATGAATAAATTGCATGGCTATTGTGAAACAATCACCATTTTCTTAGTCTATATCTTACAATTTCTAAGATGCATAGGCTTTAATATTTTTTGTGAATATCTATCTCCAGTAAACTTAATGAATTATAAAACTAGATTGTTTCCTTGTCTTCGTGTATTTTTAATTAAACCAGCATCTCCCTAGGCAATGGAAGATCATTGCTCATACTTAGAAAGATTGACATGTCAATTTTGGGAACTTTTCAGGCCATAAAGAAAACTAAAGACATGTTTACTTTTTCTGCTGCCTTCCTGTGCTGATGGATATATGTCTACTGGGTGTCCTATAGGCTTCTTGAATGTAGTATTAGGCGTATGTGAGGTTAAAGAGCATCAGAGGTTGTGAATCTTGGCTCAACTCCTCAGCAGCTCTCTGACTTTAAGTAACAAAAACTGATCAATATCTCTACTTTCTCATCTTTAATTGAGGAAAACCAACAAATTCCACTGCCATCACTATTGTCTCTTTTTCTAACTGTCTTTGACTAGTCCTCTGGGAGGAAGGAAAACTATCCCATGTCTGCTGTTTTTGTTACATTTTTCTTTTCACAGTGGGAAACCACAGGAAAAACTGATGTGACGATACTTCAGGGAGGTAGATGGGACTTGAAGTTAATGTCTCAGGTACCCCAGACTTGGGGTTGGAGAGGTGACTGGTTCAGAGCACCGACTACTCTTTCAGAAGCGCTAGATTTAGCTCCAGCCCTTGGTCAATCTCAACCAAGTCTAATTCCAGAATCAGTGGATCTGACCCTCTCTTCTTGCCCCTGTATGTGCTGCTCTCTCTCATGTTGTATCTAGACATATATGCAGGCAAAATACTACACATACTCATAATAATAAAAAATGTAATCAAAGTATCTGAGACCCAGAATGACAAATACTTGAGGTTTATGCTCAAATCCTAGATTTTAATTGTGTTTGTCTCTCTCTCTCTCTCTCTTTCTTTCTCTCTCTCTCTCTCTCTCTCATATGTGTGTGTGTGTGTGTGTGTGTGTGTGTGTGCACGTGTGTGTGTGCATGTGTGTGTGTGTGGTTCAGTGAGTGCCTGTGTGCAGGGGGTAAAAGAAAATCAGCTATATTGGTTATTTTTGTGTGGATGTGGTATAATACCATGACCAGAAGCAATTTAAGGAAGAAAGTTTATTTTGGCTTAGAGTTTCAAATGACTAGAGTCCATGGTGAGAGGGAGTGAGACATGGGAGAAGGCAGCCAGAGGAGGAAAATGGCCAATTACATTTCATCAGCACAGCAGGAAACAGAGATAGCGGCCAGAAGTGGATGAGGTTATCATTCTCAACCCCTGACCACAATGACATACTTCCTCCAGCTAGAGTCCCATCCTGAAAGTTCAATAACCCTCCCTGTTCAGCACCACTAACTCCTGCTCATTTATGCATTTCTTCCCTCCCATGATTCTTTAAAATCAACTGTGGAGGCAAATCTGTCCTTTCTGTGATGACTATTTTTGGTTGTCAACTTGATTAATCTCTCCGGGATTATCTAAAGCACCAAAAACAGAGGATGTAGCTGTGATGGATCCACCTCTTTTTGTATCTTTGTGGTGGGAAGATAACACACCTTTAATTCCAGTCTTTCGAGATATGAAGACCCAGCTCTCATCCGGGCCCTGCCTTCTGCTGGAAGCACATGAAAGTTGGAAGCTGTCTATCTTTGCCTGCTTTTTCTTGCCTTGATAACAAATCCATTCCTGCATTGCTATTAGACTCTACGTCTTTGGGATGCTAGTGTATACTGAAGACCACTTCAGAAATCTGGCCTGGTGGACTGAACATCTACAAGATTCTTAGAACTTCTGTTTCAAGATAGCCTTTTTCTTGGGGGGGGGGGTGTGTTAACTAGACCACAGGTTAGAAATCATTCTCAGAAAAGACCCCTGTGCCCAGATTTTTTTCTTTAATTTTTCCAATTCTATCTTCAGATCTTGAGCCGTTTTGTTGATTTCCTTCAACTGTCTGATTGTATTTTCCTGTTTTTCCTTTAGTTCCTTCAGCTGTTTGTTTGAATATTCCTCTGTTTCTTTTATTTCTTTCAGAGATTTAATTATTTCCTCTATGAATGCCACAAACTGTTTGGCTGAATCTTCCCGTATTTCTTTATGGATAGCCATAATCTGTTTCTCTAATAAGTTCCCTACATATCTCCTTCTATCTATCTATCTATCTCTATATCTGAATCTATCTATCTATTTATATATCTTGACACAGATTTTATATATATGTATATATAATAAAATTATATATAATTATATATATGTATATATTAAATATATAATATATATGTATACATGTATATATACATATATATGTATATATATAATGAGAAAGAAAGAGAGGAGGGGAGGGTGGAGAGAGATTCATTCTCTAAATTCCATTACTTTAGAAAACCCTTAAAATCTTATTCTGTGCTCGTGTTGGGGGTTGGTCTGATGCTTGTGTTTTGAGGCTAATTGCTGGTCCTCAAGATCTAGTTACTGCCCTATTCTTGTTGTATAAACCTGTGTAAGAAATTATTTCTAATTGATAATTTACAAGGGCTGTACCTGGGCAATGCAGAAGGAGATAGGTGTGACTAAGATTCTCAAGCTTTGGGGACAGGAGAATAGCAGAAGGAGACAGACAGGAAGAGAGGAGGAAGAAGGATGCCACATGGGGGATAGGATTACATGGAGAAAGAACACCGTGAGCCAGGAAGAAGGACTCCAAGAATGACCTGGAAAGGCCCAGATGAAGAATAGAAGCAAGTATCTTGGGATTATGAACAGAAAGTAGTTCAGATAGGATTGGATAAAGAGGATAGCATAGGATGAGCTAGAAGATATGAGACAGCACAGGTGAACTATCTGCCCAGCCCAAGGTAAATAAAGGTAATTATAAAATCTAATAGGTATCTGTGTCTTATTGATTGAGATAGTGGGTTAAATAAGACCACTGTAATAAATGTAGGGCACATATAGACTATATAAACGTTATATAGCTGGATACCATTTTATTTCCAACAATATGCTTGTTTTTGTTGTTTGGGTAGAAGTCAGATACTCTGTTACAGCAAACAGAAATGTAACTAATGCATGGGTCCTTTCTGAAATGTAAATATTATATAATATATTGCAAAATACATACTTTATGGAATAGTTTGCAAAATATATCATTGCAAAGTACTTTTCATAATTCTTAGAAGTACATAAATGTGAAATTAGTTTAAGTCTCAAAATCAGGCTAATTGCTAAGTATTATACATTTACTTTATTTTCATTCATATAAACTTGAACCCCAAAATATCAATTTCTACCCTCTTTGGAAACACACTGAAGTGATGCTTGGTGCAGTCCTGTCCAGTGCAGCAAATGAAGCTGCAGAATAAAGTTTAATGACCTGGTTCTTGGCAAATCTGTGATGTTTTGTCATATGGCATTTATAATATAAATTTAAATTTAAATGTTGTCATCTCAACCTAAACAAGATGTCAAGTATGACTCGCTTGTCACCATGTACACTGACCTCTACAACATCATGTTTATAATTAATAACCTCTAGAGAGGTATCCGGGTTTAATTGTGGTTCTCTAACTCAGTAAGGAGATTATTGTCACTCACTCTAATTTCAGGAAGTACAGCATCAATTTGAGAATGTTGTACATTTTCATACTTCCTAAAACCCAATGCAAACATTGAAAACATATCCATGATATTTTTCAGACACTATCTTATTACATCTCTATGTTTAGAGCTCAAAGAATTCCAGCAATCCATGCTACACAGAACAGAACCACACAATTGCTGTGGACATTAATGTGTATACCATATGATAAATAATACCAAGAACATATAAAGAGTATCTGACATACTTCTCTCCACAGAGTACTCAAATATGTTATTTGATTTCATTTCTAATTTTGGAGATGAATTTAAATAATAACCTTAAGAGATTTCATTGTTTTAAATTTTAATTATTTTCATCTGCACATATTTAAAAAAGAGTTCTAGCTAATATATTAAAAACTGAAAATAAAATTTTGGAATTCATACTTGTAGGAGAGTAGATTTTTAAAATATTAAAATGTATGCTCATTTGTAATAGTGAGAAGGTATTTGTTTGCACTGAGTGTGTGACAGGATTGTCAGGCATGTATTCAGAGCTGAGTCTTCAGTAAGGAGTGACAGTTATCAGATTTTGTAGTTGTTTAATTGCAGAAAGATTTATGTGCAGAATAAGCATCTTATATGAAAACTATGAACAAATATAAAAATTAAGAAACAGAAATAGTTTATCTCTATTTGTCTTTCTCCCCTACCATTGCTTATTTATCTCTGAACACACATACTTTAAAATGAATTGTTTCATAAACACAAAGATAATTTTTGATATAATTTGTGATATAATTTTTTTATATTAGCAGCTCGGTAATAATTATCTTTTAAAAATAATACTGTATTTTAAATATTTAGGAGAAGGCAACAAAAATACTTAAAATTTCAGTATATAATCAACATAGATGCGTTAGATACCAGTGTTTAAGCAGAAAATGCAAGAGAATCTTTTTTCTCAGATTATTGGAGTGTAGTTATAATGCTATTCTCAACCACACACACACGTTGTGGGACAGCATGAGAAGGTAAGGGTGGTAACCAGTGACATGAGACCCCATGAATGGGTACCTATTTTTTAGATCTGGGACGGTGTTCCCCATCTTCTCTAAAGACCTCTGCTGGGTTAACTGAGTGTTCACCACATGTCCATCCTTGTACTGATTTCTCTCTCTCTCTCCTTTGCATTCTTTTTATTTTTCCTCATAGCAATAAAGCCTTTGAACACATGTTAAACACTCAGAAAGTCATATGAAGCTAATTAAACGTTTAAAATACTGTCATTTGTACTATTGTACATGTTTAACTTTAGTACATGATTAGTTTAGTACATGTATAACATACACACTCAGTTCAACTTATGGTGGTTGTTTATTTGCTTTTTCGTTTACTTATCATTGAATCTGGGGCTTTACACAGACTTGGGCAGTTACTTTCCTCTAAGCTGGAAGGAATAATAAATAATAAATTCAGCTAGATAGGTTTTTAGAGAAGTTTGTAAATATCAACAAAGGTCCTGTTAAATTACTCTCTATTTATTATTATTGATGACAATACTTCTTCGATTACTTTTTAAATTTATGTGTTTGTTTTTGTTTGATTTTTGAGACAGAATCTCTCTGTGTTACAGAGTGAGCTGTCCTGGAGCTCCCTCTGTACAACATGGTAAGATTCACACAGCTGGGGTACAAAGCAAATAAACTTTAATTAATATAAAAATAAAAAATTTAAAAGATAGAAAAGTTTGAAAGCAACTCTAGACATCCAGGTCAGCATCATTTCCCCAATACTGTTGTCACATATACAAACGTAGAAAAGCACCAAGTGAGTCACTGTCATTTGGCAAAATTATAACTAGCTAGGGGAAATGAGTCTGATGCTGCCTGATGTGGATTTAAAGCATTTTTAAAGCCGTAAATTATGTTTTCTTAGTCAGCCCTAAATTATTAAGTATACTGTAATTTTAACCTAAAAAAGGAAGGAAAAGAAGACCTCCCCTATCAGTGGACTTGGGGAGGGACATGCATGCAGAGGGTGGAGGAAGGGAGGGATTGAGACAGGAGGAAGGAGGGAACCACAGGGGGATACACAGTGAATAAAGTGTAATTAATAAAGAAAAAACAGACAAAAAATGTAAAAAACAAAACAAAAAATAGATATGTGCAGAAAGGAGAGTGTGTGAGGGTTGTCTCCTATAGAAATGTCCTTATAAAATCCACAACTACATGCAGTGAAGATGTTGCCAATAAGTTCTTTAAGTGTGATAATGATATATCCTTCAAGAGATGCTTAATAAGAAGGATTCATCTGACAGACTCGATGATCGCTGTTCTCAGAGGATTTTCATCTGACAGAGTCCATGACCGCTGTTCTCAGAGGGTTTTGTAGAATCATCTGGTAGACTTGCTGTCCTTTAGAGAACTTTGTGATCGTTCTCTTAGTGACCTTTTAGTTTCACTTTCTCTCTTCAATAAAATAGTAGACTTTACTGAAGTTAGAAGATGTATGAGATGACCATAATTTGACAAATATATAATATCTAGAGTGTATTTAAATTCACACTTAGATTAAATTAAAAAAAATTAAAGTGAGAAAAATTAAGAGATAAAGTTTATCACTTCCAAATGTGTGTGGATTTTCTGAGACTTCTAAATCTATGGATGAGGTTATGTGATCAGGATATAGAGATGGAGCATGCTATGGTCTACCATTCAGTGTCCACTGAGCCAAGGATGATACGTTAACCATCAGGGCCATGAAAGAGAGTGAGAGTCTATAATAATGCAACCGGGATCAGTGACCGCTCCCAGTCCACTTGCTCTGGAAGGGACTCAAACTACCACTTCTTCCTCTGTGGCTTCCCATTGGCTCTCTAAATCAATGTAACTCTCCAAATACAGTATTGTGCCTCCATGTCCAACACTTCACATTGTGACTTTACAATATAGAAACACATTTCATCAGTCTATGCAAATGAGATTCTGTCATGGAACACATGATTTTCCCCATTTAATTCTACACATAAATATGAAAGGAGTTATGTGAAAGTTTGGAAAACCCCACAGACACCTCTGTGCTGTGATGCACCCTCAGTGGCTCCTCAAGTCCTGCGGTCCTGGCAAGTTCACTTCCACTGCAGAAGTGAATTCCCTCTCTCAGTTGCTGTGGAAGCATCTCACCTGTCATTTTACCTCACTGGGATAGATTAAACAGAAAATAATTCAGCATTTCACATACGCAACTGTTTTGTTCAGAGTGTACCTTACCTATGTTCTGCGTGAATCCTGAAATCCACAGCATGGAAAGGTATGACCGGTGTAGCAGAGAAGATGTCTACTCCCAACTGCTATCATTCAGAACATTTTGATTGTGAATTTATCAGATATTTATAGTTTTAAAGTGAAAATATTAGTTCATTTCAAAAAATAACACAATAAAAACACAGAAAACTAAATTCAGTCCAAGTCTCAGACAATCTGAACCCTGAGGACCATGAAAACAAACACTCATCCTAGAGACAGAGGCCTTTAGAGCACCCAGATCTGGAGCAAAATAAATACATCAAAAAAGTACTCAGGAAAATTATTATTTATTAGGTATGTTTTGGATTAAAGATACTTTTGTTTCTTAAATAGGATGGAATGATAGTTAGAACACAACAATTTGATAGAAGCATCAATCAGTTATTTCCTGCCAGATGGCAATGCAGTGTATAAATATTTGTAGAAATTTAGATAATATATGAGTACAAATATGATATAAAATATGTTTCTATATATTAAATTACTGAACCAACTCTAAGCAATTACTTTAAAATGACACATATTTACAATGGACCCACAATGAAACGGAATTTGAAAGGTGAATTATTTACAGAAGTAATCATAGTAATGAGTTTTGCACCTTCATTACATAAAGTTGTCTAAAAAGCCTTTCATGAATTTCTCAAGTACATAAATCAAGAAAGCAAAGGTTGTGATTATTTATTCAGCCAAGAAATATTTATGCAATGTTTGCTGTCTGTGAATAGATGACAAAGGAATCAATTACATGTAGCATTGTTTTGGATCCATTAACATAATGCAAGGCAGTAATTATCACCCTCTGAGACACTACACCAAACAAACAAACAAACAAACAACAGACAAGCCTGGATTTTTGGTAAATATTCCCTGTCCTTCCAAATTGTGGAGGAGTTGACAATTCTCTACTAAGATTCAAGTTGCTAGTAAGAGACCAGCGACATGCAATTGCAGAGAAATCTTTTTCCTACTTATAGTGTCACATTCTTTTATCATTCAGTTTCTCTAAATCAAATGTTTACTAAAATTGAAAACTCAAATAGAAAGAAAATGTGGGTCTTTCTTTTGTTGAATACTTGGCAATTTCTTTTCACTCTGTAAAAGCTCATTTTATTGATCAAATAGAAGGTAGCAGTTCTGACTCAGAGCACTCTGGTCAGCTACACAATTTCAAAGAGAGACAAGTAGACTTCCTCTATGTGGTTCTTTATTCCTTCTACTCAGATATCCCCTCTGTTTTAATAATTTTTATATTTTAATTTAAATTTTATATTAATTACAATTTATTTACTTTGTAATCCAGATGTAGCCCCCTCCCTCATCCCCTCACAATCCCACCCTCCCTCCATCATCTCCTCCCATGCCCCTCCCCCAGTCCAGCCCACTGATAGGGGAGGTCCTCCTTGCCTTCCATCTGACCTTAGCCTATCAGGCCTCATCAGGACTGGCTACTTGGCAAATTTTAAGCAGAATGGTTATCTTGCTCCAGTCTGCAAGTTTTCTATTGACTTGATTTTGCTAAGTGTGTAAAATGTAATAAATAATTGTGACATATCAAAATTCAAATAAGTATGACAACATTATAAATTGAATTAAATCTAAAACTGCAATAAAAGTATTGAAAAAGAAGGGTGTCTGGTTTGAAACAGTGGTTGAGGCTTATTTTAAAATACTAATTTTGTTCTTTTTCTATCTTATGCATGTTTATAACGAATGCTCATCACTCTCTTTCCACTCTCTCTTATTCTCCTCAAATTCTTCACAGCACTTCCATGTCTTTGAGTTACTTTCCCTGATTCATGACTTTTACTTTTGTTTTGTGACCCATTTAATTCAGCCAGGGCCATCAGTAGGACCATTGGATTGGAACTATCCACTGCAGGCAATGGTGTCCTTTCTCCTTTAATCTATCAATAGCAATTAGGGGTGAGGCTTTTCGAACCTTTCTTCATTCTAGACCTTTAGTCTGTCCCTTTCTTCAATTATTTTATCATTTTGTGATGTTTCTTAGTTGGATATCTGATACTGCCTTTATTAGGTGGCTGATTTGATATTTGATACCTAACTTGTTAGGTGGTGCATCAGGTAAACGGTCCTTTTCTTTCAGTCTTGGAGTCAATTTTGGGTCCAGTTTCAGACTTCCAGAGATCTCAGATTGTAAAATGAGTGGATAACATTGCATTACATAAGTGTTTTTCATATTTTCTTTATCCATTAATTTCTTAGTGGGAATACAGCCAGGTGCTAAATAAACAGCTCTGAATATTAAAGCAGTGCTTATGTGTATGTACGTGCCTTTTATGTATGCTGGCTTCAGTTTCTTTTTCTCTATATCCAACTGTGAGATAGCCAGATTACATGATAGCTCCATTTTCAGGTTCTTTTTTTTTCATGCAACTCTATACTGCCCTCCATAATGACTATATAATCTACAATATCAACAAGAGTGTATGCATTCATTTTCTCTATGATCACATTAATATTTGTTATTTTGTCTTAACTTAGACATTTGGTGACAAGTATACTTGTGATAACATTGACAGTGTAAGCAACTTTATTAAAAAAGCTGCTCATTCATAAAACATGTCTCACCTAGAGTTATCGCAATTCCATAAACACCATATGAGAATGAAGGAAAGGTGTTCTTTGTTTGCTCTTGTTTTCTTTTCTATATTTTTTATTCATCTCATAACTCACAGGTTATGATCTATCACTGGGGGTAATCAGGGCAGAAAGCCACAGCAGTAACCTAGAGGGAGGAACAGGAGCAGATGCAATGGTTGCCTTGTTGGCCTATATGCTCAGCTAGCATGTTTCACCTGCAGAGGGATAGCACTGCCCGTGTTTTCCTGGGCCCTAACAGGGTGCTGGTTAGTTGTTTCTGTCAACTGAACAACAGCTAGAGAGGAGAACAGAACCTCAACTCTGAAGATGCCTCCATCAGATGTGCTGCTAGGGGCTTGAGGGGCTTTTCTTGACTGATGGTAACTGATGTGAGCTGTATCAACACGCCATGAGTGGCACCATCTGGGAACATGGTCTTGGACTTTATAAATGAGCAGGCTGAGCAGGGACTGAAAGCAAGCCAAGAAGTCCCGTCCCTCCACGTTCTGCTTCAGTTCCTGCCTTGCGGCTCCTGCTCTAGGTACCTGGCCCAACTTGCCAACATGATGGATACGAAAATACAACATGACCCTTTCCTTGTCAAATCTCTTTTGGTCATGGTCTTCATAACAGTGATACAGAAACAATACAGGGCACCCAGTCCAGGCATGTCTAGCATGAACAGACATGTCAGTATGAACAGAACTATGACACTGTATTAGGAGAATATAAGCATAAATTTGAATAAACATACAAAAATCAGCAGTTAAAACTTTAAAAATGGAGGAAACTTCTGAGTTAAATTTCTGGGTAATATCTGTATAAAACATTTGAATTTGTTAATGTTTTTTCAAAAGAAGAAACAAATTTGTATTAATAATTTTTGGAATAATAATGTCCCTTATGTAATAATAAAATGCAAACTAAATGTGCTAGTTTCTTTTATGTCGCTATGAAAATCACTAAGACAAATAGCTACTCAGAGAAAGAGAAGGATTTATTTACATTTACAGATTATCCCCAATATTGAAAGAAATCAAGAGCTCAAGCAAAAACATGAAGTAGAAACGACGTAAGAAATTTGTGTGCTGGCTGGTTTACAGACTCATGTTTAGCTAGTTTTATTGTACACATACCATTACCTGTCTGGAGATGATGCTACCCATACATGGCTGGTCCTTCTACAGTAAGATAACCCACCTGGTCCCCTCTGAGCAGTCCCTGAGCTGAACACCTCATACATATATAAAAGATATTATTAATGTTCAAAATTATTTCTTGCTAAGAGTCCTGAAGAAAGTACAAACAAGGAGAAGGTAATATGAAGTCTATATATAACAAATCTATAGCCAACATTATTCTAAATGGAAATGTGTAGAGAACTTCCTCTAAAGTCTGGAATAAGATAAGGGTGTCCATTCTCTCCATTATAGCTAAATATACTCTTCACATTCTCAGCTCTAGAAACATAATAAGAAAAAGTAATAAAGGTATGCAAATTGGAACTGAAGAAGCCAAATGATATCTATACTTCAGGATGCTAAAGTCTGTACCATGAAACTCCTAGTCCTGATTAATATTTTTTCAAAATTTTACTAAGAAAAAAAATTAACCTGTGCAAACACTATGAAATCAGTAAGACATTTTTCATTTTTCAAAAAAGTAAGTGAAATAAATACAAAATAAAACACAACATAAGTGCATGACCACATTAAACCACCCAGGGGTGTTTCCCAAATTAATCTTAAGTGTCATCACAATATCATTTCCATATCAATTGCTGTATCACTCACAATAGCTAGGAAGCAGAGCCAGCAAGCCACAGATCAATAAACAGATTTAAGAAATGACCATGTAGTTTTAGTTAGAGTCTCTTCAACTGCCAATGAAAATCAGCAAATGATCCTTGCAGGGAAATGATGTAACTAAAACATGTTAAGCAAAACAAGCCAGTGTTAGAAAAGCAGACATTGTGTGTGTGTGACCTAGATTTTGATGTTCATGTATTCCTGTGCAGTGTGTAGCTTTGAAAATAAAAACAAGACTATGTGAAGGGAAGAAATGTCCTTAAGCCTTTCAGGGAAAATAGGAGAGAATGCCCTGACATGGGAGTTGAATGGGATCCCCTGAGCTACACAAGGAGAAGAGGGACTAGTATCACTGGGACAGGGTGAAGAAGAGTGTGGCAGAAAACTGAATGACAATTATGACTGTATAAAACTACTATTTTGTAGCTATCATATTGTACATTTTCTTTAAAAGTTAAGTAATAAGAGGGCAATAGAACAAAAACAAACAAACAAACAAAAACAAAAACAAAACAAAACAAAAAAAACTAGGAGTCTTTTCTGAGACTGATACTCCAACCAAGGACCAAACATGGAGATAACCTAGAACATCTGCTCAGATGTAGCCCATGGCAGCTTAGTGTCCAAGTGGGTTTCCTAGTGAGGAGAACAAGGACTGTCTCTAACAGGAATTCAGTGGCTGGCTCTTTGATCACCTCCCCCTCAGGGGGGAGCAGCCTTACTGGGCCACTGAGGAAGACAATGCAGCCAGTCCTGATGAGACCTGATAGACTAAGATCAGAAGGAAGGAGAGGAGGACCTCATGTATCAGTGGACTTGGGAAAGGGTATGGGAGGAGACTAGGGAGGGAAGTTGGGATTGGAAGGAGACAAGGGAGTGGCCCACAGCTGGGATACAAAGTAAATAAATTGTAATAAATAAAAAATTAATTTAAAAATGAGAGAAAACAGAAATTATGTGTTTAGATATTTGCTGGTCAATAAAAATTTTATTTCAGCAGAAAAAAGTTAAGGAACAAAAATCAATAATTGAAATGGAATGCAAAAATATTATACTTGATAAATGTTTAGAAACTTGTTACAAGAACATATCTCATTCTAAAAATACTTGAGAACTATACTAAATGTATGTACACACAATTGAGCAAATGAGCAATACATTCAGATAGGGCAGCAGTGTTTAGCCTGCTCATCTGCTCCTCACAGAGATCTTTCTGCCTCTGCCTACCCAGTGACAGGATTAAAGGCTTTGACAACAGGTTCAGCAAGGCAGTGGAAAAAATTTAAAATTTATTATTTTATTATTAATTACAGTGTATTCCCTTTGTATCTCAACTGTAGTGCCCTCCCTCATCCCCTCTCAATCCTGCCTTCCCTCCCTCATGCCCCTACACCAGTCCACTGATGGGGAGGTCCTCCTTGCCTTCCATCTAAACTTACTCTATCAGGTCTCAGAAGGACTGGCTGCATTATCTTCATCTGTGACCTGGTAAGGCTGCTCCCCACTCGGGGCGGGGGTGATCAAAGAGCAGGCTAATGAGTTAATGTCAGAGGCAGTCCCTGTTCCCACTAGCATGAAAACCCACTTGGAGACTAAGCTGCCATGGGCTTCATCTGTGCAGGGGTTCTACTTTGTCTCCATGAACGGTCCTTGGTTTGAGTATCACCCACAGAAAAGATCCCTGGGCCTAAATTTTTGGTTTTTTGTTCCCTCTCCTTGTGGAGCTCCTGTCCTCTCCAGGTCTTTCTATCTCCTGCTTCTTTCATAAGATTCCCTACACTCTGCAGCAATTTGGCTATGAGTCTTTGCCTCTGCTTTGATACCCTGAAAGATAGAGTCTTTCAGAGACCCTCTGTGGTTGGCTCCTGTCCTGTTCTGTTTTCTCCCTCTTCTGATTTAAATTTTTTTAATAATATTATTTTTATTTTAATCACAGGTTATTTATTTTGTATCCCAGTTGTAGCCCTCTCTCTCATTCCCTTCTATTTCTACCCTACCTCCCCCATCTCCTCCCTGCCCCTCTCTAAGTCCTCTGGTAGGGGAGGTCCTCCTCCCCTTCCATCTGACCCTAGTTTATCAGGTCTTATCAGGACTGGCTGCAATGTCCTCCTCTGGGGCCTAACAAGGCTACTCATCACTCGTGGGGAGGGGTCAAAAAGCCCACCACTTAATTCATGTAAGAGACAGTCCCTGTTTTCCTTAATAAGGAAACTCCCTTAGATGCTGACCTGCCATGGGCTACCTCTGAGCAGGGGTTTTACATTATATCCATGCATGGTTCTTGGTTGAAGAGTCAGTTTCAAAAACGAACCCTGTGCCCACATATATTCAGTCCTTGTGGTGCTCCCATCCTTTCCAGGTCATACTATTTTCCTCTTCTTTCATATGATTCTCTGCATTTTGCCCAAGGTTTGGTTATGAGTCTCAGCCTCGGAATTGATACAGTGCTAGGTAGAGTCTTTCAGAGGCCCTCTGTGGTAGGCTGCTATAAGACAGCATCTTCAACAAATGGTGCTGGTCAAACTGGATGTCCATATACAGAACAATGAAAATAAATTCATATTTATCACCCTGTATACAACTAAAGTCCAAGTGGATCAAAGACCTCAACATAAAACCGGACACACTAAATAGGTTAGAAGAAAAAGTGGGGAAGAGCCTTGAACTCATTGGCACAGGTGTCAACTTCCTGAACAGAACACCAACAGAACAGGCTCTAAGCACAACAATCAATAAATGGGAACTCATGAAACTGAAAAGCTTCTGGAAAGCGAAGGACTCTGTTTTCAAAACAAAACGACAGCCTACAGACTGGGAAAGGATCTTTACTAACCCGGTATCTGACAGAGGGCTCATATCCAGAATATATAAAGAACTAAAGAAGCTGAAAAGCAGCAATCCAAGCAATCCAATTTAAAAATGGGGTACGGAGCTAAACAGAGAATTCTCAGTAGAGGAATATCGAATGGCAGAGAAACACTTAAAGAGGTGCTCAACGTCCTTAGTCATCAGGGAGATGCAAATCAAAACAACCCTGAGATTTCACCTTACACCCATCAGAATGGCTAAGATCAAAAACTCAAGAGACAACACATGCTGGAGAGGTTGTAGAGAAAGGGGAACCCTCCTCCATTACTGTGGGAATGCAAACTTGTACAACCACTTTGGAAATCAATCTGGCGCTTTCTCAGACAATTAGGAATAGTGTTACCTCAAGATCCAGCTATATCACTCCTAGGTATATATCCAAAATATGCTCAAGTATTCAACAAGGACATTTGCTTAACCATGTTCATAACCATTTGATTCATAATAGCCAGAACCTCGAAACAACCCAGATGTCCCTCAGTTGAGGAATGGATACAGCAACTGTGGTACATTTACACAATGCAATACTACTCAGCAACTAAAAATCATGACATTTGCAGGCAAATGGTGGGATCTAGGAAAGATCATTCTGAGTGATTTGAAATTTTTAATGGCCAAAGTTTTCTCAACAATCATGCATTTTTCACAAAAGTATCAGCTTAATTTTATTTAAAATTATACTACAAGCTAAAACATACCATTAAATTTTATGCTGATTTTCTGTACCACCTTAAAACATGATCAATTGTAGTTCATTTTCAGTCCCGAACTGTGCCTCTTAAAATAGGGACTCTCACAGTCCCAGTCATGAGAGGTCCTTTCTGACTGTAAAAAATTTTCCAGTTCCTTGAGGAAATAAAAGCTTATGCATATTTTAAAAAGTTATTTGCTACTGATTTTCTTCAGAAAATTTTCAAGAAATTAGTAACTAAACCTTAAATAAGGGTTTGCTTTTCTTTGTTAAAAATAATCCTTAATATTTTGATGAATGAAAATAATTTTAATAGAATTTTCATGCAAATTCACCCTGTAGTATTTCTTATTGTTTCAAATTCAAGGGTGATAAAGCTAAAGGTACCGAATCCTGTTTGTAAAACACTGTAAACTGACAGCATTACCATTAACTGCTGCTTCACTAATTTAGCAGCACCTCTTTCATATAACATCAATTTAAATACAGTTTACACTGACAAAAATGAAATGTGTCCACAACCGACTGTTCAGTTAGGACAATACATTTCCTTTCTAATGACTTTAGTATTTTTCATACTATTCATTTCTTTGAGTTACATATTTATTTGAAGTATGTGCATGAATATCTTCCAAACCACTGTGAAATTTGGAAAAATTACTTAACATTGCTAACTATGACAGTTTTCTTTGTAAACCAGAAATTGCCTTGAAAACATGCATCAAAGTTGTTGCAATGCAATAAGCTAAATCTAGACAGAGTTTATCACACATGGAGGAAAACTGTTACCATTCAGTAGGGAGCTCAATAATCATGCGACACTGGTCGCATCAACTCTCATTTTGGTTGAACTATGCAATCAATTAATGATAGAAGCCTCATATGTAAAGAATAATTTTTTAATAAAGCAGATTTGGTGTTTTAAACTAATCTGTGATACGTTGTTAATTGTATTACTTACATTAGATATTAACATCCAAAGGATAAATGGAGTCTTCTATCTCAGGAATCAATTTCTCAAACACACACACACACACACACACACACACATACACAGGAATGTCTTTTTATTTGGAAACATATTTTTCAAGACCTTGATAAAGAAAGGTGAAAGTAAACATTATTTACAAAAGTATTTCCAAGAAAGAAAAAGTAAATTTAGAGGCTTCAACTTAATCCTTTTGAAAAACAAAAATTCATTATCATAAAATTTAACTGAGTGCTAGAGAATTAGACAAACCTTTGTTCAAGACTGAGAAGAGTCACTGAGGCGCATGCAGAAGACAGAGTGCTTCAGGACTTCTATTTGTTTCAATAAGAGGCCATTATACAGTAACCTTTTCTTTAGATGCCTTGGTTTCTCCATTTTTAATCATTATAAAGAGTTGGTGGAAATCTTTACTGACACTTGCCTCCTCAAGGGACAATTAGAAGAAGACTGATCCCACTGGAAATAGAAAATCATTGCACTTTGCTCCCGGAAATGACAGGAGAGACCCAGTGTTTGGAGTGTCAGAGGGCCCTTCCAGTGTTAAGTAGCACCAGCATCTGCAAAGCCATGGTGGAAACATTGCATAACCGCTAGAAATTCTAACTGCATACAAGTGGTTCAGCTGGTTATAATTAATGGTACACAGCATGGCATGCAGAGGCAGCTAGCCCTACACTCATAATTTTACACATTCCTATAAATAATTACTGGATAAAACTCGAATTGTTCTACCTTGCCATATTTGGAATTCAAATACGTGTGATTCTAAAATCTTTGCTATTCATAGCTGAAACAAAATACCCCAAAACAAGAGGCATTTTACTTTATTTTATTTTTTACATAAAGCAAATTGACCCAAACCTAAACAATTACAACATCTATAAAATATACTCCCATAAAAATACTTCAGAATAAAATATAATGAAAAGTTATTCTTTTGTCCAGATTTGTATGTAATATTATTATGTATTTTTATAGTTTGAGGGCAGTTATGAATACATGATATATTAAAATCATATAACTGATTTTGTTTTGCCAACATTCTAGATAGACAGTGTTGATTTTTAATTTTTATTTTTTTATATTAATCACCGGTTATTTACTTTGTATCCCAGCAGTAGCCCTCCCTCATTCCCTCCCAAACCTACCTTCCCTCCCTCATCTCCTCCCTGCCCCTTTGCAAGTGCACTGATAGTGAGATCCTCCTCCCCTTGCATCTGACCCTAGCCTGTCAGGTATCTTCAGGACTGGCTGCAATGTCCTCCTCTGTGGCCTAGTAAGGCTGTTCCTCCCTGGGGGCTGGGGGGGGGAGTAAAGGAGCCAGTCCTTGAGTTCATGTCAGAAACAGCTCCAGTTCCCCTTACTAGGATACCCACTTGGATACTGAGCTGCCATGGGCTATATCTAAGCAGGGGTTCTAGGTTATCTCCATGCATGGACCTTGGTCTCATGGAAGACCCCCATGCCCTGATTGATATATTCTGTCCTTGTGGAGCTCCTGTCCTCTCCAGGTGTTGATTGAATGGCAGAATTGCTCTTTTGTTTTTGCTGAGTGTGATGGCAAAACTGTTACAGCAACACTTAGCAGGTGGAGGCAGGATGACCAAAATGAAAGCTTATCTCAGACACCAAATGATTAGAGACCATCCTGGGATGTTTGAGACACTCTTCCAAATATAAAAACAAAACAAAATCTAAGACCTTTTCAAGGCTTAAGGCCACTTTTCTATATAGGTAGGACCATACTGTCTGTAGAGGTATAATAATAATTATTATTATTATTTTAATTTTATTTATTTTCATGTTTACACCATATAAAATACTATGTGCTTCTTGTTTATGTAACTACATCAAACAATTAAAAATATAGAGTTTCTCACACTTCCCTGCCTGAGACTGTGTATCTGTGTATGAGTTTTATGTATGTGCATGTGAATGTTTGTGAATTTAAATTTGTGTACATTGTGTGTGATAGAGTGTATATGTACACATCGTGTGTTAGAGTGTGTAATTTTAAGTGTGACTTTAGGAATATGTTGTAAGTGTGAATATACATTTGTTCACGTGGCAGTATTTGTGTATGTGTGAGAGTACATATGCTTCTGTGATTTTGAATGTGCAAGTGAATAAAAGTGTGCCTCTGTGTGTGATGAGGTGTGTAGATTTTATCTATAAGAATGCATGTATGTGTTTGAGCAGCTTCCCAGATGTTCTCCTTCCTGTTTAGCTTCTTTAGGAGTTTAGATTTTAGTGTGTTTATTCCATATTATATGACTAATACAGACATAAGAAGCAGGAGAAAACAGGGAACAGGGTAGGAGCCTACCACAGAGAGTATCTGATAGACTCTATCCAACAGGGTATCAAAGCAGATGCTGAGACTCATAGCCAAACTTTGGGCAGAATACAGGGAAACTTATGAAAGAAGGGGGAGATAGAAAGACCTGGAGTGGACAGGAGCTCCACAAGGAGAGGAACAGAACCAAAAAAATCTGGGCACAGGTGTCTTTTTTGAGACTGACACTCCAACCAATGACCATTCATGGAGATATCCTAGAACCCCTGCTCATATGTAGCCCATGGCAGCTCCATCTCCAAGTAGGTTCCCTAGTAAGGGGAGCAGGGACTGTCTCTGACATCAGCTTATGGGCTGGCTCTTGATCACCTCCACTGTGGGATGCAGCCTTGCCAGGCCACAGAGGAGGACAATGCAGCTACTTCTGATGAGACCTGGTAGGCTAGGGTCAGATGGAAGGGGAGGAAGACTGCTCCTATCAGCTGACTCGGAGAAGGGCATGGGAGTAGATGAGAGTGGGAGGGTGGACTTAGGAGGGAATGAGGAAGGAGGCTACAACTGGGATACAAAGTGAGTAAATTGTAATAATCAAAAAAAGAAGAAAAAAAGAAAAATATCTGAAGTGTACTTGCAAAAAGATTCCTATGATAAAATTTCCTATCCTCTCCTTAAGAGTTTGAATTATGTTTCTCATTTGGCCACCAAGTATGTAGTCTTCTTTATCACACTCAATTGCAACTTTGTACTTTTGAACCTAATATTGAAATTCTATATGGATTTAGCCCCTCTCTTGAATCATTACTTTCTGGTTTTTATTTATTTATTTTTTTGTTTGTTGGGTTAGTTGGTTTTTTGGATGTGATATGTTTTAGATTTCATAGCTCAAAAACATTGCAGATTTTTTTTTCTCTGTGTCACTGCTTTATTTTTACCTGGCCTGGTTCCACATATTCTCTGTCCAAAAACCAGGGCAAGGGTCACTCATTGTTCAGTTTGGGAGCATCCTCCTCCCATTCATAGATAACTGCCATATTCTGTAAATATGAGCAAAATTGTAACAAGATGAATCTCTGCTGGTTTCTTGTTTGGGGGGACACATTGAGTGCTGGGAAAGTGCAGTTCATAAGTGACTGTCAGTTATCATTTGACAATAGTCATAAAAATCTCATCAGCTCCTGCAGCGAGTGCATCATCTAGGCCAGTAGCTTGAATACTTTATCTTTGTTAGACACAGTTTTGCTAGTTCTTGCTATTTCTTTCTGTCTTTTTTCTTCTTTTTCTCTATCTTTTTTTTGTAGAGAAGATTTATCAATTAGAGAGGGCACCGTTAACTGCTGTAACAAACAAGCCCCAAGTTATCTCGCTTAAGAACTCAGTGGTCCATTTCCTTTAGGTTTTCAAGTTTGTGGTGTATAGGCTTTTGAAGTAATACTTAATGATTGTTTGGATTTCCTCAGTGTCTGTTGTTATGTCCCCCTTTTCATTTCTGATTTTGTTGATTTGGGTAGTGTCTCTTTACCTTTTAGTTAGTTTGGCTAAGGGTTTTTCTATCATGTTGATTTTCTCAAAGAACCAGCTCTTGGTTTCATTGATTCTTTGAATTGTTTTATTTGTTTCTAATTGATTGATTTCAGCTCTGGGCTTGATAATTTCCAGCTGTCTACTCCTCTTCGGTGTGTGTGCTTCTTTTTT
>REGO01000252.1:515965-534571 GCA_010120015.1 Rhombomys opimus
ATTCCTCCACTGGGGGGCATGTGGACCGTTTCCAGCTTCTGGCTATTATAAATAAAGCTGCTACAAACATGGTTGAGCAAATGTCCTTATTGTGTATTTGAGCCTCTTTTGGATATATGCTTAGGGTGGTATAGCTGGATCTTGTGAAAGCTCTATTCCTAGTTGTCTGAGTGTGGAGAGCTGCGTGTGCCGCGCCCTAAATATGGTGCTGGTTTCCGCCTTCCGCCATCCCCGACGGCAAGTGCTCTCATGATAAACAACTTCTTATTGGCTGTGGTGTGTCTGATGATCTGCCGTCTCTTCTGTGTACCTATCCGCACTTCCCACGTGGCTTCCTGGGATCGGTTGGCTCCAGGGTACTTATTACTGGGGAGGGCTCTCCTGGGGGGAGAAGAAGCTTGCAAAGGCCTGAATAAACTGCTTGAGGAAGAGCTGGTGGTTACGTCTTCCTTGCTGGTCGAGGCGGTCGCAATATCTGATGAAACGCCAGATTGCTTTCCAGAGGGGTTGTACAAGTTTACATTCCCATCAGCAGTGGAGGAGGGTTCCCCTTTCTCCACAACCTCTCCAGCATGTGTTGTCCCTTGAGTTTTTGATCTTAGCCATTCTTGTGCGTGTAAGGTGAAATCTTAGGGTTGTTTTGATTTGCATTTCCCTCATGACTAAGGACGTTGAACATTTCTTTAAGTGTTTCTCTGCCATTCAATATTCCTCTATAGAGAATTCTCTGTTTAGCTCTGTATTCGATTTTTTAATTGGATTACTTGATTTGTTGCTGTTTAACTTCTTGAGTTCTTTATATATATATATATTGGATATTAGTCCAACATCCATTCTTTTTTAAAGTCTTGGAGAGATCAGGGATACAAGGCACATAGTAAAGGCAATATACGGCAAGCCAATAGCCAACATCAAACTAAAGGGAGAAAAACATAAAGCAATCCCACTGAAGTCAGGGACAAGGCAAGGCTGCCCACTCTCTCCATATCTCTTCAACATTGTTCTTGAAGTGCTGGCTAGAGCAATAAGACAATTGAAGGAGATCAAGGGGATACAAATTGGAAAGGAAGAAGTCAAAGTATCACTACTTGCAGATGATATGATAGTATACCTGAGTGACCCCCAAAATTCTACCAGGGAGCTCCTACAGCTGATTAACACTTTCAGCAAAGTGACTGAATAAAAAATTAACTCAAAAAATCAGTAGCCCTTCTGTATACAAAAGACAAAAGGAGCTAGAAATAATTTAGGGAAACAACACCCTTCACAATAGCCACAAAGGACATAAAGTACCTTGGTGTGAACCTAACCAAGCAAGTCAAAGAGTTGTATAAAAAAAATTCCAGTCTCTGAAGAAAGAATTAGAAGATATCAGAAGATTGAAAGATCACCCAGGCTCATGGCTTGGCAGGATTAATATAGTAAAATTGGCTATCTTACCAACAACAATCTATAGATTCAATGCAATTCCCATCAAATTACCAACACAATTCTTTACAAACCTTGAAAGAAAAAAATCTCACCTTCATATCGAAGAACAAGAAACCCAGAATTGCTAAAACAATCCTCTACAGTAAAAGATCTTCTGGAGGTATCTCCATTCCTTATCTCAAGCTTTACTATAGAGCAACAATACTAAAAACTCTATGGTACTGGCATAGAAAAAGACTGGTGGATCCATGGAATCGAATAGAAGACCCTGACATAAATCCACACACTTATGGACACCTGATATTTGACAAAGATGCCAAATCCATTCAATAGAAAAAAGACAGCATCTTCAACAAATGCTGCTGGTCTAACTGGAAGTCTGCATGTAGAAAAATGCAAATAGATCCATACTTATCACCCTGCACAAAACTAAAGTCCAAGTGGATCAAAGAACTCAACATAAAACCAGAAACACTAAACTGCTTAGAAGAAAAAAGTGGAAAAGAGCCTCGAACTCATTGGCACAGGAGACAACTTCCTGAACAGAACACCAACAGCACAGGCTCTAAGAGCAACAATCAATAGCTAAGACCTCATGAAACTGAAAAGCTTCTGTAAAGCCAAGGACACTGTGGTCAGAACAAAACAACAGCCTACAGATTGGGAAAGGATCTTCATCAACCCTATATCTGACAGAGGACTATTTTTTAAGTATTAATCACAGGTTATTTACTTTGTATCCCAGCCATAGCCCCCACCTTCATTCCCTCCCAATCCCACCATCCCTCTCTCATCTCCTCGTCTCTTTCCAAGCCCACTGCTAGGGGAGGTCCTCCTTCTCTTCCATCTGATCCTAGCTTATCAGATATCTTCAGTATTAGTTACAATGTCCTCCTCTGTTGCCTAGCAAGGTTGTTCCTATTTTACCTTTAAAGTTAAAATATGTTCGTGTATTTTTTCTCATCTCCTTCTTCTCTGTAATCATCCTTATACTCTTTCTAGTAACTTTCAAATTCATGTTCATGGCTTCTTTTTCTTTAATTATTGTTTTATAAACTCACTCACACACATATATGTGTGTATAGGTGTATATGTATGTATGTATGTATGTATATACACACATATATGCACACATGAACATGAAGAAATATATAAATACAACTTTCTGAGTTGATTTAGTGTTGTTTGTATTTACATGTTTTTAAGATTGGCTTGTTGGCAGTGTATTTCCAATTATGGAGCTGACTCCTCGTGAAGCCTAACTCTCTCTCAGGACTCTTTAAACGCTTGTAGTCCATAATCTAGAAGTGGTAATGTTGACATGTGATATTTCCCACACCTGCATTGGAATGTAAATGTTCTGTACGGTCCGAATGGTTTTATGCAGCCAATGTTGAGACTGTATGGTTTAGGCTTCTTTGCCATATCTAAGAGAAACCATCTTGAAACAGACTTCTGGTCTTTTGAGACCAACAGAGCTAAAAACTCCTGAGCCCAGGTGATATTGCAGAGACCGATACTCCAACCAAGGATATTGCATGAAGAGGACCTAGAACCCCTGTTCAAAGGAAGCCCATAGGCTCCTCAGTTTCCAAGAGAGTACCCTAGTAAGGGAGGCAGGGGCTGTCTCTGACATGAACTCAGTGGCTGGCTCTTTGGTCACCTCTCCTGTGGGGTTGTGGCCTTATCAGGGCACAGAGGAAGATGATGCAGCCAGTCCTGATGAAACCTGATAGGCTAGGGTCAGATGGAAAGGGAGGAGGTCCTCCCCTATCAGTCCTCTAGGGAAGGGGCATAGGGTGAAAAGAGGAAGGGTGGGTGGGATTTGGAGAAGAAGCAGGGGCTACAGTGGGATATAAAGTGAATAAATTGTAAATAATAAATAAATTATATTAAAAGCAATACATTTTTTTTACTGAATTTGAAAGAACAATTCTCAATTTCATATGGAAAAACAAACAAACAAAAACCCGGCATTGCACAAATAATCCTGAACAATAAAAGATCTTCTGGAGGTATCTCTATCCCTTATCTCAAGCTTTACTATAGAGCAGTAGAAATAAAAATGGCATGCTACTGGCATAGAAACAGACTGGTGGATCAGTGGAATCAAATTGAAGACCCAGAAGTAAACCAATACCTACAGAAACTTCATTTTTGAGAAAGAAGCCAAAAGCCATACAATGGAAAAAAAAGACAGTATCTTCAATAAACTGGCTGTCTACATGTAGAAAAATGCAAATAGACCCATATTTCACAATTTCATATTGCACAAAAGTCTTTCTCATGTTTCTTTAGCCTTAGGTAAAGCGGTTGGGTAGGCATCCCACAATCAGTTTTTCTCTGCATTTATTCGTCTGTTAGCCATAGCAGACTGTTGTTCTGGTGATCGGAGTCCTGCCTGGCATCTGTGTCCTTTAGGATGTGATGCACATTGCTTTAGAATCTTCCAGCTTTCAAAGGTTACTTTGAGAAGCCAGCTATTATTCTGATGGGTTTTCTTTCATATTTTTTTCTCCTACAGATTCCAATACTTTTTCGTTGTTCTACAATTTGGTGTTTAAAGTAAGATGATATTCTTTGAGGGATTTTTTTTCTGGTCTTGTCTATTTGGTGTTCTGCTCCATGTATCTGTATACTTGTATCTTGCCTGTGTTTAGGGAGGTTTCTTCTATGATCTTACTGAACATCTGGCGTACAACATTGATCTGGGATCCTTCTCTCTAAATCTTTTCCATAATTTAATGGTTTGCTTTGTTCATGGTGTTCCACAATTATTACACTCCTCTGTTTTTACGCTTTTTTTTTGTTCATATTCGTTTTTGGTTTAGTTCCTCTACTTTTTCTTTGAGTCTTTATCTCCTGCTTTATTCACACTATCACTAAGTCTTTCTCTTGGGTTCTTTAGTCAGGTATTGGGCTTTTCCATTCTATCTCTATTTAAGTTTGAATTCTCTACAGTATGTTTATCTCTTTATTGTATTTGGGTTTGAAATTCTGGATTTTCTTCATAATTGCATTAACTTGTCAGCTTGTGTGTTCCTTGATACCACTATCATTTACTCTTCATAAATTCAATCTCTTTATCTAATTTAGCAAGTTCTTTGAGTCTTATGTTAACTGTTTCACTTCTTTGGTGAAACTGAGATTGTCACTTTAAATTATTATTCCACCTAAGTAATGCTCACTGGGGAATATTTCTGAAGAAACCATGCATTATAGAAGGGAACATCATCTTGATTTTTTCTTGTTGTACTTTTGCAATAATACCTGGGCATGGGGCCTTTTATTATTTGGGTCTTACACAGACACATCATGCTGGGTCAGACTATGGGATACAGGGCCTGGTTTGGTCCAAAAAGTGGATGTGGCTTGAGCTGGCTTGAGATGGGTAAAGCCACTTGGGAAAACAAGGCTGTCCTGAATGCAAGATGCATGTCCTGGTCAAGGCTTGCAAGTTGAAAATGACACAACCAGGGTTGGCTAGACTTGGCTTGGTGACCGAATGTGGGATCTGGTCATATATCTGGAGATTGAAGCTAGTGCATGAAAGGCAAAATCAGGCAGATTTACCAGGCCAGGTCCTGGTGCAAGGTGCTAAGGAGCTCAGTTGGCAGAGAGGTTGTATGTTCTAATTAATTTTTACCTAATTGTATCATATGCATTTAAGTAGGTACTCACAGCTATAACTTGTCTTCTCATAAATGTGTTTGCCATATGCCAAAGGTTTTGGCAAGCTGTGTTTTCATTTTCATTTGTACTGGATTAAAACAAATGATTCTATCAATGATGTTCTGAACAGTGAATAGGGCCTTATTTAACTTCCTAGGTGATGAAAAATTTTCAGTTATCTTAATACAGTGTGTTTCCTGTTGTGTCTACTCACTATGATCTGTTAAGACACAAGAAGATACATTTTATTTGTTAAGCCTTTCCTTCTTGTTTCAAATGTGATTTGTTTCAGAGAATGGTCCACAGACACCCAAGCAGAATACATTTTCTGGATCTGTTGGATGGAATAGTCTCTATCATTTAAGAACATTTCCCTTTTTCTATAGGTGTAAGAGTTTTTTTCTGAAAAAAAGATCTTCTTATGTAGCTCTGACTGGCTGTCTACTGGCTATTCAACTTATGGTAGTTTCTAAATCACAATGTTTTTCCTGTCTGATCTACCTCAGTGATAGAATTATATGGCCTTGCCACCACAAATGGTCATTCCTTTGTTCTTAGTCAAAGTCTAGCTGCAAAGTTTTTTTTTTTCTGAATACTTTTTCTGGATAATCTATTTGTTGATAATAATTTGGTATTGGTGTCACCAATTATTAATCTCTAGTTCTCTCTTTTCCTTTGTGTGCAGTAGGGATTGCTTCATGAACTTAAACATGCAACTATATAGAGTATGTATTTCAAATAATTATATATGATTGATATTTTTCTTTAATAGATATATAGTATCCTATATATTTTTGGCTAAGTTTGGTTTGAAGTCTATTTTATTAGGTATATGTATGGCTTCTTCTGTTGCCTTAAGCTTCTACTTATTTGGTTAACACACATCTTTTCACTTTCCTGTATGTTGTTGTCAACAAAGTATTTTCTTACGGGGAGTGTGTAGTGCTGTACTAGATAATGTTTTATTTTTCTTTATTAATTACACTTTATTCACTTTGTATCCCCCTGTGGTTCCCTTCCTCCTCCTGTCCCAATCCATCCCTTCCTCCACCCTCTGCATGCATGCCCCTCCCCAAGTCCACTGATAGGGAGGACTTCTTTTCCTTTCTTCTGATCCTAGTCAATTAGGTCTCATCAGGAGTGGCTGCCTTGTCTTCTTCTGTGGCCTGGTAATGCTGCTTCTCCCTCAGGGGGAGGTAATTAAAGAGCAGGACAATCAGTTCATGTCAGAGACAGTCCCTGTTCCTATTACAATAGAACCCACTTGGATACTGAACTGCCATGGGCTACATCTGTGCAGGGTCTTAGATTATTTCCATGCATAGTCCTTGGTTGGAATATCAGTCTCAGGAAAGACCCCTGTGCTCATTTTTTTTTTTTTTTGGTTCTCTTTGTGGAGTTCCTGTCCCCTCCAGATCTAAAACTAAAGTCCAAGTGGATCAAAGAACTCAACATAAAACCAGACACACTAAACAACTTAAAAGAAAAAGTGGGGAATACCCTTGAACTCATTGGCATGGAGACAACTTCTTGAACAGAACACCAACAGCATAGGCTCTAAGATCAACAATCAATAAATGGGACCTTATGAAACTGAAAAGCTTTTTAAAGCAAAAGACACTGTCCTCAGAACAAAAGGACAGCCTACAAATTGGGAAAGGATCTTCACCAACCCTATATCTGACAGAGGGCTAATATCCAGTAAATATAAAGAACTAAAGAAGTTAAACAGCAAAAAATCAAGTAATCCAATTAAAAAATTGGGTACGGAGCTAAACAGAGAATTCTCTGCAAAGGAATATCAAATGGCAGAGAAACACTTAAAGAAATGCTCAACCTCTTAGCCATCATGGAAATGCAAATCAAAACAACCCTAAGATTTCACCTTATACCCATCAGAATGGCTAAGATCAAAAACTCAAGAGACAACACATGCTGGAGAAGTTGTGGAGAAAGAGGAACCCTCCTCCACTGCTGGTGGGAATGTGAACTTGTACAACCACTCTGGAAAGTAATCTGGTGCTTTCTCAGACAACAAGGAATAGTGCTTCCTCAAGATCCAGCTATACCACTCCTAAGCATATGTCCAAAAGATTCTCAAATACACAATAAAGACATTTGTTCAACCATGTTTGTAGCAGCCTTACTTGTAATAGCCAGAAGCTGGAAACAGCCCAGATGCCCCTCAGTGGATGAATGGATGCACAAATTCTGGTATATCTACACAATGGAATATTACTCAGCAATAAAAAACAAGGAAATCATGAAATTTGCAGGTAAATGGTGAGATCTGGAAAAGATCATCCTGAGTGAGCTATCCCAGAAGCAGAAAGATGCACACAGAATATATTCACTCATATAGACATATAATATAGGATAAACCTACTAAAATCTGTACACCTAAAGAAACTAATCAAGAGGGAGAGGACTCTTGCTAAAATGCTCAATTCCTATCCAGAAAGGCAAAGAGGATGGACATCAGAAGAAGGAGAAAAGAGGGAACAAGCCAGAAGCCCGACACAGAGGACCTCTGAAAAGCTCTGCCCTGGAGACTGTCAATGTAGATGCTGAGACTTATGAGCAACCTTTAGGCAGAGTGCAGGGAATCTTAGGACAGATAATGTTTTTAAATCAAACAGTTTTTGTGTCTTTACTTAGGACATCTTTCAATTTGTGTTCAGCATTGAGAAGTTCCCCAAATTATTTTTCTTCACTTAAATATTCTTTTCTTTTTCTGTCTATCATTTATTTTATGAATTTACTAGCTTATAGAATTTGACATTAATGATTCTTTCTTGTTCTTTACTATTTTATCTAATCCTCTCATGAAACTTACTATTTCTGAAATCATGTATTTGTAACTGTCTTTTTTCCTTGCTTAGGTTTACTTCTGACATCTCAAATGCTTATTAATGATCATTAATGGGTATGTTTTGCCTTTAATGTTAACTATCTATATTCCCCCATTAGTTAGAAAGATGACTTTATGGTTGTTAGTAAAATACATAAAAACTAATGATTTTGTGAATCATCTTCTCGCAGGGTCAATGATAATTATATCTGCATTTTCTAAGTTTTAGTATGTCTTTTTGTACATGGTTTTTTAAATTTGTTTTCTTCTATTCAGTGTTAATTCCTAGTATCACTTTTGTCTACATATATATATACACACATACATATGTAATAACATTCTCTAAATCTCTTTTCTAAATCAATGTAAATAACTCTACTTTAGCAGAAAATGTGTTATAGTTCTTTCCATGGGAACTTGAATCATATTAGCCTAAGACTGATCAATTAAGTTTTTTATTATTGATTTTCCTTTATTTCACTGTCTAATAGAAAACTGAAAAGTTAAAAACATCAACTAGTGTAAATGTATCTTTCATTCACCTGACATAATTTTCATCCCGTAGGCTTACTGCCTCTGTCTGCTAACTTAGGCCTAGTCCTGAAAGTTTCTAGATTTTATGCAATCTAATCTAGGCCTAGAATATTTTCAGCCTCTGAGATTTACTGCTTTATAAACTCATTCTTTCTAGTTTTCTCTGAGCTCTGGCTGTCTGGTTCAACTCAGGTGTTCTGGCTCAAAACTCCTTTCTAAGATGATTGACTCAGAAGGGCTTCTCTCAGCTTCTGAGTCAATTGCTCTGCTTGGCCTCCAACTAAATCTAGGAAAATATTCTAATCTCTGGCTTCTTCTTACAGACTCTGTCTTCACCTTTGTCTAGCTTGTTTTCTCTTTGTAGTCTGTCTTTGTAAAACTCTCCTGGTAAAATTGTTTCCCCCCCCCACTCTCTCTTTCTCTCTCTCTCTCTCTCTCTCTCTCTCTCTCTCTCTCTCTCACTCTGTGTGTGTGTGTGTGTGTGTGTGTCTTTTTCTCTGTCTCTGTCTCTTTCCCTCTCTGTCTCTCTCTCCGTCTTTCTCTCATAGTTTCTCTTTCAGCTCTCTCATTGTGATAGCTGGGCATATCCTATTCTGTCAAAATTTTCTCTGATTTGTTACTTTTATTGCCTCTCAGTTAGATGTCACTTTCAAACAGGGCACTTCCTTCTACAAACTAACTTTACCTACATTGTTTGGGATTAAAGATATGTACCAATGGCATGTCTGTATTCCAGCCAGAATGATTAAACTTTTGTGTTAAGGGCATATATGTATTCAAGCCACAATAGCCATGTTGCTGGATTAAAATCCCTTCACAAAGGGGAGGATAATCTCCCCTATCTGTGGACTTGGAGAGGGGCATAGGAGGGAGGGTGGGACTGGGAGGGAATGAGCGATGGGGTTACAGCTAGGATATAAAGTGAATAAACTGTAATTAATATAAAAATAAAAATTTAATTAAAAATCCTTTCACAAACTATGAACGTAATAACTGTTTAAAAAACATGAAAACATTGTTCTCTGTGTCTCTCTGTTTAAATTTTTCTCTCTGTGTCTCTTTCTCCCTCTCCTTTTCTGTGTGTGTGTGTGTGTGTGTGTGTGTGTGTGTGTGTGTTTGTGTGTATGATTAAGCCCCAGTCATACTTTCTATACATTCAGAGTAAAAAAAAATAAATGAGTCTATTAAGATTTTAAATACCATTTACTTTCAGTTGTATGTATGTGTGAGTGATACCATGTGTGAATGTTACTCCAGAGGCACAGAGAGGTCATTGGTTGGATCCCCTGCAAGTGGAGCTGCAGCTGCTGTGAGCCGCCCAGTGTTGGTGCTGCCTATCAAACTCCAGTCTTTTTGAAGAAGAGCAATCGCTCCCTAAAAATGAGCTATCTCTTTAGCTCATTTGTATTTATGTAGAAAGATGCATTTGTTTTGTTTCATGGCTATGTTGTGTTCATGAATGTACATAAGTCTACGATGTTCATTCTGGGGACAATAGCCAGCAGAGGACACAAGATCCCTTAATGCTGGAGCACAGCGGGTTGTGCATTGCCAGATCTAAGAGAAGGAACTGAATCCTTGGATCCTCTGTGAAAACAGTAAGGAACTTTGGTTCTGATCCTTGGCTTGGCTGAGAACTCAGAAAGCAAGCTTGTATCCACATATGAAGAAAGGAAAAGCTTATGTCAGAGACTCACAGAGAGATGAGCCTGGTGTCCTTAGTAAGACAATCAGGCAGGGAAATGTACTTTTCTGTTTTTGTGTGGGTTCTGTACATAGGGATGCATGCCAGTAAGTAACAGCTGATGCTCAAGTTGAAAGCGGCAAGGTGGAGGAGAGCTCCTCACACATTCTAATGCTTCACAACTCTAAAAGAATTTTTCAGCTTGTGAGGGTTTGTTTTTTGTTTTTTTTTTTTTCTACTGTGAATTTTTTCTCAATAGAGCAAAGAGAACAAGAAAGACTTAGTTACTCAGTCTTCAGTCTGAAAAAATGAGGCGCATGCACACACACATATATATTTATATTTATACATATATATTATAATGTACTGACCCAATCAGCATACAGTTGCTATAATAAAAAAATAGATGAGTCAATTAAATTAATAAGCAAAGACTTGTTTAGCTTCTGCTCCAAGATTAGGTCACCACAATTTGGGTTCCTAAAGGAGACAAACATCAATTTGCCTGTTCTGAGCTAAAATGCAGAGTAGAGAGAAATAAGAACAGACAGAAGCCTCACAATCCTTTGTATGGACAAGCTTCCAGTGACTACCGAACCTTCTAGGATGCCCCACACAAAGACTCTAACTTGGCTGACACCATCTAGTGGACTCGTTCAAACTCACCAACCTTTTGGGGACTTTCAACACTCCAGCTCCAGCAGGTGCTATATAATCAGCTCTCTGAACTGAGCCAATGTCCTTAAAACTGTTGGCAGTAAACGAACTTGATGGAATGAACATCTACAATTTACCTTTAGTCCATCTTTGCCTTGGCTCTGACAAGAAATATATAGCACATGCCTATGATCCCAGCACATGGGGAGGCAGAGACAGGTAGATCTCTGTGAGTTTGAGGACAGCCTGGTTTAAAAGCGAGTCCTGGACAGCCAAGGCTACACAAAGAAACCCTTTCTTGAAGCCCCACCCCAAAGATATATAATTCTCATTATATCTCACTTAGCGTGCAATGATGATTAAGAAAGCCATCTTTTCAAAAATACATGATTCTACCTAAGAGAAAGTCTATTGATTAAATTCTCATTAACTTTAATGGTATATGGAAACACTTGAAAAATTACCTTAATACATATCTTCGTAGACTAAATTTCATAGTATATTATTTGTGATTTGCCTTGCATAATTTTCAAATGAAATGGCTATTTTCTTATTTCATCAATATATTTTTGACTTTATAGAAAATATCAGAGAGTTCTATAAATGATATAAAATAAAAGGAATTATTCAGTAAATGTTTTTATGCTGTAGTTATGGATGTTTTTGGGTCACCATTTTCTACAGAAAGGATCCACAGGTCCTCTCTAAGAACAGCACGCTTCCTTAGCAGCTGAGCCACCTCTCAGCCAGCCTTTTCTTTCTTTTTCTTTTTTTTTTTTTTTACTTGTTTTAATGTAATAAGTTTGTATGCTAGCTTTTGTTGTCTTTCTACTGATCCATGAAAATATGGACTCCTCTGCTGTTAAAGCTGAGGATTGACTTTTGTCCTGGGATATTGACTTTGATCATTTCTTGGTATTACTTTGGAATGCCTCACTCTATGACAATGATTAAAACAGTGATGTCATAATGAGTAACGAAGAAAGATTTTATACAGTTTTATGTTGAGAGATCATGAGACAAAATTTCTAAAAACTAGCTCTGAGTCATGCATATAACGAAATTAACTGTGCCTCTGATAGTACCTAATGTATTAGCCAAGCTCCTGAGAAATATCTTCGACAAAAGTGAAATTCCAGTAAGTCAGTTTAGTGGTGGAACTGAGTAACAATACCTCACCATACCTTTGACACAGTTCCCTTATTTCTGTTTAACTGTGATTTTTTCATTTTCTTTTTTAAATCTCTTATGATGAAATTTGTCCTAACATTGGAGGTGGAAATTAATAGGTCATGTAAAAATAGAAATTAACAACTTTCAAAAAAGGCAAGGAATATGGTGGGATATATGTAAAGAAATTTCTGCCCATGCCAGACAGAGAAGTGATAATAAGACAAGGAAATGCCTCCACAGCAGTCCTACTCAGTCTGAATGAATTTATTGGGCTTGCTAAAGGGAGCAGGGAGAGCTCAGTTACCATAGCCTCACCACAAAGTTCCAAGAAAGAAAAGCTGCAATCCTAGATCCCTGCACAGCACACAGGGCACCCGGATACGCAGAGAGTCTTTCTTCCTCAGCAGTTCTTCCTGCCTATTCACCTTTGGGTGCAAGTGTGTGTTCTATGGATGAAAGGCTTGTAAATCTCGGAAGTTCCAGAGACTTCCTGAGTCTTACGAGTTGTGCATTTCTGTTGTCTTATGGATCCTTCTTCTGTCTTCCTTTGTATTAGGAAGGAGTCTTTCTCTGGGATGGAATAATCCTATTTATGGGAAATTGCAGACAATTTTACAGTGTATATACATTTGCTTTTCAAGAGGACAGTGATATATCTTTTCTATATAACATTATAAAGTAGAAATGTATCAATACTAAATATGTAGGCAGTCCATTTTCTATATGCTAATAGTTGGGTAATATGCTCAGAGTGACCCTTTCTACCTTAAAATGCCACGTCACTCATCAGCAGTAGGCTAGCACTTCCTCAGAACAGAGCTTCTTCATGTAAGAGTATCTCAGTCCCTTTAAAGCTACATTTTCTTTAAGATTATGTGAGGAAGTCAATCATTCCTTCTCACAACTAAGCCAATTAATAGAGTGTGAAAATAGAAACAGTTACTGAATTGGTGAGAATATTATCAGACTCATCCACCAGTTTCTTATGAATAGAAACAATATGTCTATAACTGGACAATGTGAGCTTGGAAACATACAGAAGAAAATTACAATGACTGAAAAACAGATGGCATATATTGTATTATTACTTACTACTATTTATTACATTATTTTCTGGCATTTCTTCACACAGCACACTACTCTTGCCTTTTGTTATTCTCATTTATCCACTGGTATCTTCTTCATTTTTCTTTTTCTTTCACTACCTAATTCCTTCCCTCTCTCTCTCTTTACACACACACACACACACACACACACACACACACACACACACACATATCGCTTTATCATAAACATGTGGTGCAATCAAATCTGTGTGGATTTTTATACCTACCTATTCTGAGCTCATATATCAGAAACGTCCATACACTTGTGAGCAAGTCTATGGAGTGCAGCGACTTTCTTCAGCTGTACTGGAAATGATTGCCATAAACAGGTCACTGTTTTGTTTTTGTTTTTTTTTTTTTTTAATCCACATATCTTATTCATTATCTGGAAGTAACCAGTTGAATGCCCTACCCCAGAGAAAAGATTTTAGTGCTTTTATCAGTATATGGAAGGAGACTTTCACCATGTTCTGCACTTTGTTTTATGTGCCCCTCAGCAGGAAGGAAACTTTTATGATGTTTCCCATTAATGTGTTTGCTTTAGGAGTGCTTTAGTTCAACAACCGTTTTTCTTTCTTCTTTGATTCATAGATTCTCCCAGGCCCTTGCTTCTTAATGCAAGGTGTATTGATATACTGATTTAATATAGTAACAGTCCTCATTGAGATATAGTTCTGAAATGCCACTGGGAGCAGTGAGCCAGCTAAGATGCTTACAATATTAAAATCAATTAAAATCCAAAGAAAAATGTTAAATTGCCTCATATGATGGAATCAATTTGTTGAGCTGGCTATGGAGCAATTAAGGCAGAGAAACTAACTGGGATTGAATATTTCTCTTGCCTTTTTATCCAAGGATACAATGATGATAAATAAATATTATCTGTGTCTCCTACTGATGATCAAACTAAACTTCCCTCAAAAGTGATTACTTAGTCCTCTACATACCTGGTGGTTACACCTTTTTAGATTTAAAAAATTTAGCTGTCCAGGTTAGACTCTGTTACTAGCTTAAAATATTGAAATGAAATTAAAATATTGAAAGGGGAGCTCCTCCTCCCTTTCCCTTTGATACTAGCCTACCTGGTCTCATCAGGACTGACTGCAGCGTCCTCCTCTGTGCCCTGGTAAAGCTGTACCCCCTTTTCAAGGGAAGGTGATCAAAGAGCAGTGCATTCAGTTCATGTCAGAGACAGCCACTGTTCCCCTTACTAGGACACCCACTTGGACACTGAGTTGCCATGGCTACATCTGTGCAGGGGTTCTAGGTTATCTTCATGAATGGTCCTTGGTTGGAGTATTAGGCTCTGAAGGATCCCCCTGGGCCCAGATTTTTTGACTCTGTTTGCCTCCTCATAGAGCTCCTGTCCCCTCCAAGTAGTTCTATCTCCCCCTTCTTTCATAAGATCCCCTGTACTCTGCCCAAAGTTTGGCTGAGTCTCAGCATCGGCATTAATACCCTGCTGGGTAGAGTCTGTCAGAACCCCTCTGATCATCTTACCCAGGGTTTTATCTCATATTTCTTTTCCTCTCCTAAACTGTACATATTGAAAATGTTCTATTAGATATGATAAACATAAATAAATCTTTACACCTAAAGAAGATAAAGAAGAAAGAGGACCTGGGGTAAGTTGACCAATCCTCACTTGAAAGACAAGTGATGTGCATTGGACATAGAAGAAAACTAGTAACAGGACAGGAGCCTACTGCAGAAGGCCCCTGAAAGACTCTACCTAGCAGTATATCAAAGCAGATACTAAGACTCATAACCAAAACTTCAGCATGGTACAGGGGATCATATGAAAGAAGGGGGAGTTAGTATGACGTGGAAAGGATAGGAGCTCCACAAGGACCAAATGTATCTGGGCACAGGGCTCTTTTCTGAGACTGATACTCCACCAAAGACCATGTATGGATATAACCTAGAACCTCTGCTCGGTTGAAGCCCTTGGTAGCTCATTAACCAATTGGTTTCCCATAGTAAGGGGAACAAGGACTCTTTCTGACAGGAACTCAATGGCAGGCTCCTTGGTGTCCCCACTCCCCAAGGGAGGAGCAGTCCTGCTTGGCCACAGAGGAGGACTTTGCAGCTAGTCCTGAAGATACCTGATTTAACAGGGTCAGATGAAAGGGGAGGAGGTCCTCCCCAATCAGTGGACTTGGAAAGGGGCAGGGAGGAAATGAGGCAGGGAGGATGGAATAGGGAGTGAATGAGGGAATGGGATATAGCTGGGACACAGAGTTAATAAAATGTAACAAATAAAAAAATTAAAAAATAAAAATAAATAAAATACATGGCAAAAAAGAATATGACTATTTATATACTGAAAACAAAATCATTTTGAGTGAAGGTTAGAGGAAGACTTTGTGAGAGAAATATTTCCCCGGATATTCTTCTTCTGCTTTTCTGATTTCCGTTTCATTATTAAATCAGTATTGATAATTATATTTCGTTATCACAGTCTGCCATCATTACAGTCAGTGTTGGACTGTATAATGACATCTTCAATCTACTGCTGTCGATGAGAATAAAATATCTTAGTTTGTTTTCACTCACTGAAAGAAATAAAAAATAAAAGAAAATATCAGTGTTGCCCAGGAGTATGTAACCAACAAAGAAAGAATTCAGTAGTATTTTTGGAGAATTTGTTGTTGTTGTTCTATAATGCCTTGTCTGGGAATTTTTATTTGAAAACCCTTAACCTTATAGATCTTGTACATTACAGTTTTCTATTTCTATGTGTACAAGTATGTGTGTCAGCATTTTTATGTGTTACTTTTCCCGTCCTTTGTTTTCTGTTTTGTCTTATTCACTTTTAAAATGTTACCAGTATTATCAATTACTGTTATTAACCATTAGTATCTTATACTCCTGTTTATTTTCTAGTTGGAGAAAGGCAGGAAGGATGTGGGGGTAGGGAGTATCTGAGGGAAGCTGGGAAGAGACACTGTCAGCACGCATTGTCTGAAAGATATTGTCAATTAAAAATAGAGAAAAACAAAAGTGCTAGCTTTGTTTCTTCTTTGTGTAGTCAAATTAAATTGGAAAGAAACATTTGAAGCCATTGCATCTTGGCTAGATGTACAAATGCGGGTCTAGGTGTACTTGGGGGGTGTTTGCCGAAGCTACTGAGTGGGAAGCACTGTGACTGGACAGGGTCTGGATTTGTTCTTAGTGTTGGTGGTGGCATCCACTTAGTGGAACCCAGGTGAAACAAGGAGCAGGGAAACAGCCTTGCACACATGCACACACACCATAGTCTTCCTGACCTGGCATGGTTCTGATGCCGCTACCATTGCAGATCTGGTCTGATTCAGCTCCCTGTCTGTAGATTAAGCCACTCCCCAGGTTCTCACAGCCTTCCCCTGGGGACCCACACTGCAATACCTGTTCCTCCTTTCAGAGGCAACTGACTGGATTTCCTAGTTCTCCAATGCGCATAGCCATATTGTGGCTCTGTCCAGCCACTGACTGACTAAACCGCTGCAATTGTGTGTGCTTGTGTGTGTGTGTGTGTGTATGTGTGTGTGTGTATGTGTGTATGTGTGTGTGTTTATTTTGTTCCCCCGAATAATTCTAGTATAGACCAGTATATGAACCAATATGTTTACATTTCAGTCCACTTAAGCTTCTATAATAAAATATCATAGAGAAATGGCTTATAAATAAGACAAAGATAATATTTAGATTTGTGGATATCATCAGCTGTTGTAGTTAAAGGTGCCATAACTTTTTTTATTTTTAATATTTGATTGCTTTTCTATTTTATTTCTCTCCATCCTCTCTGGTGTGTGTGTGTGTGTGTGTGTGTGTGTGTGTGTGTGTGTGTACATATGAATGCCAGGATGCACTTGTGTTCAAAAGGCAACTTACAGAAGGTGGGTCTCAGATTCTACCCTGTACACCCCAGTGGCCAAACTCAAGTCATCAGGTTTGGAGGAATTATCTTTTTTGACCTGCATCATGACCCTGTCATTTATCCACTGCCACCTGTATTCTTCTGGATCCGGGAAATCCATTTGCAGGTTCAATGCCTTACCCATACTTCTTTTAAATGTTTTTTTGTTACAAAGATTGCTAATGCTGGGACAACATGGAATTGGCAGACTAAAATTTCTGATAATTCTATGAGCAATTAATTTATCATGAATCCTTAATATTTATTCAAAACTACAACACAATGCTTAATAAAGTATTTGTCTAAAATTAGCAAAATTAGAACTGAAAACTTTAGATTACTCTAGGATTTTATTAGTTATTTGATCATTACATCTTCATGGCTCGATATGTTACTGCCATTTCTGAATGCCTAACTAACTCTAGGAAGTTTAGAATTCTCAGTGTAAAATACAACATCTTGATTAATATATGGTCAAATAATTACCAAAAATACTACATTAAAATTAATCTAATGGCAGACTATATTAGGGCTCAGCTAGTAAAGTCACCTGTCTCTAAACTTGATGACCTAAGATATCCCACACAAAGTAGAAAAATAAACTTTTCCACATTATGCTATAGTTTATGCTGCCCAAAATACCATGCAAAAATAAAAATAAAAAATAAAAACTATATAAGGAAAATTCCAATTTAAAATGTTCATCAAGATCTCAAAATTTTCTTGCCTACTCTCATACAAAAAACAAGAATAAAAGCTAGATTCAAACGATAAAATGATGAAAGACTACTGTGTCACACAACAAACAGGAAATACTGTTTCTGACAGGAGAGGCTGTACAGCAGAGATTAGCATGTTCAAACACCTCAGGTAAAAGTACTGAGGTTTACCTTCAGACCTGTTGTATTGATAATTGATCCTCATTTGCATACTACTTCACACTTCAGAACCTGAAGAAACACACACACACCCAAACAGCTGTGACTGTAGTTACTTTACAACTGACATCCCCACATATTTGGGTCTATATATTGTTTCTCCATATACAAAGAAAGCATGAAGATTACAGAATGTAATATCAAAAGGTTTTTCTTCAGACTTTGAGGCTCACTTGACTACCCCAAATATTGAAATAATGAATATGCTGAGGGCAGGCTGAGTCCCCATGAATGAAGAGGTCCAGGCACACAGCACCTCTGCTTCCTATCTTCCCCTCTATGGCATCCTCTCTTTATTCACTAGAAATGTCCTTTCCTTTCCCTCAAGGATATCTTCTTACTATTAGTGGAAATTATTCATAATCTTTTTCTGACTTTACAACACTCATTCTTCCATTGTATGACCTGCATGAGTTCTGACACTGAGCTCATCACACCATTCTTGTTTTCTTCTCATTTGGCTGCATCTGAAACTCTGAATTCCAAAGCAATCTTCAGAATGTGGAGGCTTCTGTTTACCCATCTCATCCCCAAATCAGTATTTATCTTTTTTTCTTAAATTGTCCAAGGTTCCTGAATAAACTGAATTGAGAAGAACAAAAAAAAAAAAAAAAGATCAGAAAGAAGGAGAGGAGGACCTCCCCTATCAGTGGACTTGGGGA
>REGO01000252.1:538046-632548 GCA_010120015.1 Rhombomys opimus
AAAAAAAAAAAAAAAAAAAAAAGAAGTTAATGAATGATAAAAAAAATCTAAAATAATGTTCATGGTTCTAAAATGAATAAAATTGAGAGTTTTGTAAACTACTTGAATGTAGTTTAAACCCTATACTTAAGGGTTTTAATTCATAGCATAAATAAGAGCTTATTTTCATAACACCTATTTGACCTTTAACTCAATAAGCATTTGATGAAAGAATATTGTTTTTAAAGAACTGAGCCATATTCATCTGTCATAAATTCACATATTTATTTTCTCTTTGAATGTGTACAGAAACAACCTGAAATATACAAATACAAGAGAATTATTAGATTACACATAATCCATGGCATTTACCAAAGTTGGTGTCATATATGTATACTTTCACCATCTATTATTTGTAATTCATATCTCCTCTGAAACATTTTGATCACATAATTCCATAGCTTGGACAGCACTGTAGAGTACTAAATCCCCACTCTCAAAAGAGGGTGGAGTTAATGTCATTGATCACTAACAGTGTGAACCAGGGATGAAGTGGAGACAGTGTTGAACATCCCCTTTCCAAATGCTTCCGCATCCAGCTCAGTATACAGCTGTAGCTACCACTGAGGTTTAGTTATAAAAAGAAAGAAATGACAGCAGACAATTTGCTGCTAGGCTTCTCAGGCAACAGAGCAAAGGAAAGGAATAAAGTAACCTACAGACATTTGTATCTGTGGCTGCCGGATGGGCAGTCTCTGCTTCTAAAGCTTGCTCTTCACTAGCAGACTTTCAAGACAAGATTGAAAACACAGCAGATATTGCTAGTGGTTGGCCGCAGAAGGAAATGTGTGCTGCTTGCTACAGATGATGAAGAAATTAGGGGGAGAAGCCTTACCAGGACACAGAGAAAGATAATGCAGCCATTCCTGATGAGACCTGATAGACTAGGATCAGAAGCAAGGGGAGAAAGACCTCCTCTATCAGTGGACTGGGGGAGGGGCATGGGTGGAGAACTGGAGGGAGGAGAGGATTGAGAGGGGAGGAGGGAGGGAACTACAGGTGGCATACAAAGTGAATAAACTGTAATTAATAAAAATTAAAATAAAAAAAGAAATTAGGGGCACTGCCCTGAAACCATTGCCTCATCACCCTCTGTGGTGCTGTGCACAGGCTTAGCAGAGGAGAGGCCCTTTGGCCTCCAGCACTCAGAGTTGTTGCACAAAGGACTGACTAAAATCATCAGTATGTTATTTTCAAGTTACAAGCATTGACTTCAAAGAAAAATATCCAGAAATACCATACAAATTGATAAGCTGTTTAAAAACTGAAATAAATTCTAACTATGAACATGATAGCAATGCACCCATATTGGATGATATGATTAAAAGCCGAACACCCTCAAGGAAAATAATATCCAAGAAAATAACTTGGACTCATGGCAGAGTCAATTGGCACAGGGCCAAGGGCCAGATGCTGTTTGGGCACTGAGAATATGGGCCATGGTTGGTATGAAAAAGTAATAAACAACTCCTCTGTTTGTTAAAACAGGGAAAAGTAAATGAGCAAGTCATTAAAATGCTGTGTCCAATAATATGTGTATTTTACGTGATTATAAAATGGACTGATCTTTGGGCAGGGTGCAGGGAATCTTATGAAAGAAGTGGGAAACAGTAAGATCTGGAGAGGACAGGAACTCCACAAGGAGAGCAACAGAACCAAAAAATATGAGTACAGGGGTCTTTCCTGAGATTGATACTCCAACCAAGTACCATGCATGGAGATAACCTAAGACCCCTGCACATATGTAGCCAATGGCAGTTCAGTGTCCAAGTGGGTTCCATTGTAATGGGAAGAGGGGCTGTCTCTGACATGAACTGATTTGCCTGGTCTTTAATTACATCCCCCTGGGGGGGGGGGAGCAGCATTACCAGGCCACAAAAGAAGACAAAGCAGCCACTCCTGATGAGACCTCATTGACTAGGATCAGAAGGAAGAAAAAGAAGTCCTCCTCTATCAGTGGACTTGGGGAGGGGCATGCATGCAGAAGGTGGAGGAAGGGAAAGATTGGGAAGGGAGACGGGAGGAAACCACAAGGGGGACACAAAGTGAAGAAAGTGTAATAAATAAATAAATAAATAAATAAATAAATAAATAAATAAAATGGACTGAAGATCAGACTTTATGTTTGAAGAATCAAATGAAGGATGAGATGAAATATTCTTTAAGGAGAAGTTGAGTTAAGGCTTCATCAAAAATACACCACAACACACCTATTTATAGTCACTACATACTGTTTACATGTATGGAATTATCAAACATTATCAAGGTGAACAATTAAAATAATAGAGGTCTCACTGGAGGCGAGGGCGAGCCTGGGAGCAGGGAGCAATGATGGAGTTAGACTGCAGGTTTCTAGGTAGAATGTCAAAGGAGAACTAGCATGGGTGAGGCAGCTCAGAGGCTGGAGAGGAGAGCTGACAAGCGTGAATGCCTAAGATCTGACCCCAAGTACCGCATGATCACACAACTTATCCTTCCTCTCACTGTTGCATATAGACCAGATTTTACAAGGGCCCACCCACTAGAAATATAAGCAAATAATTAAATAAATATTGGAAAAGAGGATTCATTTTTAGTATATTATTTTTGCACAGTAGATTTCTATTGATAATTACACAATTGCATACTGTATAGTTCCAGGAAGTATAAGAAAAAAATTGTATGTTTCAACACAATTAAATAATAATGGTTTATGGAAATAAATATATTTAACATGAATACTATAAAATGTATTCATGTATTGAAATATCCTATGTCATTAATTTTACTAATAAAATAATTAGGTTGACTAAAATACTGTTAAATTTATCTTTTAGCAGTAGTAATGGTATAATTATGTATAGAATACGTTTTTATGCTTTTGTTGAGCAAAATGTGTATTTTAAAATATTTTTAACAATTTAGTTGTGTTTATGCGTGTGGATGTGCACATGTATGAGAATGCCTGAAAAAGACCAAAGAATATGGCCAACTCCAAGCAGCTGCAGCTACAGACAGGTGGGTGATGTTGGGAATCAAATCAAGTTCCCCCGGAAAAGCAGCAAGAGCTTCTAAGTGCTGAGTCATCTCTCCAGTCCCAGGATACACACATTTTTTTTTATCTTGTTTATTGTTTGCCAATAGGAGGATGTGGAATACTTATTGCTGTCAATATCCATGATTTCTTCCTGAGTTTATGTAACAGTATTTAGTGTCTCTCATTAAGGTATGTTTTTCTTTTAGAATTTTGAAAACCATTCAAGAATTTCATTTTTTTACTGGGAGCTTTGACAAAGAACTACTGTTAACAGACAGGAGCCTAATCTTACTGTCCTCTGAGGTTCCAGCCAGCAGTGGATCTGAACAGATGCTGGGACTTGCTGCTAAGCATGGGTGGAGCTCCAGAGCTCCATGGAAATGTTGGGGGAAAGATGTAAGGACTTGGAGGCGACATGAATCCCACAAGAAGACAAACAGAGACAACTAACCCAGTCTGATGCGGTCTTAAAGAGACCGAGACATCAACTAAGGAGCATGCATGACCTGGACCTCGGCCCCCTGCACATTTTTATGTGGCTGATGAGCAACTTGGTCTTCGTGTAGGTCTCCTGGAGAGTTTGGGGTGGGGGCTGTTTCTAACATGGATTCTATTGCCTGCTTTTGGATCACTCCCCTCTGGCAGAGCTGCCTTGTATGGCCTCAGAGGATGAGGATATGCTGAGTCCTGATGTGACTTGATGTGCTGGGGAGGGTTGATACTGGGGAGGGGGACAGGGAGGATCCCCTTTTGTGGGGGAAAGGGGAAGAGGGCAGGAGGGGAAGAGGAGGAACTGGGAAGGGAGGAGAGAGGGGCACCCTTGGGATGTAAATAAACTGAAAATAGAAAGGACTGATGTTAACACATTTACTTGTGGGAACATTGGCGTTAATTTGCACACCTACCCACTACATCGCTGATATGTGGGAGATACATGTTAGCTCAGGATTATCTGCATTGTATTGGACAGTGTGTCGCATGTTCTACCCTCTATTCCTGCCCCGCATACACACCTGCTGTTTCCCATTAGGCACAGGAAAATGATTCAACAGGCAAAACACAGGAAAGCCATGAAACCTGAGTCAAGATAGTCAAGCCCTCCCTTTAGGAACGTTACAGACTGTGGCACACACTTGTAATCTCAGAGTTGGAGAGGCAAAGACAAAAAGGCCACTGAACTCCAGGGACCATTACTTTCTGTGACATTAAGCTCCGGGTTCTCAAGAGAACCTGCCTCAAACCACGCAGGAGAGCGACAGAGAAAGCCAGCTGTTGTCCACCTCTGGCCACGCTGTACTGTGCACACACAAACACTGAGCCACAGGAAAGCATTTGCAGTTAGGAAGACATTTGGTATCTACCTGTCATCTTTTAAAATGAATCGACACCATAAAAAAGCAATTTATTCTCATGTATTTAAAGACATTTAACATTAAGTTTTTAAGAGGTGAGTAAAATACCAAGAACGTGTTGATAACATAGGTAATAATAATAGCAGTTTAGTTATGGCTGGCTTAATGCAGAGCTGAACACACAAATCCTGCCCACCTGAACAAAACCTGGCAATGCATGGTGCTTGCATGATTGCCATGAGGGTATAGTTTCACCCTGGGGGCATAAGGAAGAAAACATTGTGTTTTCAAACTATGATTCTGTCAGCATTTAACAAAATTTTGAAAGTTGAATTTAAAGGTTCAAAAAGTCAGTAGGCATATTCCTGGTTGCAGGTAGCAAAATTTGTTACACGTACCCCATCCACAAGCAGCCCTGTAACTGATGCATTCCCAGAACAGCGACTTTTAAAAGTACTTGTTTTCATTGATGGAAAACTAGAAACTGAACTCCGTGGATGATCACAGACATGAAAAGAGGATATGAGCTTAGAAGTAGGAAGTGTGGGAATCTAGGAAGAGTTGGAGGTAGAAGTGGTGGCATGTAAATATGAATGACATACGTATTTTGCACATACAAAATTCTCAAAGAAAAGATAAAACCTAGCATTAAAAACTAAACAGCCCTGAATGGCAACCATGTTTGTAGCAGCTTTATTTGTAATAGCCAGAAGATGGAAACAGCCCAGATGCCCCTCAGTTGAGGAATCAATGCAGAAATTGTGGTACATCTACCCAATGGAATATTACTCAGTGATAGATAAAAAAGAAGGAAATCATGAAATTTGCAGATAAATGGTGGGAACTGGAAAAGATAATCCTGAGTGAGGTATCCCAGAAACAGAAAGACACACAGGGTCTATACTCACTCATAAGTGGATACAAGACATATAATATAGTATAAACATACTAAAATCTGTACATCTAAGGAAACTAATCAGGAAGGAGGACTCTGGCTAAAATGCTCAATCCCCATTCAGAAAAGCAAAGAGGATGAACATTGGAGGAGTGAGAAAACAGGAAACAGGACAGGAGCCTACCACAGAGGGCCTCTGAAAGTCTCTATCCTGAAGGATATGGAGGCAGATGCTGAGACTCATAGCCAAACTTTGGGCAGAGTGCAGGGAATCTTATGAAAGAAGTGGGAGGTAGTAAGACATGGAGAGGACAGGAACTCCACAAGGAGAGCAACATATCCTAAAAGTCTGGGCACAGGGGTCTTTTCTGAAACTGATACTCCAACCTAGTACCATGCATGGAGATAACGTAGAACCCCTGCACAGAGGTAGCCTATGGCAGTTCAGTGTCCAAGTGCGTTCCATAGTTAATGGGGACAGGCACTGTCTCTGACATGAGCTGATTGGCCTGCTCTTTGATCATCTCCTTCTGAGGGGGGAGCAGCCTTGCCAGGACACAGAGAAAGACAATGCAGCCACTCCTGATGAGACCTGATAGACCAGGATCAGAGGGAAGGGGAGGAGGACCTCCCCTATCAGTGGACTGGAAGAGGGACACAGGTGGGGAAGAGGAATGGTGGGATTGGGAGGGGAGGAGGGAGGTACAGGGGGGATGCAAAGTGAATAAACTGTAACTAATAAAAATAATTTAAAAAAACTAAACAACAACCTTTATTTGATGTTCTTCTGTTACTTCTTATTTCTATATCTTCTGGATCTCTGGAGAAAACATTAATATGAAAATATTACTGTAAAACTTATGGAAGTCATGTGTGGCCACCAATGTATTCATTGCATTACTGAGCCTGGACTCTGCACACGTGGAGAAGCACCCACTTGTGCTGCTCCACTGCATTTCCTCCACCCTTCTGTGCTCATCCCAAAGGAACATTCCATCAGTTAGATGGCGATGAGCAACCAATCACATCTTGTTATCATAGTAGAAAATATTTTGTCTTTTAGTCAGATGTGACACAATTTTAATAGCACCACAGTTTCCTGCAGACACTTTCATCTCTCTGAAACACGTCACGTAAACGATGCTACTGAGTTACCTCTCTATCTGGGAAAATGTCTGAAAAGCAGTTCACAGCTGCACGTCCCTAAATAAAGTCACAGAGAAAGCAAAGGCGTTCACACACAACCTCATTAAGTAAGACAGCAAGTCTAAGCAGCACACGGAGCTATTAAGCAAACTAGATTGGTTCATAATAATAAGAAACATATTCTGCATCTGTTGCACAGTGCAGAGCTTTTAGCAAGTAATGGGCACAACACTCTGGCGGAGAGTCCTTCCCTCGGTATATCACTGTCAGTGGCAGTGCCGTCCCAGAAGAAGCACTTATCTCATGCACTCTATTGCCTGATAGCTTGCTGATTGCTTTTACAAAGCAGTAAATTGATAGCCTGATTCAGCGCTGACACGAGGTTATGTTCATTTCCAGTGATTGATGCTTTGAATTAGAACTCTTGAATTCTTTTCTGCTCTGTAATATGAAATTCTAAGCAGCCTTGTCAACGTCACAAACAAAGGCATATTACCAATGCCAAATAAGCTATATTTATTCACTGAAATAACCAACAGGCTTTTTTTCTTTAATAAAGTGCTCATAATTTATGTTTTAATATCTCAATTTACTTTTTAATTGGCTAATTTTTTAAACTTAAAAACATAAGGGGTGATATCATTAAATTTTCATTTTTCAAAGCAAGTACATAAAATCACGAAACATCATTAACACATTACTTAGATAATATGAATAATTTAATGCCTTCAAAATCAATAGACAAATGCTATCATTTTTTATTAAGTGGAATAATTATTTGAGTTTACAATTTAAAAATAGCACCAAACCTGTGATGATAAAAATTACAAAAAGATGCAAAAGAAATGGGTTAGTTCTCTATGTCTTTAGCCATTATAAAAAATCCAATATGATACATTAACATTGACTAAAAAAAGGAAGAAATGAGTTCTCAGACATGAAGAGCGTAAGAAGGTGAAGGAGCAGCTACACTGCTGACCTTGGGTGAGAGACAGAAAGCCACGTGGCAAACAGCGCCTTGCTTCCTCAGGGCTGGCTGTTCTCATCTGGTTCTGGCTTCATTCCCAGAGAACACGAAGGGACACGAGGAAACAGCTTGTTCATCAAGTCAGGTGAGATACATTCATGAGTGGTAGCTAGGGACAGCGCTTCACACTTAGAAAACACTGGAAAGGCCGGAAGGCCATCCTCCCTGAGCTGAGCAAGCTTGCATGCCCTCCTAAAGTGATTTCGTGGGCGCTCCTGCCTGTTGGCCCCACCATCAGGAACAAATGCAACATTTCCACCGCACAGATGTGTGTGGTTCACTAACTTCATCCTAGTCACTCATCCCACTTCCCTTGAGCATAAAAAAAAAAAAAAAAAAAACAACAACAACAAAAAAAAACCTTTGCACTTTGATCATACTCACAGAACAGGGATGTGTAATGATGTTTGGTGTCAGCAATGAGAACTATAACAAGTTGCTGATTTTACTGTATATTGAAATATAATTAAATGAGTAAAAAGTTTGTAAGTTGCAAGATTTATGTTTATAGTCTGTGGTTCGAGCTGTACTATTTGGACAAAGGAGATTTTTCAGCAAAAGTTATATTTATTTTAACCTAAAGTTACAGAAGGGGAATTCATAACAGAGCAGAAGGATGGCAACCATTGGCCAGGAAACAAAACTGGAAGACTAAATCTTCAAAGATACACGTGAGGCAGAAACAATGAAGTAGGACAAGGCAACCAGCCTTCAAAGCCAGCCCCACCTTCCCAAACAGTGTCACCAGCTGGGTCTCAAATGCTGAAGTCTGTCATGCTATTCCGGCCTGATGTTTCAACTGAGCTTCAGGTTGATAGGAAAAGATCCAGTTTATGGTAATCTTCAACTATGAAACTGTGAGCCTAAATAAAGTTTCTTCCTCTATGTTGTCACTTTCTTCATGAAATTTGAAATGAAATATTTTAAATGCCTAATACTTATTGACTCCAAATAAAATGTAGTAAGAAAAACAAAGCAAAACAAACTCCTGAGTCAGGTGGAAAACGTTTCTCATTCATACTGCCACACATTATAAAGACTGTTTTCTCTGTATGCATCTCTACTTTCATTTCCCTCTCTGTGTCTTTGTATTTTGTGTGCAAGTGGGGGCGTGCACAGCGTGCAGACTTGGAAGGAGGATGCTGAATGTCTTGTCTGTCACGCTCCAGATTGCTCAACTGAGAAACGGCTTCTCACTGAACTTAGAGGCAGGCTGGCATTCGGGAGGCGGCAGCAGAGCTCCTGCCTCTGCCCTCAGCAGCCAAGGTTTACAGGAATACAGGACCACACCGAGCTTTTGCAATGGGGCGCTCCGGGGGCTTGGAACCAGGTCCTCAGCACTGTGCAGTGTTCACTCTTATCAGCCTGGTTATCTCCTCAGTCCAGCATATTTCTAATATACCAGGATCAAATAACAAAGGCTAAAACTAGCAACGCGGCTCACAGACAATCGGGATGACGTTTTTACTGTACAGACATTGCTCAGTGTTTATTGCCTGATAAAATGCAGTACAAGGCTGGAAATTAAAGTTTAGACAAATTGATTTGACAAAAGTAAAACGGATGTTAAAACAGCCCATGTATTTTATTTTGTGTGGTTTCTAATGTTAAACTGTAGACTTTTAAATGTACATACCAAAATTTTTGAAGACAGATTCTAAGGAATAAAATTTCTGAAAAAATAAGATATTTCAAAGTATGTAAAATCATTGGTTTCCATTTACGTAATCCACAGACATTTTTTTCCATGTATGATGTGGTTATATTTATGACTACAAAATTTCAGCTATTTGATAAGGTAATTCATTAACCAACCATTACTGATTACTAATTTATTACTTTAAGTTTATTTATTCTTTGATAATTTCACACATGTATTCAAGGAAATTTTCTCAAATTTACTACCCAATTCAGCCCTCTAACTCCTCCCCTAAACCCTTCCCATCACATCTCCCTCAGGTTGCCACATGGATGGGTGCTAGGTTATCCACTATACTTATTAATTTTAATTCATTACACTAAATAGTTTTAAACATTAACAGTTCCAAATGGTTAGCGCTAAAACATACTTACAAGTGGGTACACAGTCACACACACACACATACATATATAAGTAAAAAGGGTTCTATGGGGAGCAGTGAGATTCGGGGGAGGCATATGGGAGTGTCTGGATAGTGGGGGGGGGAAGGGAGAAATGTAAATATGTCACAAACCCCACTTTTTGAGAGAAAAGGTGTCATCTTAAAGGTGGGGAGGGGGAATAATAAAAGTTCACACTGAAGCAAAAGTTGTGACTGTAAGTGTGAAGCAGAATGGAAGAGGACATTTGAAAAATTAAGATATTGCTGAATAATAATAAAGGGTGTTGTGTGTGTGTGCTTGTGTGTGTGTGTGCTATCTTAAAAACATAAGAATTGGAATAAATCCTGAAATTGTAGAGTCATTTAATTGATGAAGGATGGATATTAATCCCCAGTGATTGTACTTGGTGTCAAGTTTAAATTTCCTAACATCAGGCTCTCAGGAAAGTGACACCATGCCAGGCCACGACTTCATAAACATCCTTAACTGTTATAAATGAATGAAAGAAAATGTATAAGTTAAGAACAAGCATAAAAAAGAACAAACTTTCCATCACACCATTATGCACTTAAAAATAGTTATATCTCATGTTGAGAAAAAGTTTCTTAAATTATTCTAAAGTTACATGGTACAACAAGTCTAGAAGAATTTTTAAATAATATTTAATGGTTTACTGTAAAATCTTGCTAGGGTATTAAAATTATGTATAACAGATTAAGTAATTTGTGACTACTTCATTTTAGTAAGGATCTAGAATATATTGGGGAACACTGAAGAAAGTCAATAACTACTGAAGAAATGTTTGGGCTTTGTGACAGGCATGAGCATCTGAGTTGCTGTGAGTCCTCATGTTCCCCATGAGAGCAGGCTGGAATGTGTGTTGAGCACATATGTCCCCTATGAGAACAGGCTAGACTGCATGGAAACTTCACAGCGTGGTGGTCATGGAATTCCACAGCCATCACTAAATAGACCCATAAGGCAAGCTGCAGATTTGAAAAGCTTTGTTTACTGCCACGTCAGGGAACCCAAGGAAGAAAACTGAAATATAAAGAATTTTTAGTTTTCCTCTGCTCTTATGTTTTACCCATTAGTTTTTAATATTTAATTTCAATTTTATCTTAATGAATACATGAAAAATAGTAGCATATGTACTTATAGGCTCCTATGCTTTTATTATTTTATTTGTTACAATTTATTAAATTTGTATCCTCTGTGACCCCCTCCCTTGTCTTCTCCCAATCCCACCCTCCTTGCTTCTTCTCCCCCTATGCCCCTCCCCTTGTCCACTGATAGGGGAGGCCCTCCTCCCTTTCTATTTGATCCTAGCCTATCAGGTCTCATCAGGACTGGTTGCATTGTCTTCCTCTGTCTGGCAAGGCTGCACCCCTCAGGGGAAGGTGATCAAAGAGCCAGACACTGAGTTCATGCCAGAGAGAGTCCTTGTTCCCTTTACTAGGTATCCCACTTGGAGACTGGATTTATGGGCTACAACTATGCAGAGGTTTAGGTCCTCTCCATGTATTATCCTTGGTTGGAGTATCATTCTCTTCAGGTTCCCTAGGCTGCAGTTTTTTTGTCTCTGTTGGTCTACTCACTCCCAGGCATATATACAAAATATGCTCAACTATACAACAAGGACATCTGCTCAGCCATGTTCCTAGCAGCTTTATTCGTAATAGCTGAACCTGGAAACAACCTAGATGTCCCTCAACAGAGGAATGGATACAGAAATTTTGGTACATTTACACAATGGAATACTACTCAGCTATTAAAAACAAGGAAATCATGAAATTTGCAGGTAAATGGTAAGAAGTAGAAAAGTTCATCTTGAATGAGGCAACCCAGATACTTTTATTATTTTAGAAGCAGTGTCTCAGGATAAAGCTTGAGATCACCTGGGACTTTATATGTTGACCAGTCTGCCTCATATTCAGAGAGCCTGGCTATTCTAACATTCAAGTACTAAGATTAAAGGTATATGCCATCAGGGCAAATTTATGTGGTACTTTTATAAATATAAGCACTTCAGTTTTAAAATCAGCTCAAACATGTCAGCATATATAATTGAACATTTATCATCTTTTTTAACAACGACATTGAAAATCCTTTCTGGAACCTTTAAGTATATGAAATATTTCACCAGGTCTTTAGACACCTTGCTCTTTGGGCATTGTGGAAGCTGCAGCTTTGAACTGATACTTAAATACATTGAACAGCCCTATACATTCCTCCTCTCTCCTACTTTCTCTTCCCTCTCATCTTACTATTTTATTCTCAATTTTAATGAGATCAACTTTTTTTTATTTTCTACGTGTGAGTGAAATAATTCTGCACCATTGTGCCAAAGTCACCAATTTAGTATAGCCTGAGAGACAAACTTCAGTGTATTATTTATCTAACTAATTCCCTCAATATGCAGAAAAGTTTGTCTTCAATTAAATTTATTTGTAGAACAGAATGAAGAGTCCAATCCTCTTGTATATGGCTTATTATAGTGGAACTATATATCTAAAGATAACATTTCAGAAGAAAAAAGTATTGATAACAGTTCAATGTTTTAATTCTTTCACAACACAGCTTTTAAATTCTAGTGTTCATAACTATTACTAACATCTCAGTCATTGAAGTATGGAAGCTAGAAATACATACTTGGGCTTCAGATGTATTAAAGTAAATTATATCCTTGTGATTAGATATAATTTTTCAGAGATAGCTTAATTTGACAGTAAAACAAACTCTAGATGTTTGAAAGTAAATAATTTTATTTATTTTTCATACTTTTTGAGATTATAACATATTGCATCATTTCCTCCTTCCTTTCCTTCCTTCCAAACCCTAGCATACACTGCTTCCTGCTCTCTTTCAAGTCCATGGAGAGTTTTTTTTTTCATTAATTGTCTACTCTTTTTTCTTTTCTTATTATTATTTACAATTTATTCACTTTGTATCCCAGTTGTAGCCCACTCACTCATCTCCTCTCAGTCCTACACTCCCTTCTTCTTCCTCCCTTATGTCCCTCCCCTAGTCCACTGATAGGGGAGTCCTCCTCCCCCACTGACTGACCTTAGCCTATTATGTCCCATCAGGACAGCTTGGATCCTCTTCCTCTGTGGCTGTGGGGCTGGCTTGGTCGCCCCACCAGAGAGAAGTGGTCAGGGAGCAGGCAACTGAGCTCATGTTAGAGACTGTCTATTCTCCCTTTACTAGGGAACCCACATGGACACTAAGCTTACTGAGGGCTACAGTTGTAAAATCCTAAAAATAGTAGCAACATTATCTAAGGTACAACAAATAAATTATCATTAATAAGATATGCAAATGAATGGGGAAGTTAAGCCAGCTGGATGTAGAAGTGGAGTGGTGTTTTTGAAATACTAACATTTGTGAGAGAGAGAAAGGGATGGCACTGAGGCACAGCTGCTGCCTGTGTCCAGACCCCCTCAGTCTGCGACTACCGACTACGTGCCTTCCTGGCACAGCTGATCAATACTCCACTGAATGAAGCGTGGTCTGAGAGCAGCTCCCAACACGAACGTGCAGGTTAGGGGTGGCTGTTCATGTCTCTGAATTCTCTCATCACTCTGACTTGCCTGTGACACACATCGCAATCAATCTCACAGTCACTTTTGTACATTTTTCAATCTTCTCACCTAGATTGCTGTCTGTAGGAGGGCAGCCTTTGAATTTTTCATCATGTTCTTCTCTTGGTCCTTAGGCAGAGCACTTTGACCAGTGGATTCTTAAACAGTGCAGGTTGAATTAATGGGTGATAAGGGAGACTTGAATAGATGAGAGGATGTGCTCCTGAAACACTGAGTGTTTGAAGAATCTGGGAAGCTTGCTTCAAAGTCTTTAAAGTTGCATGCGATTTGATATGCCTCACCCATGAGTCATCCCTCACAGAGATCAAACACTTAATTCCACAAGTCAAGGAAACTATGAAATAGGCTGTTTCTGAGTATATTTTAAAACATTGGAGCAACATATATTAACTAGTGAGCAGGGTGTATGTTTAAATCCATTACTTTTCACAAAGAAAAATCTAATACCAGTAAGGCAGAAGGAGCTTCATGGTAGACTCAAATTCTTTGTATCTCTCTTAGTTAACTTCATGGGACTACATGTAATACAATTTTAATGAGCTTAAGTTTGCTACATTTTAGTAATTAAGCACAATTTACTATGGCTTGGCTTTAAACAAGGACTGCATAATGGTAAAAACAATACAAAATAAGAATAATTGTATTATACTATTGAAATTAAAAATTTACCTACACAAAGTATGAAAATTTAGTTAATGATTTACAAATTTATCAAAATTGATTCAATTCATGTGGTGTGTGTGTGTGTGTGTGTGTGTGTGTGTGTGTGTGTTTGTGTGCATGTAGTGTGTGATGTGTGCATTCATTATTGGGAACCTGTACATGAAAATGTGTTGTGAACGGCTGACAATGAAACAGGATATTATGTTCTGTTGTTCCTGCATCTTATTTCTTGAAACAGTTTTGTGCGACCTCAGAGCTTATCTGTACAGCTAGACTGTTTGGTCAGTGAAGCTCAGGGTCCTCATATCTGTGCTGGCAAGTCCTGGTCAAGCAGTACAGACATGTGTCACCATAACCATCACTCACATGAGGACAGGAAAACCAGTCAGGTCCACAGGCTTGTGCAGCTAGGACTTGAGCCTCTTAACCAGTCTCTCCAGACACCAGATGACTGGATTAAAACTCAAAGGGCAAATATTTAGTTTGTCTGAGTACATGATAACCTATTAGAACTATAATGTATTAGAAGCACACATTACATACAAGCATTTACAATTAAATTTCATTTGCAATAGAAATATTTCTTAAATTGATCTTTTAATATGATTTTATTTTACTCAAAAGAAATTTGGCCAATATTTCTTCTAATACTTTACCTATTGTTAAAATTATAAATGAAAGAAAAAAAAAAACACCCAAGAATTTGAAGGAAGACAAGGAGGGAAATGTTGGAGAGAGTAAAGGAAATGGAGAAATGGTGTTAACTATACTGTGATCTCAAAACTGAAATAAAAAAATAAAAATTGTAGTGTGTGGATGTTAACTTCTACTTTTTTGTTAAGAATTCTAAATTAAAAACATGTACTTCCAGCCTTTTTTGGAAAAATGGGTATAAATTCCCTCCATTGAGAAGACAACCCAGAATGATTAACCTTCCTAGTACCTGGAGTGCCTATCTGTGAGCACCTGAGCCTTCTGTACACTAGCTGTTGAGTCCACAATCTCCACTGGTCGACAACTTAAGTCCAGGACAGCCAGGGCGACACAGGATGAAGATGCACCTTTATGCCAACCAACAGGCCATGCTTGAGTTCCCCAGACTGTTTATCCCAAACTGTCCCTTCCTAGACCTTTTATTTTCAACTTCCTGTTTCAGTCAATAGAGCCCATCTTTAGAGAGACGTCACATATAATTTATAGCCTGCTGACCCTTGTGTTATCTTGGTCAGAGACCACACCAGATCCTAGGCCCTCAAGCTATAGAACCCATTTTCAAGGCAATGGTCCCATGTACTCTGCAAAAGAGTTTCAATGTAGTTATGCCTTAAACTTTTTTTGTTCATGTTGGACTGACAATTGTTGCCAGGAAGCTTTTTTCCCAAAATAAACTGACCTGGTGTCAAACTCCAGAAGTTTGATCCAGCCTTGCTAAGTGAAGAAATAAAAGAAAATAAAATAAAAAAAGAAAAGAAAAGAAATCAAAATTGTATCATTTTGTAATTCTTCAAAAAAAAACTGTATCAACAACTCAAAATGTATGTAATTAAAAAAACTTTTTTTTTTACAAAATATGATAATTTTCTTTGTTTTGGTCACTTGTCTTTTTTGATTACCTTCTTAAGCTTCTGTAAAGCAAAGGACACTATCATCAGAACAAAATGACCGCCTACAGATTGGGAAAGGATCTTCACCAAACCTATAACTGACAAAGGGCTAATATTAAAAATATATTAAGAACTCAAGGAGTTCCTTTTCAAAGCCCAAATTCCCACTGCTTTTCCTCTTAGAGTGCTTTTTCACTCCTTAGTTTAATAATGTGTTAATATTGTAAGTGGTTATGGAGAGCCAATTTAGGAAACAAAAATTATATAAAGACTGATTATTGTCTTCATTTTTTCCTCTTTGACTTACAGGCATCACATGACTCTTGGAATAAAGGAACTATCATTATGTAAATGGATAAATCACATTTTCATTGGAGCTATATGGGCTGAACAGAATATACTTTTATGTTTTTTGCATGTTCCCATGAAGGGTAGGCTTTCTACAGTTAGGCCAATGAGATGAACATAAGATACTGTAGAACAATGTCTTTCAACCTGTGGGTCAGACACCATTTGGGTTGTCTATCAGATACATTATTATTCGTAACCATAGCAAAATCACAGATATGAACATGATTTTATGGTTGTGGTCACCACATGAGGAACTGTGTAGAGGGTCCACACTATCAAGAAAGTTGAGAACCACAGCGTAGAAGAATGGTGTTATCGTGTCAAATCTGTAGAATTCACACGTTCGTGGTTTTGTTTTCGCTTTCAAACTTTGGAAGCTATATCACAGGGCTGGAGAGATGGCTCTGCAGTTAAGAGCAGTAGCTGCTCTTCCAGAAAATCCAGGTTCACTTCACAGCATGTGTCCGGCAGCTCACAACTCTCTGTCACTCCAGTTCCAGAGGCTCTGGCACCCTCACATAGGCACACATCCAGGCAAAACATCAATGCACATAAGAAATAAATCCTAAAAAGAAAGCCACATCAACATAAATGAGAATAAGTGCATAGAAATTGTTTGTAATATAAACAATGCAATTAGAAATATATATATATACATATACATATATATGTATTTATTTTTTGTTTGTTTTATAGAGAGAGGGAGAAAGAAAGGCCTTATAGTTCAGTTTGTGGGGAGGTAAGGAGTATCTGGGAGAAGTCAGGGGAGAATAAACCATTATAAGAATATATTATATGAAGTCATTCCCACTGGAAAGCCTGTGCATCTGTCAATTCTCTGACTTCCTTTGTGATAAGATGTTCTTCAAGAAACACACAAACATACATGTGCACACACACATACCAAAGATCACACACATACACACACACACCAAAGACCAAACACACACACACACACACACACACACACACACACACACACACGCTTATTTCTACATATATATCCCTTTCAACATATTTTTTAACCTCTATTACAGACACCTATAAACACATTAAGAGACTGCTCCTCAGTATGCACCCACTGACTCCTTCCAGAGGCCTAACCCTATCCTTTACAGAAAGCCTAAGTGAGGACTGTTTTCTTCCATTACAAATGTTTTCAGTTTCTCAAGAATCACTGATGAAAATATGAGATTTTAAGACAGTGCAGGAGGCCAGCGAAAAGACTGTTCATGTTTTTGTTGTTGTTTGCAGTTAAACAGCATAAAGCATTTTCTCTTATCCAACTAAGACATCACCCATTGGGCACTAGGTTTAGCCTTGTTAAAGGGGGAGGGGACTCCAGATAGTATCGATAATGCCGCCCAAATGTACGTTCTTTAGTGCAATGACTACAGCACCTGACCCTCGCCTGTGGATTCACTTCTTGGCCTCAGCCTCCACACACTCACCTACAGGTTATGATGAAAGGCTGCACTGAGAAAACCTGAAAATCTTCCCTTTTAAGCTGTCAAGAAACTCAAAGCAACTAAAAATGATTCATTGCTCACAACATCACTTTTTATTTTCAAGAGTGTAGAGTGTCCTGGCTCAAAATAGTGACTGTAAACGAAGAGGAAGAAGAAGAAGAAGAAGAAGAAGAAGAAGAAGAAGAAGAAGAAGAAGAAGAAGAAGAAGAAGAAGAAGAAGAAGCAAACAAACAAAAACAGATAATATAAAATAATTTTTCTCCCCTGATTTTCTCAGTGGCTTTGCTATTGTTGGTTTTTCTTACTAAAATTTGATTTTTTTTAAATGTTTGGCTATTGAGGGTTTTGAAACATCCCTGATTTGTTTGTTTTTAATCTGCAGGAGTCTATCAAAAAAAAAAAATACAGAGCCCCAAAAAAAAAAGATACAGAGCCTCTTCTTCCTGAGGTTCTAGAAGAAGCCTTTTTGAGACAGTGCGGTATAGATATTTTCAGAATATGAGCCGTGTGGATTTGTAAAGGTTCAGGAAGGCCAGCGAACTTCAAAATCAATAAACCCAAGTAGGAAAACATGTTGCTACACTAGACACCTTCTAACCCTAGTTCTGGGCAGTGAATACAGAGTAGACATGTCAGCGCCTTGAGTGACTCCTGGACGGTGCGCAGCTCTTAAATCCGGAGGACAGTTTCCATAGACTCGCCCGCAGATGCAGAGGAACCTGGGCAACAGGACAACCCATACCTCCAAAGCCGACAAGAACAAGGATAAGCTATCTGAACAAAAGCGGAGGCAATTCATCACCAGTGGCGGTGCTTTGAAAAGTCAGTAGACGCCTTGAAAATGTGTAAGTAACTCAGAACAGAATCAAGAAAGTAGGGCGTGAAGTGGGAGGCCAGCCGCAGTTCGGGATTCAAGGTACACTGGCATCCCTGCTCGCCTGTGTAAATTCACTTCCTGGGTTTGGGAAATAAAACTCCTTACATCTCAGATTTCCCTCTGCCTGTGGGTAATACGTAATATTCGACTTGGAACTAGAAACTGCTTTGAATAGTGTCTGCCACACGGTAATACGTGTAAAATATGCAGCATCTACTCACTGCTGCAGATAGGAGAAGGGTGGCATCCTGCCCACAGTTACCGAGATTTTTGCCAAGTATTTTCTTGTTGGCAGGGAGCAGAGAGTAATATTACCACAGCTGTGATAGGCCACCTTTTTAATTCCACTGAGGAAATTTATCTCTTTTTAATTGACAGACTTATCACATTAGAATTTTTATTTTTACTTTTCCTTATATTTTTCTATGATTTTTACACAGCACTCAGGTATTTCCATAACAGCTTAAAGCAATCTTTTAAAAAGCAGTCTTGTCCTTGATTCTCCAACCGAGGACCATGCATGGATATAACCTAGAGCCCGTGCTCAGAAATATAGCCCACGGTAGCTCAATATCCAGGTGGGTTCCCAGGTGAGGGGAACAGGGACTGTCTCTGACATGAACTCAGTGGCTGGCTCTTTGACCTCCTTCCCCCTCCAGGGAGGAGCAGCCTTGCTAGGACACAGGGCGGCGGGGGGGGGGGGGGCAAGGCAGCCAGTCCTGATGAGACCTGATAGGCTAGGGTCGATGGAGGGGGAGGGGGACCTCCCCTATCAGTGGACTTGGAGAGGGCCGGGTAGGGGGAGGAGATGGGGCAGAGAGGGAGGGTGGGATTGGGAGTGATTGAGGGAAGGGCTGCGGCTGGGATGAATAAACTGTAATTAATATTAAAAGTAAAAATTTAATTTAAAAAGTGGTCTTGTCTGTAATATTTCACCACCTGCCAGTACTACACCAGAGAAAATAATTGCGTCGTGATGGACAGAGTAGAAAAGATGTATAGACACACACATGTTCTATCTGTACCAAAATATACCTTAATTTTTTTATAGAGAATTTAATAAAAATCGTGATAAAATATGTTATGGAAGTGACTTTAAAAATGTGAGATGCCTCTGACATAGTCTGATTGGCCTGCTCTTTGATCACCTCCCCCGGAGGGGGGAGCAGCCTTACCAGGCCACAGAAGATGATAATGCAGCCACTCCTGAGGTGATCTGATAGACTAAGATCAGAAGGAAGGAGAGGGGGACCTCCCCTATCAGTGGACTTGGGGAGGGGCATGCATGCAGAAAGGAGAGGGAGGGTGGGATTGGGAGGGGAGGAGGGAGGGGCTTATCGGGGGATACAAAATGAATAAAGTGTAATTAATAAAAGTTAAATAAAAAATTTTAAAAAATGTGAGATGCTATAGGAATTTCTAATCCTCTTGGCTTAGGAAAAGCATTTCTGATTTTAAAACTACATTTATTAGATGGTTTTGGTGATGCTGAAATAGCACTGCAAATTTTCCACACAGTGAGTTATTACTAGCATTTCATAATGGTTAATGTACATGAGAATAATTTGTGTCATGTAAGAAATCTCGCTTAATAGGAAATGCCACAATGATACACAAGTGGATAAATTGCATGAACCGTCATCCATAAGCATTTTAAAGACATTTCAGGGTAAATATGACTTTTGTACTTCGTTTTTTATTAATTTATTTTTTTATAAATTACACTTTATTAACTTTTTATCCCAGCTGAAACCCTCTCCCTGATCTCCTCCCAATCCCACCCTCCCTCTCTCATCTCCTCCCACGCTCCTCCTGCTCCTCCTGAAGTCCACTGACAGGGGACCTCCCCTTCCATCTGACCCTACTCTATCAGGTCGAATCAGGACTGGTTACATTATCTTCCTATGTGGCCTGGTAAGACTGCTCCCCCATCAAGGGGAAGTGATCAAAGAGCCAATCACTGAGTTCATGTCAGAGACAGTCCCTGTTCCCATTACTAGGGCACCCGCTCTTTTCTGCCACACACATGTATCTATGGTTGTTTTATATGTCTACACAAAGTCAACAAGTGAGAGAAAGGATGGGTTATTTCACTTAATATAATCTTAGATTGCAATAATTTCTAGTAAATTTTATGATTTCATCTGTCTTTATAACTGAATACTACTCCATTGTGTTTAATTACTTTGATGAAGGTCTGTAAAGAGGAAATTAATAAATACCTCAGAGAAATCAAGGAAAATACAACCAAACAAATAAAATAAACAAAGCAGTTCAAGATCTAAAAAAAAAAAAAAAAAAAAAAAACAACAACAACAGCAGCAGCAACTGGAGAATATCAATATACCTAAAGGAAATTTAGTTAAAGGGATAAAGGGAATAAGTAAAACTGTTCAACAACCAACGTGGAAAATAGACACAATAAAACACAAACTAAGCAAATTTTGGAAATGAAAATTTTAAGAATCAAAATAAAAACTGCAGAGGCAATCTTCACCAACAGAATACTAGAGATAGAAGAGAAAAATATCCGGTATTGAAGAAATGATAGAAGAAATGGATATATTAAAAAAATGTTAAACCTAAAAAAATGACGCACAACATCAGGAAATGAGAGCAAAATAGAAAAAAAAAACTATGAATAATAACAATAGATGAAGGAGAAGATTCCCAGCTCAAAGGCCCAGAAAAGGTTTTTATCAAAATCATAAAACAAGAAGTTGCCTAGCAAAAGGAAAGAAATGCCTTTAAAGATACAAGAACCATATAAAACAGCAAATGGATTGGAGCAGAAAAAATGTCTCTTGCCACTTAATAATCAAAACACTAAATATACAGAACAATGAAAGAATATTTTAAAAATTTAATTATTAAAAGCTTCAAAATATAAGACAATGTGTCTTATAAAAGCAGACCTATTAGAATAATATATTTCTTTTCAACAGAGACCCTAAGCATCAGAAGGGCAGGAACAGATGTGCACAGACTCTAAGATGTCAGCCTGATCTGTAAAACCCAGCGAAATGTCCAAGTACCATAGATGGAGAAAAGACAATTACAGGGTGAAGTCAAATACCAGATAAGCAATATCTATCTACAAATATAGCCCTACAAAAGATGCTAAAAGAAAAACTCCTTTGTAAGTAGATTAACTACACTTTTGAAAACAAAGGAAATAAACAATCTCATATCAGCAAAACCAAAAGAAGAAACACATACACACACCACTACCACAACCATAACTACCACTACAACCATCAAAATTAAATGGTTCTAGCAGATGTTTACAGAACATTTCATCTAAACACACACAAAAAATATAACTTCTTCTCAGCACCCCAATAAACTTTCTGAACAATTGACGACAAACTCAGTAGCCAAAGCAAGACTCAACCGATGCAAGAACATCTAAGTAATTCCCTGCATCTGATAAAACCACCATGGTTAAAGCTGTGTTTCGACAACAGAAGCAGCAGACAGCCTGCAAACTTGTGGAAACTGAACAACACTCTACTAAACGACTACTGGGGCAAGACGGAGGTAAAGATGTATAATTTTTTAATTATTATTACACTTTATTAACTTTGTATCCCTGCTGTAGCTCCCTTCCTCATCTACCCCAGTCCCACCCTCCCTCTCCTCTCCCATGTCCCTCCCCTAGTCCACGGAGAGGTGACGTTCTCCTCCCTTTGTGTCCACCCCTGGCCTATTGGGTCTCATCAGAACTGTCTGGATCCTTTTTGTCTGTAGGTTAGTAAATCTGCCCCACAAGGGGGAAGTGATCAAAGAGCAGGCAACCTACTTCATGCCAGTCTGTTCCTGTTCCCCTACTAGCAGACTTACACGGAGACTCAGCTGCCCACAGGCTACATCTGAGCAGGAGCTCCATGTCTTCTTCATGTATGATCCTTGGTTGGAGTATTGGTCTCCGTAGTTCCCCCGAGGCCCAGATTTTTTGGTTCTGCTGGTTTCCTTGTGGAGCTCCTGTTCCCTCCAGGTCTATCTCTTCCTTCTTCCCTAAGATTCCTTGCACTGTGCACAAAGCTTGGCTGTGAGTCTCAAGCATCTGCTTCTATACCCTGCTGGGTAGAGTCTTTCAGAGGCCTCTGTGGTAGGCTCCTGTCCTGTTCCCTGTTTTCTCCCACTTTACATGTCTATTTGTCCTTCTGAATGAGGATTAAGCATCTTCCTAGGGTCCTCTTTGTTGTTTAATTTCTTCAGGACTACATATTTCAGGATGTTTATCCTATATTATATGTCTAATATCCACTTATAAGTGAGAATATATCATTTTATGTATCATTTTTGTCTTTTTGCATCTGGGTTACCTCACTTAGGATGATCTTTTCCAGTTCTACACGTTTGCCTGTGTAAATGTATCACAATTTCTGTAACCGTTCCTCGGTTGAGGGATGTCCAAGTTATCCCCAGATTTTGGCTATTACGAACAATGCTACATGTACACATAAGGCCATACTGGAAATAACTCAGGGATATCAACAGAAAATCATGGAGGCCTTGTTAAAGGAAACATTTTTCAGCAATCTGTGACTCATGCTTCAAAAAAGAATGTAGATAAACTTACAAACATTCTAGCCAATAAAGCTAGAAACAAAACAAAACAAAACAACAACAAAAACAGAGATAAGGAAAGAAATTTCAGACTTTTAAAATTCAATAAAAATGAATGTGCATCATACTGAAACTTATGGGAAACACAAAAGTGGTGCTAAGAGGAAAATTTATAGCATCAAGTGCCTAAATTAAAAAATCCAAGAGATCTCCTATCAGCAGGTCATGGCAGGAAGTAATCTGTCTGAGGGCTAAACGCAAAATATAAATGAAAAGCATACAAAGAATCAATGAAATGAAGACTTGGTTCTTTGACAAAATCACAATAGATAAACCCTTATCTGGATAACTTAAAGACAAAGAGAGAATATGGTAGTTCTCAAAATCAGGAACTATTGTGGGGCTTACGCAGACTCCACTTGAGGTTTAATTAAGGCACTGAGGCTTCTATATAGTTGAAAGCTGTGGGCCTTTTGCTGGTACAGTCAAATTTAGCTAGCTACTGACTTATCCTGAATTCTCTGTCATCCTTTCTTGTCTCTTGGTCTCACTGTTTCCATCTCCATCTGTCACCGTTCTGCCTCCTTCTACTTCTCTCTCTGCCACATCTCCTGTGTGTCTGCATGTGTCCCTACCTGCTTGGAAGTCCTGCCCCTTTACTTCCTACACCAGTTCTAGCCCTCAGCTCTTTATTAGAAGAAACCCATATTCCTTTCTGAACCAATTAGCAAGACAATCCCTAGCCATCTTTCAGGTTGCCCTTTGGCATTGGGGACTGCTTGTCCTTCACCACTGGCAACTTTCTTTTAAATATGATAATCTAAGAGAATCATATTTTGGGATGATGAGGAAGGTCATACATTTAAATAAAATAACAACTTGTGATGGCCCATAGAAATAACAATATCAACATTGTCCCACCACTTAGCTTTCTGCCTGCACAGCAATTAACTATTAAAAATACATGGACCTACATTTGTACAATGTGAGAGAAGGTCATTCTAACATCTCCCCCTTTTACTCTAAGAAATGGCCTTGTTTCTAACATCATTAAACTACATGAAATAAGAATAATTTTAAGTACTATCTGGTAAGAATTTATATTTACAATGTCCAGTCCATATGTATTTTGTAACCCTGAAGAAAATACTAAAGTATCTTTCCTACCTTTCTTACGACCATTTATCCTTTTTACATTTTCTAACTTTCAAGAAACAAAAAGGGGGACATTGGCAACAGACAACAAAGCAATCCAAAGAATCATCAGGTCATACTTTAAAATCTGTACTCTCTAAAATAAGAAAATATAAAAGAAATTGATAATGTTCTTAATAGATACTACTTTTCAAAGCTAAGTCAAGGTCAAATAAACAACTTTATTACATTTATCAATTTTATAGAATATGCAAATTCCATGTATTTTATTGCTTTTTCTAACTTTATAGCCATAGTATTATTGAATCTCTCTAATTACTTTCCTTTAGGAACTGTTATATGTCCATTTCACTTAACTAATTCTGTCACATAGAAGTATTAACCCCATATTCAATGGGAGACTATTAACCTTTCTCTTAGCTTAGCTACTCTTCTGTTGTTGATTAGTTAATTTGAGTTTTTTCTTACTGTAAATGATTGTGTTTTGGTTATAAATATACAGATACCACCTGAAGCTCATTACTCATCATTCTTCAGCGTAGGGACGTAGGATCACTACATCACACTGTAATTGCTTTTCCTGAGGACCCACAGATCCAATTGCCATCAACAGCTGCTCAAAAGTTTTTATTATTGCATATAGTCATCAAATTATATTTTAATGTTAGTGATCATAGTGTATGAGTGACCCACATAGCTCAAACACCAAGGCCTTCCAACATCCTACTAAATTGTACCAATATGCTGCTCTTCAATTGCTTTCATAGCCCAAGGCCCAACGGTTTTCTATTTTCTCTAAAAAAACAACAACACAACACAAAACAAAACACATAGTCAACTGTAACATCAATACCCCAGCACTGGTACCAATTTCTGTTCTTGTTGTTTTCCTATTGCTGTGATAAAACAACATGAACAATGAAAGTAACATAAAAATATTCAGTATTTAGTGTCCATGATGGTAATGAAAAGGTATGGTGGAGCAAAAGGCCTTTTGCTGAGAGCTGAGAGCTCACTTCCACAAGCAAGGGGCAGAGGAAGGCACTTTGTGTGTGGCACATTAAGTGAAACCTCCTCTATCAAGGAGGTTGTTGCTCCTCTAACTCCCTAATGTTTTACATCAGTTCCATCAACAGGGGAACCGGTATTAATGTGCCTTTGCGGCATTTTCACTCCAACCACTGCGCTCTCTGCTTACTCAGCATGAATAGTACCTGGTCCCTGTTGATGGGACTGTAAGGGAGGCATCTGGAAGCCTGACTTTGTGCGGAGGTCCTGGTGAGTTCTTGGTTCCCACCAACTCTTTGCTTGGTTACTCTCATGACTTTTGCCTTTAACCCAGTATTGTTGTGCTGTAGATTTGTGCCATGGCTTTTTTCCCAAGAGTCTTCTGTATCTTGCTCATCTTTCAGGTATTCCTCGTAGCTGTCAAATGGTGGAAACCACATTTTTTAAACAAATGCTAAATGTAATTATCTTTAGGTTTGGAGTAGGTGTAAGAAGTAAATTTTCTTAAATTATCCTCATCCTTTCTCTTCAAGATTCATATTGGCTAGTATGTACTTTGAAATTTGTAAGGAGTTTCTGGTGTCTTTCTATTTGTTCTCTTTGTTGTTAGCTAGCACTTTACAATACCCTTCTGTCTGACTTTGGATTTGCATCTGTGCTTTTGTGCTTCAATCTCTATGTTCGGGTAAGTGAAATTGTCATTTTCTTATCTAAGACCAATACAAAACAAATTGTATTTTCTGAACCTTCAATAGAAAATATTTGACATGAATGATTATAACTGTGAATATTTAATCTCCTACAGCATAAGGTGAAATGATTCACGTTACATTGTACTTCTAGAGTTTAAAATATTCACATTGCATTCCTCTTCATGGATTTTTTTTAAGATTATGGAACAGAGACAAGCTGATGAATTTAGAGGGCTATCTGATATAACTAAATAAGTGCCTAAATATTAATACTGTAAAAGTTCAAGTTGAAGCTATTTGAGCTTATGATTTTTCTTTACTGTTGTAAGCAAAGAAAACAAAATAGAATCTACAATATCTCCTTTCCCAAAGGGACAGTTAAAGAGCATTATATTCAGAAATAGCAATAGAGAATTTTTTCTTTAAATGGATGCTGTGTAGCAAACAGTGGTAATTACCAGTCCGGAGCTGAGTTAGAGAATCACTGACTATAATAAGATACAACTGAATCCACCTTTGGGAGAAGTATTACCCTAAACCACAAAATCAAAAGCTCTCTAGGCAGAAGTAAGCAATCAAGTCACAGATACAGGGATGGGATGCTATGCTCTCAGAATAATGACTTGTGTGCCAAAAATCCTCTGAAGGAGTAAATGTGACCTGCTTAACTGTCTGCTTTTATTGAAACACGTTATTAATGAACACATCCATGAATTCAACCATCAAGTGTTTATTCTAGTTCCAAATAATGATATCATTGATCTGAACTTTTAGTAAGACACAAGTTTACCAAAGGTGCCAAACCATGTCTGTTCCACCTGTCTTTCTTTTCATGCCAGTTCTGGGTTTTCTCCACAGTCACTTTCAAAGATAATGTTTAAAATCCTCCTATCATCCTATATATTGTTGTCAAAAATTAATACCCTTAAAACAATGAATTCAGTGAAGTTTCAGCAAATACTGAACTGTAGATGGTAGCAAAGAATCTAGATAATTCTTCAAAAGCAGCTGCCTAAGCACAGAGGTATGGTGTGCCACTCTACAGCCAGGAAGATTGCCGGTGATGTTTGAATCATGAGGTGACATCCAACCTGGTTGCACCACTTGTTGGTTAAGAAGAAACCATCATCGAAGACAAGGGCAGAGAAAATAAAAGCAGTAAGTACCAAGAAGCTGTGGTCGAGACCAGGACCGTGAAGAGTCAGGCTACTGTACATTTTAAAAGTCATCTGAAAATTTTCACCTAACAGTATGAACACTGTTATATATTCTTAAGGTTTATGGATACTTCAGAAAACTACGTTATGTATTTAAAGCTCTTTTTAAAAGTATATGTTAAAAATTAAACTGAAAATAAGCAGAAAGTATTATGTACAAAGCAAATTATAAATAAAGAACCAGATAAATATATATATTTCACCATCTCTTACTACATGAAACTAATTAGATTTATACACTACAGTATAGAAATCTACAAAACCTACAAGTAAATTCACATGGAAAAGAGTGAACTATAATATCTTATAATATATTACCATATAAATGACATTCAGAAACAGTCCAGGAAATGAAAAATAATATTTTACTATTTTGATTGTAAAAGAATAATTTTAGAAATAACTAATTGTGTCTCCTCGTGGAGGAAATTAAGAAGTTCATATCAAAGTGTGTTGCTACAGTGTTGACCTGTGTCAGAAAGGAGGAAGCATGTGCTGTTCAAAGCAGTGAGAAGGGATGAGAAGGGCCTGGAGGTAGCACCTCTTTAGTGCCTGTTACAAAAAATGATCTCCCATTTCATATTGCATTCCTGTTTCTTCTTGCCGCCAGATGATGGACAATTAGTTATTTTTGACATGGATAACATTTTAAGTTATAATGACCCTACATGGCTAATCCTTGAGGGGAGCCTGCAGGTGTCCAGGCAGGGAAATAAGAGACGGAATAAAACAAATGCTTAGATCTAATTCATCAACTTGTACCAAGAATTCTAAAGTGTCTGATAGCATGTTGTTTATTCCCCACAAATTTAAACACAGTAGATTTTGAAAAAACAAACAAACAAACAAACAAAAAACAAACAAAAAACCAAACAGGATAATATAGAATCCCTGATGCACAAGGTAATATAATTGCATTGGAACAGTGCGGGGGATACTTGTCAGTTCATCCAGGAAGATGGATTCTAAAGATAGGCTACCTGAACTAGCATAAGGGCCTTGGGAAGCCTTTGGAGAGATCATTTGAGCTACTACCTGCCTCTGGTCTTGGTTGTGGTGGCTTGGGAGAGCCTCTGACTATAAGCGTCATTTGGACTATCTGGTATCTCTGGTCCCGTTTGTGTGAATTTGGGGAGTCCCTGTCTGTAAGAGACATCTCCAGTCCTGGCTGTAGGAGCTTGATATGGCAAGCCCAGAAAATAACACAGAACACTGGATCATTAATCATTTCCAATTTCCAGCTTTCTGCATGAGAGACAATGGTTTTGTTTGTTTGTTTGTTTACATCTTTCCCAAAGACAATCCTGTGTGCTTAACATTTATGGTTTCTCTGGTGATCTGTGGGCATAAGGAATTTTGTGGTAGGTTTCCAACAAATTCTAAGATTGTACTAGTTCAATTATTAATGTTATTATTACAAACTACTTATTTGAAGAGTCAAATGCTCCTTTTAAGAAAGATTTGCTTGTCTCCTTTGTATGCACTTTAATCTTCCTCTAGAAACGCAGCCTTGTACATACAAGTTGTGTGTGTGATTATGCGAGCTTATTATAAAATTTTGCTTCAGCATATCATAATTGTATGCCCACTGTGTAGCCTGATGTTAATAGATAAATATTTGTGTGATCACATATAAAATAAAGAAAAACTGTTTCACTAAATAAAGTTATATGCACAACTAAAGAAAAGGAGGTGGTCATGAGTTTTAAAGATCAGGTGAGAGGAAAGAATGGGAGGTTTTGAGGAAGCAATAGGAAAGGGAGAATTGTGAATTATTATAATCTCAAAAGATAAAGAAATTAACAAAATTGTATACTAACCTTGGTATTTGTATTTATATAACTTTATAACCAACTTTGTATTAATATTTTGTGAATATTTCTATAAAATATTTGTGAATATTTATTAATTATAGAATCATAAATGATATTTACATAATATGAAGGATACAGTTACAATGTTTTTTAGCATCAAATTAAACAAAAGTTTGTACTTAACATTCCTAAACAGCAGTGTTTTCACTATATGGAAGTCAGGTATTTAGCACGAAATATTTAGTAGAATGAACATAGTTTTTGACAATTAGATGATAAGCCTAAAATGCAGTGAAGTCTGAAAAAGCAACTACTATCTTTGGAAATATATTCAAAACCTGAGTCATCTTATTCTTATGTACTGTAAGAACCTTAAATGTGGTGATGTGATAAATATTATTAGATTGGATTAGATTAGGTGATTAAAAACCAGAATTTTAAGACATTTCTATAACTCATTCACAGTATACACGGATTGGTTTAAGGGCTGACCTTTTTTTTTTGGGGGGGGGGAAGATACAACTTTTATTTTCCTTCTATGTGAAAAGACCTGTGTACTAGATTTTTCTTTCATACATTCCACGATAACATTGCTATGTAAGAACTAGAACAAGTTTATGTCAACAATGATTTGAGCAAGGGCAGACAGTCATAGTCAAATTCAATGTGGATTCTTAAATTTGGCTAAAACAGAGCAGGGAGCTCTGTTTTACAATAGAATCAGTTAAAATGAGGACTTGAAAGGTGATATACTCTTGGAAAATGACCCTTAGAAACAATCAAAAACGAGGAAATCATGAAATTTGCAGGCAAGTGGTGGGATCTAGAAAAGATCATTCTGAGTGAGGTATCTCAGAAGGAGAAAGACACACATGGTATACATACACTCACTTATATAGACCTCTAAGATATGATAAACATGATGAAATCTACACACCTAAAGAAGATAAACAAGAAAGAGGACCCGGGGTAAGAAGATCAATCCTCCCTTAGGGCTGAACACTTTGTAATCAATTACAAATATGGGGGCTCATGCCTGGGAGGGGTGGATTCTCTTCCTAGATGTCGTTAGTGGCCTAAGTTCTCTGCATAGAATGCAGTGAAAATTTCCTTCCCACACTAGCATGTCCATTACTATTACCATTGCTCTGATGTTCTTTGTGCAGCCATTTTCAGGAGAGACTGTTTGACAGGGATTTCCTTGCATTCTGGCTTTTAAAATCTTCCATGGTGACCCTGAGCCACAGAGGCAGTATCTGTGACACAGAAATCCACTGTGTCTGGGATCAGCATCTTCCACTGACCTCTGTAATGATCTCCATCTGATGTGTTTGATGAGTAGCAGTAGCTACACTTATCTGTGGGAATAAAGATAAAATTTGGAATGCAGTAAGTAACTGTAATGATCTAGCAAAGTGACGGTAATAGATTATTTTCTAAGGTTCACGAACTCACTCACACTGGGAAACTGGCTAGGTTTCCAGTATCAGGAATGATTTCCCTTTTTTCAAGTGGACCCCAAGTCCAAGCAGAGAGCTCTTGGTTGCTACTGACATATCAACATTGGTTATTAGTACATTTACAGATATTTTGCCTTGCTTGTCATCAAGGTTCATAGATGTTACAAGTAGGTTGGACTGTCTGATTGCTTCCTTCCCTTGTGTGCTTGTACACAATTTTCTGGTAACAGAGAGGATAGACAGCATAGTGGGTGCTTTTAGGCTAGATACAACACAAATAATCTGGGTCCTATGTCATGAGGGCCTGGTATTTTCAATAGTCAGGGCCCACTCTTCACCACTGAAGGGCAAAATACTGATGCATCCATAGTCTAGCTGCTTGGGGAGACACTTTGGCTATCTTGCCCAACTGTTCAAAGAGTGGATTCTTGTGTCTAGTACTAGCTTCTCACATATGAAACAAAACCACCCAAAACAAACAAACAAAATCACCTAAATTATAAAGCAGGTGAGAGGGATTTATGCCACAAAAGGGACAGAAATTATCTGCAACTAAGTTTCCCTCTTTTTCTTCCGCTCTGTCTCTCCTTACTTCTCTCCCCCTTCACCTTCTCCCATTCCCTCTTTGTTTCTCCAGTTTGTTCTGTTTCATATGCTCCGCTCATTTCCCTTTACACTGGAGCCCTTGCCTGAGTTGGCAGTCTTGCCTCTCTTCCTCATTCTGTCTCCTCCCCACCATCCTCATTTTATTACCCTCTGTTCCTAGACTTCTGCATCTTGTCTGGTTGCACTCTTCTTAGCTTATTAATTTGAAAAAGTGTGAAATGTAAATTACTTGAAAATTAAAAATTTATAAAATATGTACACTGAAACCCATGTACATTTCCCTGATTACTAAGGACTTTGAGTATTTATTTGTGTTTCTCTGCCACTCGATATTCCTCTGTTGAGAATTCTGTTTAGCTCTGATCCCCACTTTTTAATTGGATTACTTGGTTTATTGCTGTTTAACTTCTTTAGTTCTTTATGAATTCTGGATGTAAGCCCTCTGTCAGATATAGGGTTGGTGAAGATCCTTTCCCAATCTGTAGGCTGTTGTTTTGTTCTGACAACAGTGTTTTTTGCTTTCCAGAAGCTTTTTAGTTTCATGAGGTCCCATTTATTGATTGTTGATCTTAGAGCCTGTGCTGTTGGTGTTCTGTTCAGAAAGCTGTCTCCTTGCCAATGAGATCACGGCTCTTCCCCACTTTTTCTTCTAAGCAGTTTAGTATATCTGGTTTTATGTTGAGGTATTTGATCCATTTGTACTTTAGTTTTGTGCAGGGTGATAAATATTTGACCTATTTGCCTTTTTCTATGTGTAGACCTCCAGTTAGACCAGCAATATTTGTTGAAGATGCTATGTTTTTTTCTATTGTGTAGTTTTGACTGCTTTGTCAAAAATTAAGTTTCCATAGGTTTATGGGTTTGTTTCTAGGTTTTCCATTCGATTCCATTGATCAATCTGTGTGTCTCTATGTCGGTACCATGCATTTTTTAAAATACTATTGCTATATAGTACAGCTTCAGATCAGGGATGGAAATATTTCCAGAACATGTTTTATTTTACAAGATTTTTTAGCTCTATTTTTTGTTTGTTTTTCATACAAATTTGAGAATACCAACAAACTGAGTATAATTCTTACATTACACCAAACAAATTTCTAATTGCCAGAGAAGGAAGCCATGAAGGCAAACCAAAACCCGTGAAAAAGCAAATGATCCAGCAGTATGCCTTTCATTGCAGCGTTTGAGTTGCTTGTGTAAGCAAGGCAAATCTTACTTTGGAGTAAAAGATGCTCTAATTGATGTGTTAAATTAATTTTAATAAAGCCTGCCATTATAAAAAGAATAACATGATTAATGGAATCCATAATTCATGTTTTAATTTTGTATAAGTAATCTATTTATCTGTGAATAAACAAAGACTAATTTGTAATTACAAAAATATTAAGAAAATTCACCTTTTCCAAGAAAGCCAGAAAGGTATATTAACTTCTGCCTCATGGCTCTTCTTCCTGTGGTGTCGATGAATCTTCATGTAAATTGTTGAAATATGGATGGGTGGACGTCTTTCAGATTTACACGTTTTCTTCACTCTTCATCTTTTTAAAGAATATCCTTTTTATTTCAGTATAAAAATTAAATATCTACTAAAAAGAAAATATGGAACTGTACTGATCTACTACACTTTAATAAACACACTAGAAAAGAAATTTTCAAAGGCAAAATAACAAAACCCACAGAGAATGAGCTAGTCACTTTCAATTCAAGTGTTTCTTAGGACAAAGATGTTTTCAGATTTACAGCTTAATTTCTGCCATACAGCAATCCATCTACATACTTGCCAAAATACACAGACACCCTCAATTTACTTCAAGTTTTATTTTCTTCATCTTATATCATATCACAAATCAAAAGTTTGCAGAATAGTTTTGATTAATGTACGGCTCAATAGAAGCTGTTTCCTGTTTTATGTTATGCAGTAATTAAGCATAGTATAAAGTGATAGCACATTAAACAACATTCCTAAACGAATTCAATTCCATTAACAAGATCCATTAAAGAAACACAGTCACCTACCAATCAATAATTTGTGTCACTTTCAGTAATTGCTGTTTGAGCATAATTGTGCAGCAGCATGCCTTTTGTTGCAACACTTGAATTGCTTGCATAGGCAAGGCAAGTCTTACTTAGGAACAAAAAAAAATAGTCTAAATGTGAAGTTAAATTGATTACAATAGAGCCTGGCATTCTAAAGAAAATCATTTAGTTCATGAAATCCACAATTCATGATTTAATGTTGTATGAATAATCTATTTATCTGCAAATAATCAAAGGCTAATTTGTAACTACAAAATACGAAGAAAAGTTCACCTTTTCCAGCTTGGCAATTTACAATTATTCCACAGAATTATTGTGTGTGATTCACACACACACACACACACACACACACACACACCAACACACATCCAGCATATGTACATACTAACAAGAGGTCTGTGGTTCTTAAAGTATGTACTTTCCAAAAACTAATTTAGCATTTTGATCAATACAATCTAACCCAAGAAATAATCGAGCTTATCTTCTACTCTCCCTATTGTTTACAAACCTGGAGCCTTCTATACACATGGAAAGCACTCTGAACTCAGCAGCCTCCATTAGCATCTGTCAGTGTGTCTCACTGTTGGTAAAGAAAATGTACTTTATTGAAAACAGACATGACTGCTAATAATATTTTCATCATCTTCTATTGTTTAAACATAAAGATATCATCCAATTATATCAACACTCTGCTTGTCCCCTCTTGTTCATACTTGAATTCTGTTGCCATGGTAACAGAATTAGAAGTCAACACCTTCCAGAAGGGAGTAAGACACAAGAAATCTATCCTCATTAGTGGGCGTCATGCCTTCCAACAAGGGCTTTGGGGAGTAATCATGTCTTACCCTTTCCACTTCTTCACATGACGATGCAACTGTTAGACTCATCAGGCACAGACAACGTGATGCTGGGTTTTCCAGCCTCCCAAAATATACCACCATGTATATCCAATTATTAGAAAACACTAGACTCTGTAGTATTGTTTTGCAGAAGCACAAACAATGTGACAATCTTGCTTTTAAAGAATTTGAGTTTTAGACTACCAATGTCATCTTGATATCCAATTAACATTATATCTATTGAAAATAAAATTATTAATGTTTCATTCAGACAAAATGATCAACAATTTGCATAAAGGTGATTCATATATGCTTGTTTCATGTTTGAAAGGAGAGAAAATTTTTATTGATAAAAATTAAATGTATTGTGACAATATCCAAAATACTTAAAAGAGAATGATTGATTTATGAAGTTATTGCTCTTAAATTGAGGATGTTTTAGCTGACACACATTTATTTATTTATTTTTGTTATTTCTTATGTATTCATTGACTATGAAATAGGGTTTCATATAACTCAGACCAGCCTCTACATATTCTCCTATAGCAGAGTGTTGTTGCCAACATTCCCAACATGACAGGATTTAAAATTACCTAGTACATAAGCCCTGGACATGGCAAAGTGGAAATATATATATATATATATATATATATATATATATATATCCATTAATAATAAATTAATAATATCCAATTATATATGTGAGAGAAAAGTATATATATATATATATATATATATATATATGAGAGAAAAATAAAACACCCCAATACAAGTGTTTTCTATAAACTGTCAGATTATGAGATTTTGTCATAATACACATTATATCTTGTATTTGTATGAATTTTTTTTTCTAAAAGAAGCATGCTGATCAATGGAACCAAATTGAAGACCAGTGTAAAAATCCACAAATTTATGGACACCTGATCTTTCATAAAGAAGCCAGAAATACACAGTGGGAAAAAAAAAATAAGACAGCATCTTCAACAAATAGTGCTGGTGAAACTGAATGGCTGCATATAGAAGAGTTAAAATATACCCATGACTATCACCCCTCACAAAACTTAACTGCAAATGGATCAAAGACCTTAATATGAAATGAGGAACACTGAATCTTATAGAATAGAAAATGGGGAATAACTTTGAACTATTGGTACAAGGGAAGGCCTCTTAAACAGAACACCAATGATTCAGGAAGTAAGATCAATAACTAATAAATAGAAATGTATAAAAGTGAAATCTTCTGAAATGCAAAGGACATCGTTATTCAGATAAAGCAGTAGCCTAAAAAACAGGAAAATGTTTTACCAACTCCATTATCCAATAGAATAGTAATTTCCAAAATATGTAGAACTCAAGAAAATTAATATGAACAAAACTAAACAACCCAATTTAAAATGTGGCACAGATCTGAACAAAGAATTCTAAGTGGAGGAAATTCAAATGTCTGGAAAACATGTAAAGAAATCTTCAAAGTCCTTGGCTCTCATGGAAATGCAAATCAAAAACTACTTTGAGATTCCATTTTACACCCTTCAGGAAGGCAAAGATCAAAACCACAAGTTAAGGTTCATTTTGGCAATGATGTGGAGCAAGAGGAACACCCCTCTATTGCTGGTGAGAATGTAAGACCAATATAAAAATCAATGGCTGTTCCTCAGAAAGATGGGAATTGATCTCGCTCAAGAGCCAGCTATATGCTTTTGAGCATATAACCAAAGGGTGCTTCATTCCGCCACAAGAACACTTGCTCAAGCATGTCCATTGCTGCTATATTCGTAATAGCCAGAAATGTAAAACAACCTCTATGTCCATTAACAGAAGAATGATTTTAAAATGGTGTGTTTAAACAATAGATAATTATTCAACTATTAAAATATGACATACTGAAATTTACAGGCAAATGGTATAACTATAAAAGAATCATCTTGTTTGAGGTAACCATATACAAAAAAAATATGGTGTGCATAAACTTACACATGGATAAATAACCAACCTACAGTCTGTAGGGATGGGACGAGGGAACATAGATTTCCTGGGAGGGAGAAATAGGATAATTTTCAAGGGTAGAGAGGAGCATTCAAGAGTGGGGCAGGAAAGTGGGATTACATGGAAAAGGGAGAGGATATGGGACTGAGGGAAAAAATGAGAGATATAGCTAGAACTGAAGGTCATTTTCAGGGTGGTTTTGGAAATCTAGTGCAATGGAAGCTTTCTATAATATATAAAGGTGATCATAATGAAGTCTCCCAACAAGGAAGAAGATGAAATCCCAAATGACTATATTTTCTTTTGTCACCAAATAAAGCTAGCAAAATGAGGTCTGTGTTTCATCCAAGTGAGTTGTTGGTTAAAAAGATCCCATGGAAATCCCCCAAACCCAGGCTTACAACCAAAACAATAGGTTGCTCACCATGAACAAATAGCAAGGCCCCCCCACAACACCCACACAACTCACTGAACGGAGGGAGGGCAAGCTGTTACCTAATAGAACCTTCACTCTCATGTTCTAGTGTCTATGACAACCAAAGGTTCTCTGCAGGCTATCAAAAAGTAAATGTAAATACCAACCCAACCACAAAGCTTTGACCTACAACAGTGGCTCGAAATTTGTGGTGTAGTCAACTGATGTTTGATTCGGATTAAGAGTCACTTCATGAGATGGAATCCATATCTGATACTGCTTAAGTGAACAAAACTCAGAGACAAATAGCCTAAAGACGCAGGGAAAAAGTAGATACAACTCTTCAAAACAAACAAACAAACAAATACGATAAAATGGCATATGCCCCTAAGTTGGTACCTTATTCAGCAGTCATCACAGAGGCTTTTGTTATTATTATTATTATTATTATATTATTATTATTATTATTATTATTATTATTATTATTTTGCAGCAGACGGTAAAAATACAGTGACCCACAGCCAGACATTATGCAAGGAGAGAGATCTTGGAACACACTTTCCTAAATGAGATGACTTCATAAAATCCTTTCCCTAATGTTCAGGGAATCCCAAAGAAGAGGAGTGAGAAGGAGTCAGGGAACAGAGGGGCCAGAGGACACCAGGAAAACAAAGTCTTAGTTGTTTAGAAAACAACTAAGCAAAGCTCATACAAACTCACAGAGATCAAAGCAGTGATCACAAAGTCTGCACTGGTCTCCACCTGGTCCTCTGCGTATGTGTTACTGACTTTAGTTTACTATGTTTATGGAAATCCTGAAGGTATGCCTGAATCTTGTACCTTCTCTTGTGGCTCTTCTATTTTTCCTGTTGGCTTGGTGTATTCAACTTACAATGATTTTTTTTTTTTTGTATTATAATTTATTTTGTCACACTTTGGTCATGGCTCTTAGAATCTTGTTCCTTTCTAAGGAGAGACAGAAAGAGAGCAGATCGTGATTTGAGAGGGTGGTGAGAAGCAGGAAGAGTAAAGGTCAGGGAAATTGTTCTAGATTTTACCATATGAGAAGAGAATCTATGTTCAATAAAAAGATAAACCTTTTCTCTACTTAAACTCTATAACCCAAAGTAGATTTCCTTCAAGCCCTGGTATTCATGACTTACAGTTATGTTACCACACATAATGAACTGCTATAAGCAATGCTGGTCAGAAACATACCGAGAAATATTAGGAAAATATCTCTAGTGTTACTTACTGGATAATTATATTTCTTAGTAAAGACAATAGTTTCCTCTATACTCCATGTTCCTCATACTCTGTCTAACTGGAAAGGAGAGGGCTACTCATTCCAGGCCTGAGAACTCACTGCACCTTATTCTTTTGACTCTAGCAATGTTTAACATTTACTATACAATTAATCAATGACAAACCTATTCTAAATGTTTAAAAATTTATTTTTTTATTTTTGGTTGTGAGCCTAGCCTTTAACGGCTGAGCCATCTGGGTCTCCTGTGAGACTGTATCTCCAACCGAGGACCATGTATGGATATAACCTAGAACCCCTGCCCTGTTGTAGCCCATGGTAGCTCAGTATCCAAGTGGGTACCCTAGTAAGGGGAATAGGAAAGTCAATGGCTGGCTCTTCGACCCCCTTTTTCACCCCGGCGGAAGGAGCAGCCTTGCTAGGCCACAGAGGAGGACTTTGCAGCCAGGCCTGAAGATACCTGATAAGCTAGGGTCAGATGGAAGGGGAGGAGGTCCTCCCCTATCAGTGGATTTGGAAAGGAGTAGGGAGAAGATGAGGGAAGGAGGGAGGGATTGGGAGGGAATGAGGGAGCGGGATACAGCTGGGATACAAAGTTAATAAACTGTAATTAATATAAAAAGATAATTTAATTTTAAAACAGTTATTTTTTATTTTTAATTCATCCAGTTGGTTTTGTATAAAATAAATCTTTTTTGTTGGTCTAAGGCAATACTATTCTATAATGTGTTTAAAGTTATATCATTCTATTTGCTAGAGTTAAACCAACATTTCTTTGGTTTGTGTCTATGGTGTTTTAAAATAACTACAAATACAATACTGAATCATCTTTGTAAATGTCTCGTACTGCAAAGGGCCAAAAAATAACAACATTCAGAAGAAGGTTGTCTCAGGATTAAACTGCACATTTTTCTTAAGATTATGTTTTTACACTAAAGAAAAAAAAATTCCCCTCCAAATCATAATGGGAAATTACGTTAAGAAACACCATGTTTTTAATTCTGTGATAATTTCATATATGTATACATTGAATATAAACATATCAATCTTCCATTTCCTCTTTAAGTGCACCATAAAGTCTCCCCTACGTGCCCAACTCTCAATATCACGTCATTATCATTGTTTGTTCTTCCTCTTCTTTATCCTTCTATTCATTTTCTCCATCTTCATTTAAAAAACAAGCACTAAGTCCTTTGAGAAATGCACATATGTGCACAGGTGTGATGTCATCTAGTGGAGTAGAGGAAAAAGTCAGGAATCAAAGACACAGTTCTAAGATGAAGACACATGTTACTATAAGATAAATGTTTTCACCTGAACTAATATCATATGAACTGCCCTATCAGTATGCAGACATGCAGAGCTTTGATGGGATAGAAACACTTGCAGAGGATCATGGGAAGGAAAGTGACTGCATATAAATTACATTTGTCAGTTTCGTGGAGGACATCCCTCCCTTGTCTGTGGCTATGTGGTAACAGGTATGTGGTAAAGAGCAGACCTACCTATAATGTGCAATTAGGGTCCGTGCTGACTGCAGGCTGGCTGGTTAAGTAGACGGCAGGGCAGAGCTGTTTGTGTTGTTTTTCTCTGAGAAAAATGTGGTAACACTGTTATGCAAGGTGAAAAACATATTAACCATATGTAGTTGTAAGTCCATTCATCAAATGGTACCCCTGTGCCATAGTACTTTTTCAACTGTAGACAGAGCCATGCTCATTGAATCAAGCAACCTTTTCTGATATGCACTCATCAATTTCTGATATCATCTTTTCAAAAATCATTTTTAAGTCTCTGTTGAGCACAACTTCCCCAGAACAGTTATGCAAGCGGCCCCCATTGCTCCCACAATTGCCACCGGCTTTCTCAGTGAAACTGTGGCTGTTTCTCTAGGGACATGACTATCAATAGACAGAGAGAGGAAAGGAGGGTCTTCCTCCTGAAAGAATACTGAGAAAACACAGAATCATCCACAGGGCTTTCACCAGTGTGATGCTGCCTTGTCAGTGACCCACAAAGTGACACTAGATTGCAATGAGCATGAACAGCATAGGGAAAGCATGGAGTGCTAGCCTCACACACAATCCAGGTAGTAAGCATAGCGGCCACCAAAAGATCCAGCGGTTTCCATGGGCCTTTCCACGTGGAGTCCCGTCCGTGGGGCACTCACATGCTGTCCCCTGCAGACGCTGCATGGCCACGGCCATGTGATAAACAGGAAAATTCATGTAACCAAATACAGCACCCAAATGTTTCCTGTGTCAAGAACTGGTATTGTACACAGCCTCTTAATGTCACCCCTGAGTCGATGGCTTCATAGAGCCTCTCGGACATTTTAAAAAGTGCTTTATTGATGTTACACATCTTCTCCAATGATCTGTGAAAAGGGCTCGATGTTTATAATATTTAGGTCTCATGGGTCAGCCTGAAGTTCATAGTAGTATTGTACACAGAACTCAGTGTGCAGCAAGGAGCTAATTTTCATCTATTCTTTCCATTATAAGTAACACCACGACAATAGCAACTTATTCATCGCCTGCGAATTGAATCTCTCTGACTATTCTTGTTCTGGGCTATCTTCATAATTAGGACAGATAAATATGTAACCTGTTCATAAATGATCAAAGACTGCAACTATAAATGCTAATTTGCTAATTTCTGTTTCCTTAGGAAAGTTCTATGATAACACTGGCATCTACTTCATTGCTGAAAGCTAACTTTGCATATGACCAATAAAAATGTTTGGGGTACATCTGCAATTTGTGAGCCTGTAAACAGTGCCTTTAACACAGAACAGAAACCTTTTATTTGGAGGCTCACATTGCCAAGTCTTACACATGATTATAAGATTTATGATAGCTTTCATGGTTTTCTTTTCTGTTTCTGGCATCCAATTTAGCATATTACCTTTGTAAGAAAACTAGCTTGAATTGTGAATATGACTTAAACAGTAAAAGCTGCGGATCCAGAGCGCTCCTGCCTCCCTGGCCATCCGTATGCCAAAGTACACTTATTGAACTGCAGCCTCATGCATTCAGGTAGACACAGGCTCACCTGAAGTTCAGGAAGAATGCAAAAAGCCGGCCTGGCAAATTTGGATGTCAGTAAATTGTGAAGTATCGGTTGACACAGTGACAGAAAATTGGAACAAAGAACACTCTGCTACATCTTTATTATACTGAAGAAGAAACAAGATTCTAAATCTGCTAGAAATAGCTTTTCAGAGCTCACGTTTAATTACAAATAAAATGCTAAAACTCTGTAAATTATTTTCAGAATGACAATTAATGTAACTATTCTAAAATTACTAACAACTTTATATTAATGTAGATTCATTGGGGAAAATGTTTAGTAGCAGCTAGACAGTCTGGAATATGGCTCAGAGTCTACAATCCTAGAGGTTTGTTTGCCTGCTCCTTGATCACTTTTCCCTAGTGGAGTGACCTAGCCAGCTCGCAGAGGAAGAGGATCCAGACAGTGATAATGGGATCTGATAGCCTAGGGTCAGACAGTGAGGAAGGAGGGCCTCCCCTATCAGTGGACTAGGCAAGAAATATAGGGAGAGGAGAGGGACAGAGGATGGGACTGGGAAGAGACAAGGGAGGGGGTCTACAGCAGGGATACAAAGTGAATACATTTTGAAATAATAATACTAAAAATAATAAAGAGAAAAGAGAAATTATCTTGTATGTTTATCCTTCAGTATAATTATGACTGTTTACATGACTAAAGTGCCATTATTAATACCATTATACTATGCAATGGAGAAATCAACCTGTTTTCATATTGCCATTTTTTTTTAAGCCAATGCAATCCCATCAATTGTTAGAGAAGTTAGACACACAGGTCAGTTCAACAAAGCCATTAAAATAAGTCCAAACAATTGATGACAAAGCTTCTGATGATAGGATCAGACCTTTCAAATCAGTGAGCCACGTGTGCATCCATTACCAGATACTAAGCTTTAATTTACAGTAAATAGCAAACTGTAATTCCTGACACATTGTGTAGCAATTAGTATAAATAGATCATGGGAAGTTTGACTTATTCCTCCTAATTTTATTTTGCTGTCAAATAATTTAGTTTGAGTTTCTCTTCAATTATTTCTCTTAATCTATTCTAGTTTTCTTTAGTAGTGTATGTAAGTTTTTAAATGGCCTATTTCTATTTATACTATTCTCTTAAAACCAATTTTAATAATTTGTTATTTTAGAACTCCTAAATTTATACAAAAAGAGAAATTGGAATGAATTTTCATAATATCCTACGGCAGACTTAGTTATTGTAAATAACAAATAATAAATAAGTGCATATATGCATTGGTATTCATGCATATATCTACAAACAAATAATTTAGGAAAATTAAAAAAAAACATAAAAAGCCAAAGAATAATGTAACTTAAGGCTAGGGAAATGTTAATTGATGTGACAAAAATGAAATTGATAAAAGAAATAATATGATAAAAATCATACAAGAAAACAACTTATACTCAATAATGAATGACCTTGTTAAGTACAAACAAAAGAAACTATACACTGAAATAAAATATTTGAAACTATATATCTCTCAAACAGTTTTTAGAAAATATAAAGAATTGCCAAAATGATACTACTAAAATAATCAAAACAAGTTAATAAAAATGAAATGATAAAAGAGGTGTTGTGTATGATAAATATATGACTTACTCAGCATTATTAGCTAAAAATTTTTTCTCTACCTAAATTTTATCTGAAAGATATATTGAAATAAACCGACTGATAACTGAAGAGAGACAGAGAACAAAATTCTTCAAGCTGAAATATTTAATAATGTTCAGTATTATTAACAATATTTTTATTTATTTAAAACAGGTTTTGACAAATTAATGTCCTTCAAATGTATTAATAGTATTATTAGTTTTTTGTTGCATATTCAAAATAAGATATTGATATAAATACTTCAATAATGAAGAAAATTAGATTAACAGATTTTGAAGGAAATGTTATAGAGTTATTAATATTTACAAATCAGATATTTTTTGTTAGCTTTTATTATGTAAGTTAAAGGACTAGTGTCCTCATAAAGTGTCTTTTATAGTTCAGCATCTAGGGGATAAAACTTATAAAACAATGAATACAAGTATTTTCATGTTGAGCTAATAAATTTTACCACATCTGTGGTTTCAGTAAGCTCCCTTCTATGTGAAAATGAATGATACAGTCTTTTAATTTGCTTTCCCATGACACCAACATAATAATAAAAAATTTAGACCAAGAAAATAACTTTTTCTATGGAGTTGACTTTCAAAATTTGGCCTCATTAAGTACTATGTAACTCTTCCTGCCATTACTCATAGCTCAGTCCCTTTCGTGCTGCATCCAACATTTCCATGCAGACCCTAACCATCCAGGTACAATGCAGGTCTCACCTCCAGGGCCTGACCTTGTCTGGTTCTTCTGCGTATGGTTCACTCAGTCTTGAGGCTTCTACCAGTACCCCCTCTCCCTGCCACCATCAGCAAGTACATTATACAAAGAACAGAAATTATCTACCCCACTGGATTTCTCAGGTCACTCTCCCTGAACCTCTGCATCAATTCCTCCTCCCCAAGGAGCCAGATCTATCTAGGGTCCCTGATACAGTGTTCCAGTATAATCATGCAACCCCTGCCCACACAGCAACCAACCTACAGTGGTCCACCAACACCCACACTACATACCACCACCAGCAGGGTTCTTTTACACTGTAGTCAATCTCTCAAACCAGCCACATATTACAGATGCTTCCTTCTGGCCCCATCTAGCCAGGGTCCTAAATAGAACACCACCGCCTAGGACAGCCTTCTCTGCTTACACTGCAACAAGCCTTTGGTCTTCTTATCTCCAAATACATATTTCTCTCCAATGCCATATATGATCTCTTTTTCACCCAGCCAGACCTACCCACAGACTTCAGGCTTTCAACAGAAGGAAAATCTAAGACATGGAAAAATTCTAGATCCACCCAAATTGACAAAATTCATCCAAGAAGAGACCAACAATCTAAACAGATCAATAGCAAGTAGGGAGATTAAAATAGTAGTAAAATTTGGTTCCATTGATCCACCATTCTGTTTCTATGCCAGTACCATACAGTTTTTATTAATATTACTCTGCAGTACAACTTAAGATCAGGGATGGAAATATCTCCAGATGATCTGTTGTTGTACAGGATTGTTTTGGCAATTCTTGGTTTTTGTTTGTTTGTTTGTTTGTCCATATGAAGTTGAGAATTTTTTTTCACTTTCTGTAAAGAATTGTGTTGGTATTTCAATGGGAATTGCATTGAATGTGTACATTGCTTTTGGCAGGATGGCCATTTTCACTATGTTAATCCTATCTAATCCATAAGCACCAGAGATCTTTCCATCTTTCTGATATCTTCTTCAACTTCTTTCTTCAGGGACTTGAAGTTTTTGTTTGTTTGTTTGTTTATAAACAGGTCACAATAAAGTACTTTATGTTATTAGTGACTATTGTGATAGGTGTTGTTTCCCTAATTTCTTTCTCATATCTTTTGTCTTTGCTATACAGGAGGGCTTATGATTTTTTTTAGTTAATTTTGTATCCAGCCAATTTCCTGAAGGTGTTTATCAGCTGAAGGGGTTCTTGGTTGAATTTTGGGGGTCACTCAAGTATACTATCATATCATGGAAATAGTGATACTTTGACTACTTCCTTTCTGATTTTTATCCTCTTGATCTCCTTTAGTTGTCTTATTGCTCTAGCTAGGACTTCAAGTACTATGTTGAAGAGATATGGAGACAGTGGGCAGCCTTGCTTTGTCCCTGATTTCAGTGAGATTGATTTAATTTTCTGTCCGTTTAATTTGATGTTGGCTATAGGCTTGCTGTATATAATTTAGGTATGTGCCTTGTATCCCTGATCTCTCCAAGACTGTAAACATGGGTTTTAGATTTTGTCAAATGCTTTTTCAGCATCTAAGGAGATGATCATGTGGTTTTTCTTCTCTACTTTGTTGACATGGTGGATTACATTGATGGATTTCTATATATTGAACCACCTTTGCATGCCTGGTATGAAGCCTACTTGATCATGGTGTATGATATCTTTTATGTGTTCTTGGATACATTTTGCAAGTATTTTTTTGAGTATTTTTGCATCAATGTTCATAAAAGAGATAGGTCTGAAATTCTCTTTGTTGGGTCTTTGTGAGGTGTGGGTATCAAGGTGATTGTGGCTTCATGGAATCTGTTTCTATTTTGTGGAGTAATTTGAAGAGAATTGGAGTTAGCTATTCTCTGAAGGTCTGGTAGAATTCTGTGTTGAAACCATCTGGCCCTGAGATTTTTTTTTGAAAGGGAGACTTTTGATGACTAGAAATATAAGATAATTCAGCAATGTTGTAGAGTAACTAATAAACTTGCACAATTCAGTAACTTTTCTATACCACAAAAACAATCAAATAGAGACGAAAATCATGTCCTGGTATGGGAGTAAAGGAGCTTGGAGAGAGGAATAGAATGATAGAAGTGATTTGATAGGAGACACAGAGACATGGAGACTGTGAGTTTAATTAGGGAGAGATGAATAAAGAAGACAGAGGGGGAAAAGTAATACAACAGTAAACATGTCTGAAAAAGTCACAAGGAATCAATTCACTACCTAAACATAATCAAAGTCTGTAATACATGCAAACCTGTGTATAAATAAAAAACATACACACACACATACACATATTTTTAAGGGTAATTTCTCATCACACTGACAATGTGTCTTCCAAGAGATAAAGAACACCTAACAAAACTCCCAACACCAGGCATGAGAAATTCTCTTTTGAGTGGTTTCTCAGAGTTAAAAGAATCCTAACACATGATAGACTATTGTTATTCTTCATTGGTGGCCTTCCAGAATTGGAAGGTAAATCTGTATTGCTGAAAAGAACATGCACCTCAGACAAAGAACCCAGAAGTCTCTAAGTTGAAACTGACTTAAATACCTCTTCTCTGAAGAGTAGCTTTGATGGTACCAGGAGCTCCCATGTAAGCTCCCAAAGGACAGTGACTAATAGCTCTGTCGTGCATGTAGGACCTTTCAATAAAAGGGAAACCAAACAGTGCCAGGGTCCCAGGACTAGTTAAATCACAGCTCTCAGAAAAGAACCCACACCCACCACTTGATTAAGCCAGGCTAATCTCTAGAAGGGAAACTCCAAACCAAAGAAAACAACTACATCCAAGAAAACAGAGGAAATAGATAACTACACACACACACACACACACAAAAGAATACAAGCAATGAAACTCAGCGACACCACCAACCCCACACCTAAAGTAAACAACAATTGTTGGTCACTAGTTTCTATCAAGCATCAACGGACTCAACTCCCCAATAAAAAGACACAGACTAACAGAATGGTTGCAGAAACAAGATCCATCATTCTGTTGCATCCAAGAAACACACCTATGCAGCAAAGATAAACACTACCTCAGAGTAAAGGGCTGGAAAAATGTCTTTCAAGCAAATGGTTCCAGAAAACAAGCGGGAGTAGCCATACTAATATCTAATAAAATAGACTTTCAACCCAAGTTAATCAAAAAAGATAAGGAGGGCCGCTAACAGGAACTCAATGACTGGCTCTTTGGCCTCCCCACCCCCCAAGGGAGGAGCAGTCCTGTTAGGCCACAGAGGAGGGCTTTGCAGCCAGTCCTGAAGATACCTGATAAAACAGGATCAGATGAATGGGGATGAGGTCCCCCCCATCAGTGGACTTGGAAAGGGGCAGGGAGGAGATGAGGGAGGGAGGGAGGGACTGGGAGGGAATGAGGGATCGGGACACGGTTGGGATACAGAGTTAATAAAATGTAACTGATAAGGAAAAAATTAAAAAAATAAAAATTAAAAAAAATAAAATAAAAAAAGAAATTTATAATTCTTTTCTTCTCTTTAACTATGGGTTATAACATCATAATATTTTCCCTGTGTGGTCAATATCACATTATAAGCATTCCATTTCTTGCATTCTTAATTATGGTATCATAATATAGATTAAAACAACTGAGTGTCATAGAATTAAACGCAGTTACATGTATGATGATGAAATGGATTTTGTTTTGTATTTTTATTATGTTAGAGTCGGTGAGTGCAGGTGCCTGTGGCTTTCAGGAGAGGCTGTCAGATTCCCTGGAACTCTAAACAGTGACAGTCAAGAGTCATCTGCACACATTAATGACTGAGAACTAACCACCCTCTGAAAACATGTTTAAACTGATAATCTTTTGTTTTGTTTTGTTTTGTTTTGTTTTGTTTTGTTTTGTTTTTCTCAGCTAGGAGTTAATAAACTTCATGCTACATGCAATGGTTACAACTGTAAAACTTCAAAGAAACTATGAACGCGCTGACATTTCTTGAAGGGTGGGCTTTAACCATAACTGTAAATGCCGCCATGCTGCTTCTGGGAAAGCCCTGGGAGGTAGCTGACGATTGACTTTAGTGACTCCTGACTCACGTGAGTATCATCTTGAACTATCTTTGTCTATGAAATACATGAGGTAGATTATAAGTCTATGAAACAAAAATAAATAAACAAAATAAAAAGGACAAGTGAAAAAAAAAAAGAGTGATAAAGGGTATTAGATCAGTTGCCACATACGGCGATCAGGATCCCTGAAAACAAGTTTACAAAACTTCTTAGAATCTTGCAATTACTCTCAACTGTGCTGACAGGAGGTTAAGTTTAATATGCATACTCTACTAAATGAAAACCACTCTCAGGCAGAATGCTGGTGATTTAGTGCAAAAGAGCCCAGAGAAAACAACACATCCTGGACATTTATTTGAGTAAGCAGGTGTGAAAACCACCTCAGGGAGGGCGGTGTCAGCGTGCAGCCTCCACACAGTGGTAATTATGCCGTCTTCCCCTCAGGGCTTACTTGTTTATTTGTCTATTGGTCTTTGCTTGAACTTTTTAAATTAAAATTTTGATGAAAAGAAAGTTCCTGCCTTAATATCATACTTGGAAACCCTGAAAAGGCCCCCAGAGAACAACTTTAAGGTTTTATGAAGATATATTTTAATAGGATTTATTTTTATTATGCATTTCACTTTTCTTTTTATTCTGCCCTGGTTAGGAAAAAAATTAATTTAGAAAATAAAGTAAGTGGCCCCCAATGTCTCCCAAACTCTTTTCATTGTACTTTGTACAAATTAAATCTGAAGCACCAAACTGTGCTGGTGACTTGTCACGTTTAAAGAGCAGCAAGAGCTAGAAGGATATAACCATTTTTGCCTCTCCTTGAAAATAACTAGTCCATTAATTATTTAAGAATAACCTTCAATTTATTATCAAAGTTTTTATTCTTATACATAAAAATATTATACAATGAAAAGAGCATTCAGACAGAATATAAAGTTATTTATGTGCAAACTTACACAATCATATTATTTGTTTGTGTACACATGCAAATACGTTAAAATTAGGCACAAACTTTGAACAGAGGGTGCATGTTCATAAACATGCAAATTCCTCATTATGGTAAATGATCATTGGCTAAAAGAACTTCTGCTAGGTTGGTAACTTGGTGTTCAGAGTTCTGGGTCACTCTGGTATTTAATCAAGCATTCCAAGTGTTAATATTTTTTTTTAATTTTTAATGTTGTTACTACAGTGCATTTGAAAATTCACATTGAATGACTGGTGGTAATTTGGGCATTACAATAACACAGATTTATAGATTTAGTTCATGCTTTTGCAAAAAATGAAAGAAATTTCTCTGCTCTGAAAACATCTGTCAATACCAGCTACTTAAACTTTATTGATCAGTGAATTCTGAAATTGTTTTCATAAAATAAATAATGAACCATAATGCATACCTTTTGCATGAAACCAACTCTGGAATACATTACACCAAACTTAGATGCTCCATTTACAATGCTTAAAATTTTTAATTATATAGTGTTTACAGATAAAATTCCAACTGTTCTTGCATGTAAATTAAGCTTGCATATATACATATATATATGCACAGTATATAAAGAGACATTAGTCAATGATCTAGGAAAGCAAAATAATTACTGTGTATAAGGAAGTGCGCCGCTGAAGATGTGCGGTTGGATTCATCTGCATGTCTGCCTTATACATTGACATTGAAAAATCATGAGGAAGTACTACTGACCAAGATACAACGTTTGCAAGCAGGTTGCTATTAAGAGTTGCCTCTGTGATACATGAAACACTAAAAGCTGCATTAAACTATGAGAAACAATAGGCTGTTGAAGAAATCATTTGGATGGCACAGGCAATCAGAACGATGTTCCACATCAGGGCTAATCAGGAAATTCCCATTAACTCTGACCCCTTAACCACCAAGCTGAAGTTGAACTAAGGTAATCAGAAAGATGGCAAGTGCAGAAACAAGTGGTGGAACAGAAGTGCTGAACACTCAGGTATTACTCTACACAGCGCGTTCTGATGCAGCCCAGACTACCAAGAGAGACATGCTCACAGAGCAAAGTTTCCTTCACTGCAGTCTTTATCTGCATACTTGTCACACCACTCATCATCTTTCACGCTCAAATGATTGCTTTTTATTGTATGCTACATCCGATGCCATTAAGACTGACTTAAAATTTCTTTGAGTGAGAGTTTCAGGCCCACATTTCTTACAGTTATTCAGCAGATTATCTAATAGATTGTCTTGATATAGGAGAGCTATCTAAAATTCTTTTCAGTGAATTTTTCCTTTCTTCCTCAGCAATTTCTCATTTTTATTTTTATTATTTTTACATTTAGTTTTGGTTTGGTCTGTCTACTTGCTATAAAATTCACATATGAACTGTATGCTAGGTTAATGCCTCACAACAAAGCATGGAGATCCCTCTATCTTCAAGAACACAGCCAAAGCCTCCAATCTCTTCCTCACTGGGGGCTGTGTTTGATGTCCCCTCCTCTCCACAGCAGGTGCAAGCAGGACAGACTGGCAGTGCACTGCCCATGAAGTTCTAACAGCTGGACTTTCTACCGGCAGCCTTTGAGGTCTATGGTTGCCATGACTACTTCCATGACCAAATCTAAGAACACCACTGCTTAAAAACAGCCAAAGAATTTTAAATCAGAGTTGGCCTGACAAAATTTGAGCATATTTAACAAAAGAGGAGATAGGAATATTTAAGAATCATTTAAAATGTTACTGTTTATAAAGGACCATCATTTTTTTTATTTTATTTTTATCAGTTACATTTTCTTAACTCTGTATCCCAGCCGTGTCCCGAACCCTCATTCCCTCCCAGTCCCTCCCTCCCTCCCTCATCACCACTGTGCCCTTTTCCCGGTCCACTGATAGGGGGGGACCTCCCCCCATTCATCTGAACCTGTTTTATCAGGTATCTTCATTGAGTTTCTGTTAGAAATAGTCCTTGTTCCCCTCACTTTGGGAAACCAATTGGTTACTGAGCTACCACAGGCTACATCTGAGCAGAGGTTCTAGGTTATATCCATACATGGTCCTTGGTTGAATGTCAGTCTCAGAAAAGGCCCTGTGCCCAGATATATTTGGTCCTTGTGGAGCTCCTATCCTTTCCCCATCAGACTAACTCCCCTTCTTTCTTATGATTCCCTGTACTCTGCCAAAGGTTTGGTCATGAGTCTTTGCTTTGAAAACACTGCTAGTTAGAGTCTTTCAGATGCGCTCAGTAGACTCCTGTCATACGTTCAATGCACATCCCATCTGTCTTTCTAAACGAGGATTGATCATCTTACCCCATGTCTGCTCTCTTGATTATCTTTTTTAGGTGTTTAGATTTCATTATGTTTATCCTATCTTATAGGTCCATATAAGTGAGTATATACCGTATTTGTCTTTCTCCTTCTGGGATATTTCACTCAGAATGATCTTTTCTAGATCCCACCATTTGCCTGCAAATTTCATGATTTCCTCCTTTTTGATTGCCGAGTAGTATTCCATTGTGTAAAAATACCACAATTTCTGTACCCATTCCTCCGTTGATGGACATCTGGGTTGTTTCCAGGTTCTGGCTATTACAAATAAAGCTGCTATAAACATAGTTGAGCAAGTATCCCTTTTGTGTACTTGAGCAAGCTTTGGGTATATACCTAGCAGTGGTATAGCTGGGTCTTGAGGAAGCACTATCCCTTGAAAAAAAGATTCTCAGCTTCATATGGAGAAACAAAAAACCCAGAATCTCCAAAACGATCCTGTACAACAACAGATCATCTGGAGGTATCTCCATCCCTGATCTCAAGCTGTACTACAGGGCAACAGTAATAAAAACTGCATGGTATTGGCATAGAAACAGAAAGGAGGATCAATGGAACCGCATAGAAGACCCAGAAATAAACCCACACACCTATGAATACTCGATATTTGAAAAAGAAGCCAAATCCATTCAATGGAAAAAAGACAGCATCTTCAACAAATGGTGCTGGACCAACTGGATGTCTACATGCAGAAAAATGAAAATAGATCCATATTTATCACCCTGCACAAAACTAAAGTCAAACTGGATCAAAGACCTCAACATAAAACCAGATACTCTAAATCAATTGGAAAAAAAAGTGGGGAACAGCCTAGAACTCATTGGCACAGGAGACAACTTCCTGAACAGAACACCAACAGCACAGACTCTAAGAGCAACAATCAATAAATGGGACCTCATGAAACTGAAAAGCTTCTGTAAAGCAAAGGACACCGTCATCAAAACAAAACGACTCCCTACAGACTGGGAAAGAATCTTCACTAACCCTTTATCTGACAGAGGACTAATATCCAGTATATACAAAGAACTAAAGAAGCTGAAAAGTAGCAAACCAAGTAATCCAATTAAAAAATGGGGAACAGAGCTAAACAGAGAATTCTCGACAGAGGAATATCGAATGGCAGAGAAACACTTAAAAAAATGCTCATCCTCATTAGCCATCAGGGAAATGCAAATCAAAACAACCCTGAGATATCACCTTACACCCATCAGAATGGCCAAGATGAAAAACTCAAGTGACAACACATGCTGGAGAGGTTGTGGAGAAAGGGGAACCCTCCTCCACTGCTGGTGGGAATGTAAACTGGTACAACCACTCTGGAAAGCTATCTGGTGCTTTCTAAGGACCATCATTTACTTAAGGATACCGTGAAGAAATATGAACATGGAAACAAAAGTGATGTATGTACTCTGGTGAGGAAACTACCTGTTACTCTACAAAAACTTAGGAGCTTCAATGTTGCAATAAAGGTTTACGAAGAAATGCATCTATTTTGTCACTATTGTAGCTAATCTGTCTCAAAACTAAAATTTAGATGTAATGTTTGGCATATAACAGCTCTTCATAATCTACAGTTTTGAGAAAAGTGTTCAAAGTACGATATTTAGCAAAGACAACATAACACTATACGTAATAGCAACTGATGAACATCAACTTTTACTTTAAGTTATCAACAGTAATCACAATAATTATTATAACAAATGTACATACATTTAATATAATGTAATTATATGTGTACACACAAAATGTTTGTCTATGAAATATGATAGAACATGTATACAAAAATCATTTTGGTATATTTATCATATCTATATTTACATAGAGGTGTGTATGTAGTTTTAAAGACTATATTTTGACAATTTCATATCTGTATATAATACATTCTAATTACTCTAACCTCCTAACCTATTTTATGTCTTCTTCATATGCTGTCAGGCTTCTCTCTTCCCTTTAAAACACTTTTCCACTTTAACATCATTTAGTCTGTTTGTGACCTACTAAGTTTAGCCAGGATCATCTATATTTAATATCATTTAGTCTGTTTGTGACCTACTAGGTTTACCAGGATCATCTCTACGGCTGAGTGTAGAACTTCTCACTTGATCCTGATATACTCAGCAAGATGCAATCAACTCTCCCACAGACCATCTGCAGCCTACAGTTCAGCAGGGAAGTGCACAAGCAGCTCTTCCATTTGTGATTGTTGTGAGGACCAGTTTTGTGCAGGCTCAGAGCAAGTGAGCATAGCTGCCATTTGCTGAAGATTGCAATGGTCGTGTCTTGCTGAGAGAAGGGCATTTCGCAACCCATCTCATTGTCATTCTCTTACATTTTTTCTGCCTCCTCTTCTGAAGTGGCGATGGTGTTATCAACGTCTCATAGAAATCCAGTGAGATAGTGTTTGCTCACTCCCATGGCTTTTCTGCCCCTACTGTGCCTGCATATCTTGTAGATCTCAGGGTGTGGGTCTGGGCTGGTGTTGCCTTTCTCCTCTGGTGGAATGCTGAGTGCCTTGCAGTACCATAACCAGTAGTTGGTAGAGATGAAGATGGTAGTGGGCACCAGGCGCCAGCTGGACTTCTCTGTGGTCTGTGACTTACATGGTGTCATCTTCAGAAGTATATGGCCTTAGTATCAGTTTGCGGAGAGCAACCAGCACTGTTGGCAATAACCAGGTTATTTGGGGTTCCCATGGTACATTTTGGCCAACAAGCAGGTCATTGTAACATTTACCTGACAACGGACCTTTTACATGGTAGTGAGAGGTGCATAGCTGAGGCTTTGTTTTCTCTTATGTTCCCTCAATCCCCTTTCCCTAGTCCACTGAAAGGGGGTCTTCTCCATATTGCCATCTGCCTATAGCTTGTGAAGTCTAACCAGGACTGCCTGCATCCTCTTCCTCCATGGCCTGGCAAGGCCTCATCATCAAGTTCATGATACAGGCAGCCCCTGATCCCCTCACTTTGAGATCCATATGGAGACTGAGCTGCCAATCATCCACATCTGAGCAAGGGGTCTAGGTCCTCGCCATGCATGGTCCTCCATTGGTGCATCAGTCTCTGAAGAACCCCCAGGGCTCAGATCTTTTAGCTTTGTTGGTCTCCTCTCCCCTCCACATCCCTCTAATCCCACTCCTCTCTTCCTCCATAAGACTCCCTGTGCACTGCTCAAAATTTGGCCCTGCGTCTTAGCATCTGTTTAATACCCTGTTGAGTGGATCCTTTCAGAGAACCCTCTATAGTGGGATGCCATCATCTTTCCTCTCCTCCCCTTCTTCTGGTGTCTATCCTGTTCGCCATTCTCAATGAGATTTAAGCATCCACCCTAGGGTCCTCTTTAGTGTTTAGCTTTCTATATTATACAGTTAATATATGCTTAAGTGAGAATATACCATACCTGTCTTTCTGTTTCTGAGTTACCTCACTCAGGATGATCTCTTCTAGCTCTATCCACTTGCTTGCAAATTTCATGATTTCTTTGTTTTTAATAACTGAATAGTATTCCATTGTTTAGATTTATCATAATTTCTGTATCCATTCCTCTGTTGAGTGGCATCTAGGTTGTTTCTACATTTTGGCTGTTACAAATAAAGCTGCTATGAACATAGTTGAGCAAATGTCTTTATTGAATGGTGGGCACCTTTGGGGTATATGCTCAGAAGTGGTATAGCTGGATCTTGAGGTAGTGCTATTCCTAATTTTCTGAGAAAGCACAAGATTGATTTCCAAAGTGGTTGTACACATTTGCACTACCACCAGCAATGAAAGAGGGTTCCCCTTTCTCCACATCCTTTCCAGCATGTTATATCACTTGGGTTTTTGATCTTAACCATTCTGATAGGTTTAAGATGGAATCTCAGAGTTGTTTTGATTTGCATCTCCTTGATGAATAAGGATGTTGACCATTTGTTTCCCTGTCATTCAATATTCCTCTGTTAAAAATTCTCTGCTTAGACACTGAACTGCCATGGGCAAGATCTGTGCAGTTCAGCGTCCAAGTGGGTTCCGTAGTAATGGGAATTGTCTCTGACATGAATTGATTGGTCTGCTCTTTGATCACCTCCCCCTGAGGGGGAGCAACTTTACTAGGCCACAGAGGAAGACACTGCTGCCACTCCTGATGAGACCAGATAGACTAGGTTCAGAAGGAAGGAGAAGAAGACCTCCCCTATCAGTGGACTTGGGGAGGGGCATGCATGGAAAAGGAGGAGGGAAGGTGGGGTTGGGAGGGGAGGAAGGAGGGGGCCATGGAAGATACAAAGTGAATAAAGTGTAATTAATAAAAATTAAAATAAAAAAATGGAAAAATTCTCTGCTTAGCCCTGTACCCCAATTTTAATTGGATTATTTGGTTTGCTAGTGTCTAATTTCTTGAGTACTTTATATATTCTGGATATTAGTCCTCTATCAGATGTTCTGGATATTAGTCCTCTATCAGATGTAGGGATGGTGAAGATCTTTTCCCAGTCTGTAGGCTGTCATTATGTTCTGTTGACAATATACTTTGCTTTACAGAAGTTTTTTCCACTACCAGATTTAGTGTGCCTGATTTTGTGTTGAGCTCTTTAATCTACTTGAACTTTAATTTTGTGCAGGGTGATAGACATGGGTCTATTTGCATTGTTCTATGTGTAGATATCCATTTAGACCCACACCATTTGTTGAAGATGCAAACTTTTTTTCCATTGTATGGTTTTGTCATCTTTGTCAAAAATCAAGTGTCCATAGGTGTGTGGGTTTATTTCTCGGTCTTCTGTTTGATTCTCTTGATTCACCATTCTGTTTCAATGCCAGATTTTATTACTGTTGCTCTGTAGTACAGCTTAAGATCAGGGATGGATATAACTCCAGAAGATTTGAGAAAGAATATAGGGAAACAACACTCTTAAAAATAGTCAATAAAGACATAAAGTATCTTTGTGTAACTGTCACCAAACAATTCAAAGACTTGTATGAAAAAAAAATTCAAGTTTTTGAAGAAAGAAATAGAAGATATCAGAAGATTTAAAGATCTCCCAAGCTTATGGGTAGGTAGGATTAACATACTAAAAATGGCCATTTTTTAGCAAAGTAATCTAGAGATTCAATGCAATTCCCATCAAATTACCAACACAATTCTTTACAGACCTTGAAAGAAAAATTCTCAGTTTCATATGGAATAACAAGAAACCAGAATAGCTAAAACAATCCTCTACAATTAAAGAAGCTTTTAAGTTTTGTGCAGTCACATTTATTAAATGTTGTTCTTAGTGCATGTGCTTTCGGTTTTCTTCTCAGAAAGTCTTCCTCACCAATAGCTCAAGAATATTCCTCACATTCTCTTGTATCAGATTCAGTTTATCTGGCTTTAGGTTGATGTTCTTGATCCATTTTGAGTTAATTTTTTTGAAGAGTGATAAGTGTAGCTGTATTAGGATTCTTCTACTTGCAGCCTTCCAGTTTGACCATCACTACTTGTCAAAGATGCTATCTTTTCCTAGTGTATACTCTTTGCTCCTTTGTAATAAACTTTAGATGTCCATATGTCCATGGACTTATGTCTGAGTCTTCAATTCAATTTCATTAATCAAGGTCTCTGTTTTTTGTTTGTTTGTTTGTTTGTTTGTTTGTTTTATGCCAGTACCATGCTACTTTTATTACTATAGCTCTGTAGTACAATATGAGATCAGGTTTGATGGCCTATCCCATGAAATGGAACCCATGGCTGACAATGCTGTCTGGGACTCAAAAAACATCTTATTATTATTCTACTAAAGAAACAAAACACTACACTGATCCTTCACCATATATTGCTGTATGTAAAGATTAGTGCACCATATCATAGTCATCAAAGAAGTTTATTTTAGCAGGTAATGGTAACCACTAAGGAACCCTGCAAAGAGACATTGTACAGAGAGTGAGGGTCTTTGGTGTACTCTGGTCTATAGAATAATGCATACTCACTCAAGGTTTAGGAATCTATGTGGAAATATTACAACAGCCAGAGGTGAAGCATGACTGCCAGGAAACAATGTCTTCCCAGACACAACAGAAATGATACACATGTTCACTAACAGACTGCGGTAGCATGTGCAAAATTATCTTTATAGATATTTTGTTTTGTTTCAAATTTATCTTGCCAAACAAAGGATAGTCCATCAGCAATGGAGGAATCTTCCCCTTGCTCCACATCTTAGCCAGTACGTATTGTAGCTTCAGGTTTTGATCTTAGTCATTCTAATGAGTGTAAGATGGAATCTCAGAAATTTTGATTTGTACTTCCCTAATCATTAAAGACGTCACAATTTTAAAACTGCTTTTGGCTTAGCCATTAGAATCTCCTCTGTTGAGAATTCTGTTTAGATCTGTATCCCATTTTTAATAAAGTTCTGTGTTTTGTTGATGTCTAATTTCTTTATACATATATGCCCTTTGTCAGATATAGAGTCGCTAAAGATGTTTTGTCCTTTTGAATTGCCCTTTGCCTTATAGAAGAGTTTCAGTTTCACGAGGGCCCTTTATTAATTATTGATCTTAGTGCCTGAGCTTTTGGCCATTCTTTCTGTATTAATCTTATCAATCCCCAAGCATTTTCATCTCCTGATATCTTCTTCAGTTTCTTTCTTCAAAGTTACAAAGTTCTTGTGCTACAGGTATTTCACTTGCTTTGTTACACCAATATATTTTATATTACTTGTGGTTATTATGAAGGGTGGTGTTTCCCTAATTTCTTTCTCAGCCAGTTCATTCTGTGTATAAAGCAGTACCACTAATTTTTTAAGTTAATTTTATATCTAGCCACTTTGAGAAAGGTGTTTAGCAACTGTACAAGTTCCTTTTTAAAAAATAAGTCTTTTTGCTTGAAATAGACTTTTTCATGTCTTTACTCTGAGGTAATGTCTATCTTTGTTACTGAGATGTGTTTCATGTGTCCAGCAGATTGACAAATTCTGTTTTCACATCCATTTTCTTAGTCTCTGCATTTTATTTGAGGATTGAGTTGAATGATATGGAGAGAGAGTAATTGTTAATTTCTATTATTTTGATGGTGGTGATGTGGCATTGTGTGTATGTGTATATATGTTATTTCCTCCTTCTGATTTTGCTGATGTAGAATTATTTATTTCCTGTGTTTTCTTGGATATAGTTTACCTCCTTGTGTTGGAGCTTTCCTTTCAGTATTCTCTGTTGGGCTGGATTTGTGGATAGATATTGTTAAAATTTTGTTTTCTTATGGAATGTCTTGTTTTCTTCATCTAGGTGATTGAAAGTTTTGCTGGGTATAGTATTCTGGCTGGCCTCAGTGGTCTCTTAGAGACTGGAAAATATCTGCCTACACCCTCTGTCTTTCAAAGTCTCTGTGGAAAAGTCGGGTGTAATTCTGATAGGTCTGTCTTTATATGTTATGTGACATTTTTCCTTGCAGTTTTTAATATTCTTTCTTTGTTCTGTACATTTATGTTTTGATTATTCTGTAGCAGGAGCCTTCTTCCATCCTATTTGCTGTTCAGTAAGTGGGGGCAACACGCACCATGCAGGGGACATGGAGGATAGATCTCATCACTATGCTTTCAAAAATGTTTCTAAAATTAAAAAAATTGCAATTCGTCATATGGATCCCTTAACAATAAGTGAAGGGACTGTCGCTGACTCTGTTGCCTGCTGCTGGGTGCCTTTCCCCTAGCTGGGCTGCATCATTACTCCTCAGTGGGAGAGGATGCACTCAGTCCTGCTATGACTTGAGGGGCCAGGAATTATTGGTACCCCTTGGGGGCCTCCCCTTCTCTAAGGTGCAAGGATCTTATGAAAGAAGGGGGAGAGAGTAAGACCTGGAGGGGACAGGAGGTCCAAAAGGCAGCAACAGATCCAAAATCTGGGCACAGAGTTCTTTTCTAAGATGAGGAAGAGGGAAGAAAGGTAGGAAGGAGATCTGGGTGAGACTGAGAGGAGAGGAGGAAGGAGGCTGTAATTGAGCTGTAAAGAGACTAAACAAATAAGTGAATTAAAACAATGTGTCATTTATATAAAATATGTTTCTGTCCTCTGGAAATTATAGTCACCCAGAAACACTGTATTTTTGTATTCTATTCTTTTCTTTCTTTTTTATTTTTCTTTCTTCTTCTTCTTCTCTCTCTCATATTATATATATATATATATTTATATATATATATATATATAAATTTATATACATAAACTAAAAGGGATTGCCAATTCCATAGTAGCTGACAATGTTAATATAGACTTAAATCCTTATTAATCTTTCAGTTCTTTTCTTTTATTTATTTATTTTTTTATTTTTATTTTTTTAATATTAGTTACAGTTTGTTAACTTTGTATCCCTGCTGTATCCCACTCCCTCTTTCCCTCCCAATCCCACCCTCCCACCCTCATCTCCTCCCTGCCCCTTTTTAAGTCCACTGATAAGGGAGAACCTCATCCCCTTACATCTGATACTGGTTTATCAGGTGTCTTTAGGACTGGCTGCAAAGTCCTCCTCTGTGGCCTAGCAAGGCTGCTCCTCCCTGGGGGGGAGAGGGGGCCATCAAAGAGCCCGCCGTTGAGTTTCTGTCTGAAACAGTCCCTGTTCCCCTTATTGGGGTAACCACTTGGATACTGAGCTACCAAGGGCTACATCTGAGCAGGGGCTCTAGGTTGTATCCATACATGGTCCTTGTTTGGAGAAACAGTCTCATAAAAGACCCCTGTGCCCAGATATATTTGGTCCTTGTGGAACTCCTGTCCTCTCCAGGTCATATTAACTCCCCCCCCTTTTTTTGATTCCCTGCATTCTGCCGGAGGTTTGGTTATGAGTCTTAATATCTGTTTTGATACACTGCTAGGTAGAGTCTTTCAGAAGCCCTCTGTGGTAGGCTCCTGTCCTGTTACTTGTTTGCTCCTACATCCAATGTCCATCGCATTTGTGTTTCTAAGTGAGGATTGATCATCGTACCCTGGGTCCTCTTTCTTGTTTATCTTTTTTAGGTGGATAGATTTCAGTATATTTATCCTATCTTATAGGTCTATATAAGTGAGTATATACCATGTGTGTCTTTCTGCTTTTGGAATATCTCACTCAGGATGATGGTTTCTAGGTCCCACCATTTGCTTGCAAATTTCATGATTTCCTCATTTTTAATTGCTGAGTAGTATTCCATTGTGTAAAAGTACCAGAATTTCTGTATCCATTGCTAACTGAGGGACATCTGGGTTGTTTCCAGGTTCTGGCTATTACAAATAAAGCTGCTACAAACATGGTTGGGCAAATGTCCTTGTTGTGTACTTGAGTCTCTTTTGGATATATGCCTAGGAGTGGTATAGCTGGATCTTGAGAAAGCACTATTCCTAATTGTTTGAGAAAGCACCAGATTGATTTCCAAAGTGGTTGTACAAGTTTACATTCCCACCAGCAATGGAAGAGGGTTTATCAACTTCATATGGAGAAACAAAAAACCCAGAATTTCCAAAATGATCCTGTACAACAACAGATCGTCTGGAGGCATTTTCATCCCTAATCTCAAGCTGTACTACAGAGCAATAGTAAGAAAAATAGCATGGTATTGGCATAGAAATTGAATAGTGGATCAATGGAACCAAATAAAAGACCCAAAATTAAACCCACATACCTATGGATATTTGAATTTTGACAAAGAAGCCAAAACCATTCAGTGGAAAAAGACAGCATCTTCAACAAATGGTGCTGGTCCAACTGGATGTCTACATGCAGAAAAATGAAAATAGATCCATATTTATCACCCTGCACAAAACTAAAGTCCAAGTGGTTCAAAGATATCAACATAAAAACAGATACACTAAAGTGGTTAGAAGAAAAATAGGGAAGAATTTTGAACTTATTGGCACAAGAGACTACTTCCTGAACAGGACACCAACAGCACAGGCTCTCAGAGCAACAATCGATAGATGGGACCTCATGAAGCTGAAAATCTTCTGCAAAGCAAAGGACGTAGTCACCAAAACAAAAGGACAGCCTACAGACTGGGAAAAGATCTTCACCTACCCTATATCTGACAGAGGGTTGATATCCAGTTATTTTATTAATACATCACATCTGTAAAACAATGGAAAAATATGGCTTTTCTTCTCACAGGACTCTGTTGTTGAAATATTTAGAATGTTCTTTATTATTTATACTTTTTAATTTTAAAATACAGACTTTAATGAGATTGCTGTCTCATGGTTTATATTTCTTTAATACAATACTGTGACCAAAAGCAATTTGGAAAGAAAGGATTATATCGTCTTTCAATTCTCAGGTCAGCTCAGAAACTGAGGAAAGTCAGGAGATGAACGTGGAGGCAGAAACTTCAGCAGACAGAGGGACTTCAGATGACAGAGGGACTCTCCTTACTGGCTTGCTTCCATGGCTTGGTTAACATACTTTCTTATACAATTCAGGACCATCTGCCCTGATGTGACAGTATGCCCAGGGAGTAGGCTCTCCCTGATCACTGATCATGAAAATATCCAACAAACAAATTCAATTCATAGCCAATCTGATGAAGAGATTTTCCTCAGTTAAGTGTTCCTCTTCCCAAATGACTGTACCTGGTGTCAAATTAACATCAAATAGTTAATATAATGTTGATATTAGTTTTCTTAGGCTTTTGAAATTGTATTCACCCATTCATAACTATTAACAAACTTTTCTTTTGAATAGTAATGAATTTTTAGAGAATTATAAAACAAACTTTTTATGACATATATGAGTTGCTTTGCCTGAATAAAGCTACACATAAATTCATCTTGATCCTATATCATTGTCAGTTTTAGAAGTATTAACTTATCCAATGAGATTTAAAGTAAGTGTGATGGACTTTAAAAGTACATGACATTCAACCAAGGACCATGTATGGATATAACCTAGAACCTCCGCTCAGATGTAGCCTGTGGTAGCTCAGTAACCAATTGGTTTCCCAAAGTGAGGGGAACAAGGACTATTTCTAACAGAAACTCAATGAAGACACCTGATAAAACAGGATCAGATGAATGGGGGGAGGTCCCCCCTGTCAGTGGACTTGGAAAGGGGCACAGTGGTGATGAGTGAGGGAGGGAGGGACTGGGAGGGAATGAGGGTTCGGGGCACGACTGGGATACAGAATTAATAAAATGTAACTGATAAAAATAAAAAAAAAGTACATGAACCTAAATAATAAGGGCTGAAAAGATGTTTAAGCAGCTAAAGCATTTTATGTGGAGGCGCTGGTACCTGAGATTGGATGCCCAGAAAAACACATAAAATTTGGGCATGGTTGTACAGACACATAATCCATGTTCTCTTTCTTACAGGAAGATGAGAGATAGAAAAGAGAATCCCCTTTATACCCATGGTCAGTTAGCCTGGCAGGAGATCACCACAGTGAAAAACAAAATATTCTGTCTGAAGTAAGGCATAAGATCAAGGCTAATGTCATAGCGTATCCTCTGGCCTCCCTTATAAGCCACGGCACATATGTACATACTCATACACATGCACACAGATAAACACATCACACACAGAAAAAAAAATATACATTTTAGCAGCCTCATTTTCTTCAATAAAGTAGGTCATATCACGTTTTTCACAGTTGAATATATTCAAAGACCTGAAATATATACTGTTTTAACAAAACATGCATTGTTGAAGGTGGCAATAAAAACTAGAGCAATTTTATAAGAGTAAAGTGAGCGAAACATTTCACCTTAAAGCTATCACATAGTCACATAGCCCTAATTAACTGGGTATTAATGACATCAATCACATGTTAGCTTTAATCATGATTCAAATTTCCAGAAATTGGAGTACCAGCTGCACTTTGAGTCACATAAATTAACAAAATCTCCTGTTTAGATAGAGACTTTGAAAGCCACTTAGCAGTCCATTTTATTGTTGCACCCCAGAGAGCAAATGGAAGAGAGCTCAGAAACTCAGAATGGGAGTGAACAATCTTGAAATTACCAAAGAAATTTAGTATCTGTGAAATTAAGTCAATTAAATTTAATGCAGAGAAATCATTTTTTATGTACTGAGAAATTACACCCTGGACATTGGGAGAAAATGTAGAGATAAAGCACTGTTGTGGACATAGAAATTAAAGTTTAAAGGAATCCCATACCTTTTGTACTTTAACATGCATAAAAATATTTTTGTCAATGGGTGAAGACATAGAAGATAAAGAACAGGGCAAGGGTCTTCTCATTAGTGCAGCTCAGGCCCTCGAGGTTCTGCTTGAAAGAGCCTCAGTGGACCGGGTCCACAAAAATCCCCCTCTCTGCCTTCTAGAGTTCTCGTCATTTCCCCTCTCCGTGATACCCTGGAACTGAGGCTGACTGACAGTGGTCGCTTAGTAGCAGCCACATATTAATGACGTTTGCTTCCTTGTGGTTCAGGACCGCCATTCTTTACAGAACATTTTTAAGAATAGATACTTTTCTGTATTTGGTGGACTGAAACAATTTGCTTTAGACACCAACCTTATTGCCTCCTGTGTCATTAATAATCTCTGTTCTGAAGTACAATTTGACTCGGTATCTCTTTATCAAACCCCTGTCTTCTCCTTTATTAAAATCTAATAATCAGACATTTATCAACACAGAACTTGATATAGCTTTTACTACTATAATCCTTTTGTTTTGTGGCTTTTGTATTAACTTTCCCTGGGAAGTTGTAAGGAAATACCTATTCCTTCCAGATGGGCACAGAAGAGAACAAGGTAATGAAGTCTAATTTGTTGAACCTTTGAATTGATTGGATTTTCTTAAAGAGCATGGGTAAAGAGTAATGTATAGAAACATGGACACCTTATAGCTGCTGGATCAACATGATATCCATACCATCATAAATCACAGCATGGTAGGTGTTTCATTACCTCCCTCTCAGATATTCTTTATTTTTAACATATTCCAATAATTCCAACATTACTGGCAAAGGGAGATTAGCAGGAAGGTATAGTGGTTCTGATTCTAAGACACTTTCATCTAATAGGGGGTTTGTTGCCGCATAACCATTATGACAGTGGTGGTCACCACTGTACTGTCCTACTCCATTGCATGTCGTAACTACCATGCTAAGGTCATTGCTACTCTAACAAGGAAAAAATATTTTCATGCAAATAAATCATAAAATGACAGTTATGTTCATTAAAACCATTTTTCTCAAGAAAATTATTAAAGTTAGATAGATGAGCCCGTGGAAATGCCTGTACACCTGCAAAAACATCTTTTTATCATATTTGTGTTCACCAGGTTGAAGATACTGGCAGGATTTCTCTTCTCTACATCTCACTAAGGGATATTTCTGCAAGATTCATGACACTGTGAATCTTTGTGCTTATAAACCTTTGTGCTTATAAAAAGCTATGTACTGGCCATGATTTTGTCCTACTCAAAACTAATAAAGTAGTGCAACCATTTTACAGATGCTGATAATAGACATAAAGCTGCAAGGTTAAAGATAAAATGGCTATTACTTCTAGCAAAAGCTGCTACCAAAACTTCAAGGTCACAATGTCAGTTTGCTGAGCTCCTGGTGCAATGTGGGTGGTGCAGGAGGGCGATGGCAGAACAGATCATATTCTCAGGGAGAGAAAGGCTGAGCCTTCGCCATCTCTGAAGTCATGCAAACTTGCTGAATGAAGTCAGATCTGGGGTGCCCAACATAGGTGTACCCTGTGTTCTGGGCTCTTAGAGGACCATGTCCCATGCACACGTCCTTGACACCTTCTGACAAATGCCAAAAGTTATTAAGTTACACAAACTTAACGACTCAGGAACTCAAAACAAACAAATCATGACATTCTCAGGCAAATGTGGGAACAAGAAAAGACCATCCTGAGTGAGGTATCCCAGAAGCAGAAAGACACACAGGGTATATACTCACTCATAATTGGATATTAGATATATAGGATAATCATACTAAAATCTGTACACCTAATAAAGATAATCAAGAAGGAGGACCCTGATAAGATGTTCAAACTTCATTCAGAAAGGCAAAAGAGATGGACATCAGAAAAGGGAGAAAACAGGGAAAAGGACAGGAGCCTATGACAGAGGGCCTCTGAAACACGCTTCCCAGCAGGGTATCAAAACATATGCTGAGATTCATAGCTAAATTTTTGCAGAGTGCAGAAAATCTTATGTAAGAAGTGGGAGATAGAAAGACCTGGAGGGAACAGGAGCTCCACAAGGAGAGCAACAGAACCTAAAAATCTGGGCACAGGTTTTTTTTTTTTTTCTGATATTGATACTCCAGCCAAGGACCATGCATGGATATAACCTAGAACCCTTGCACAGAAGTAGCTCATGGCAGCTCAGTGTCCAAGAGGATTCCCAATAATAGGAACAGGGGCTATCTCTGACATGAACTCAGTGGCTGGCTCTTTGATCACCTCCACCTGACAGGGGGAGCAGCCTTACCAGTCCCCTGAGGAAGAGAAAGAAGCCAGTCCTGATGAGACCTGATAAACTGGGGTCAGATGGAAGCAGAGGATGACCAATCCTATCATTGGACTGAGGGAGGGGCATGGGAGAAGAAGGGGGAGGGAAGGTAGGATTGAGAGGCTATGGGGGAGGGATCTAGAACTGGGATACAAAGTGAATAAACCGTAATTAATAAAAAAGAATTAAAGATACATTTTGAATATTTAAAAATGACACTTCATTTCTTCTAGAATATGAAGCCATTGTACACATATTATGTCTACTCATAAAATCTGTCAGAAAGGAGTTACATGAGTCTTTCACTTTCCACATGATACCTATTCACTCTCTACAGATAATGTTAAAAATTTGTTATGATTCAAGCATACAACTTTGTCCTTTCTCAAGTTATATTTTCCAAGAAACTATATAAATTTAGAAAGTACTCCTGAGTTTTGAGAGACAAGAGTTTAAGTGATGTCAGATTTAGAGTTCATGTTTTATAGACAATGAAGTTGTATAAGCAATATTTGTTTTAAACACACACACACAAAGAAATGAAATACATGAATAAAGCTGGTAAAGATTTGACTGTGGAAATAGAGCTAGAAGAAAAGCTCCCCAACCAAAAAGGTTAATCATACCCATAAAAACACAGGAATAAATAATCCCCAACCAGCAAATTCTAAGAGGAAACACACACACACACACAGACACACACACACACACACACACTAACTACTGTCAGCACCATAACAACAGATACCATTCATTGACAACTCATAGAATCAGCTCCCCAATAACACAGGTGGTTTACAGGAACCTTACAGACAACATGACCTTAAGGGGAGAGAAAATCAAAACAGTTCCACTGAAATGAGAAACAAGACAATGCTCTCTACTGTTTTCATTCATTTTAATATAACTCTTGAAGTCTTAGAGCAGTAAGACAACTGAAGGAAGTCAAGAGAAAGGAGAGAATTGAAAAGGAAGGACTCCTATCTAGACTCATAGCCAAAGTTTGGGCAAAGTGCATGGAATTTCATGAAAGAAGGAGGAGGTAGAAAGATCTGGACAGGACAGGAACTCCAAAGGGAGGCCAACAGAGCCAAAAAGCTGGGCTCTGGGAGCCCTGCAGAGACTGATACCCTAACCAAGTACCATGCCTTAGGGGACCTAAAACCCCTGTTCAGATGTTTCCCATAGACTCAGTTTCCAAGTGGGTTCCCTAGTAAGAGGAACAGGGACTGTCTCTGGCATGAACTCAATGACAGGCTCTCTGATCACCTCCCCTTTGGGGAGGGGGTGTGCAGCCTTGCCAGGCCACAGAGGAAGACACTGTAGCCAGTCTTGATGAGACCTCATAAGCTAGGGTCAGGTAGAAGGGGAGGAGGACCTCTCATATCAGTGAACTAGGGGAGGGGCATAGGGGAAGAAAAGGGAGGGAGGGCAGGATTCAGAAGAGATGAGGGAGGGAGCCACAGCGGGAATAGAAGGTTAACAAATTTTAAGAAATAATAATAATAATTAATAAAAATGCAAATCAAGGAAAGGTAGAACTCAACATGTCTTTATTTGTATATGATACGATAGCATTCGTAAGTGGTCCTCAAAACTGCACCAGGAAACTCCTACACATCCGTTTAGCTTGCTTTCTCTGCATCCCATTGGATTAAAACATCACTACATCTTCACCATTTCTGTTTAAACTAAAAGTTGTAGACAATTTATCTTTTACAACAGAGACACTTATCAATCCCTAAACTTAACAGTCTGAATTTTTTATGAACATCTCCTCATGTGATGACCCTTCATAACTGCGGTCCTGTTTGTTCATCTGTCTTCATCAAATGTCCATTTCAGCATCAAGCTTTCCAGTCTGCCAGTCTGTTGAACAATCTCTTCTTTCAGGGAGTTTGTTTTCTGTCCTCTCCAACATTTCTGTCAGATGTCCTCTGCTTCCTGCAATGTTGCTTTCTCTTTGTCCAATCACATTGGGTTTTCTTCTAACCACATGTGGCACCATATGTAAACATTGTTTTTATTTCCTTGGAGGATGGGATAAGATGACAACCATTCCCAAGCCTATAGCTCTCTCTGAACACTTTCTGGCTAGTTCAATTCAGCTGTTCTGGCCTAAATTTCTCTCCAAGCTGACTAATTCTAACTGGCTTCTCTGGGATTTTGTCTGAATTGCTCTGCCTGGCCCCGCACTAATTCTGTCAATATGTTTTAATCTTCTAGCTCCTTCTCATTGTCTGGCTTGTTCTGTTTTGCACAGAGACCGTCTGAGCCACTAGTAAGCACCTGTCCTTCCTGTTCTTGTGAGCTGTGACTCACTCTGTCAAGTCGTCCTCTGATTTGTCATTTTTCCTGCACCTCAATTTGAACATCACTTTCACACAGAGCTGCTCCCATCTAGAAGCTAACATTACCATTAGTGTTTGCTATTAAAGGTGCGTACTAATGGCATGCCTGCATTCTAGCCCGATCAACATATACTCAGAAGGTCTTTGGATGTGATCCCTTGCCAGAATAGCTATGTTGTTGGATTTAATTTTCTCTACAACCAAGATATCCTTCAACAGACTGATGGATAATTATAATATGGTACATTTACACAATATAATATTATTTAGTTGCCAAAAAAATGAAGTTTGCAAGCAAAGGAATGGACATAATCCAGACCCAGACAAACAAATACGGTGTTTCTGCATATATGTGGATATTAGTTTTTAAATTAATGATAACCAAACTAAAATCTATAGAACAATCAAGGTTAAGTATAGAGCAGTGGCTCTCAACCTTCTTAAATAGCTTTTAATTCAGTTTCCTATCAGGAAATTTTCTCGGTTGCTATTTAGCAACTATAATTTTGCTACTGTCATGAATTATAATATAAATATCTGTGGTTCCAGACAATCTTAGTTGAATCCTCTAAAAGGGGATTCAACCACCAAAAGTTCCTGGTCTCATAATGTCCTTTCAGGGCTTTATTTTTTGTTGTTGTTACTGGTTTTATTTTATTTTATTTTACTTTTTCTTCTATGTGTTTATATTCTTTTATATTTTTGCCCTAAAGGTCATTTTCAAAAATATTTTGTGGCTTTCTGCTTAGTGTACTTACGGGATTTCTGATTGTGGTGATGACTCTTAATTTATAGTTGTTTATTGCGCTTTTGCTTGGGCTCTTTTCCTTCTGTCTGTTTGCTTTGAAGTATTAATTTTATTTTATTTTATTTCATTTTCATCCATTAGAATCCCTTCATATATTTTCTAATGAGAGAGCAAAAGTGAGTAGAACTGGATTTCAGGGAAGATGAGGAGGAATTGGGAGAGTTAGACTGAGTGAAAACTGTAGTCAGGACTATTATGCAAGAAAAATATTTTCAAAGAAAAAATAAAAAGTAAAATAAAATTCTTTATGTTAATTTGAAAAGTGTTGAGAAGTCTAGTAACCTTGATTGTGAAGTCTTCTTTAAAAAAAACTGGTAATGGAGAATTATAATTAAACTATTGAAAGAAAAAATATTTTCACATAAATTTCCAATATCAATTTTTTCTATCTGATAACTTAAAACCATGGATTATATCCATGACCATAAAAGATTATTTGATTTATTTCAAGAACATGAATATATTATCTATGTGATGATAGATACTTTTAAATTGTTGTGATTATTTTTTTCAAAAGAACATCATGTTTTAAAAGCAGTTTTGATTGGTTGTTCTGCCTTTTAATAATGTCTATGGTCCTGTAAACCCTAGATACTTTTTGAGCACCTACTGAAGTTTGATGCTGTGCTTGGGTATCAGGGTGTGGCGTGGAGATGTTGTTTGGAGCTCATCTTCCTGGATCCTGAAAGGTAAGCTGCTCCACTACAGTGGATTGCTTTACTGTTGCTCTCCAGCCTGTGTGCAATATGCACACTCTTGGTAAACTTTTAGAATGACAAACTGACATACAGCCCACCCATGACTTTTCATGAACTCCATCCTACTTCAAGTAGACCTGAGCAACTACATCACTATACCTTGCCATGTCCCTAGCATTAAAAATCCACAGAACCAAAAAACCTGGGCACAGTGGTCATTTTAAGACTGATACTCTAAACAAGGACCATTCATGGAGATAACCTAGAACCCCTGTACAGATGTAGCCCATGGCAGCTCAGTATCCAAGCTGGTTCCCTAATAAGGGGAACAGGGACTGTCTTTGATATAAACTCAGGGGCTGGCTCTTTGATCATCTCCCCTGCGTGGGCCTTACCATGTCACAGAGGAGGACAATGAAGCAAGTCCTGATGAGATCTGATAAGCTAGGGTTAGACTGAAGGGGAGGGGGTCCTCCCCTATCAGTGGACTTGGAGAGGGCATGGAAGGAGATGAGAGAGTGAGAGCGTGGTTGGAAGGGAATAAGGAAGGGTCTACAGCTGGAATACAAAGTGAATAAACTGTAATTAATATAAAAATAAAAATTTAATGAAAAATAATAATCCTAGTGACACATTTTAATGCATGCCTTAAGTGCACTTTATTTAACTTTTGATTGTATCATCTTACATTTTGGAAGTGATAGTTGAGCCAATAAAAAAGAAGACCTCTCTATCTACCCTACATTCTCCTAGCCCCTAAAAAAAATAAAAAAGAACTTTCTTTTTATCTAATTGAAAGTCTTTAGTTGTACGTTAATTGTTCTTTATGCTTAGCTAAGATCTAGTTTTGTTTGACCCTTACTGAGAAATAAATTTGGAATTCTTCTATAACAGACTGGGTATCTGAGATCTCTCTTGAATGACCACCCACTCAAACACTGTAAGAGAGACACGTGTCTCTTTGACACTGACTTTATTTGAAGTAGTTCAAGAGCATTGTCTAATCTTTGAGGATATCAGTATTTCAAATATGTTGAGTCATTTTATTCTGTTATAAAACTATTTTTCATAGTTGTAAAACATTTCAAAACACTTAAAGAACCATTTGCTGAAAGAAAATGCTGAATTTCTTAGCAGGACAATAAAATGAAGATTTGAGATCTGATTTAAACAGTGATTTAATTCCTCTGGGATCCACTGAAATACTGAAACACAACCGTCCATTAGTATTTACCAGTTAACACAGGAGAGAGCTGGGAGTTTGGCTGCTTCAGATGCCAGATGTCAGGAAACTTATAACTCTAAACCCGTCTTCGCTAATGGGTTCAGTATGCTCAACAACAAATTATTTGTGATTAAAACTTATGAACATATTATTTGATTATTTTATTTACCAACAGTACTATAGTTTTTATTAAGATAATTATTATCAAAATTAAATTAAACCATCAAAATAAAAGCCAAAGAAGTGTTTATTAATTGATTTACTAAAACAACTAAGTATGAAATTCATAGTTACTTGAATTATTTTATATTGCCTATTTTATTAATAAACTAATTAATCATCGTAATAAGGGAAAAGAGTAGAGCTAGTAACTTCTTTATTTTTTCTTTTTTAGTTTTGTCTGTGGAATAAAATACAGGCAATAAACAGTTTAATATAACCTTCCTAACAGATCAAATGAAATGCATGTGTGTGTATCATACATACATTCTTGTGTATATAGATTAGGAAATAATGTATGCATATAAACATGTATAATAGGTTCATTGTGAAACGTGATTTTTTTTAAATTGTAATCACAGGTCATTCACTTGTATCCCATGTGTGGGCCTCTCCCTTTTTCCTTCCTAATCCCACCCTCTCTCCTTCATTTCCTCCCTGCCACTCTCTAAGTCCACTGACAGAGGAGGTCCTCTTCCACTTTCATCTGATCCTAGCTTATCAGGTATCTTAAGTATTAGCTGCAATGTCCTTATCTGTGACCTAGCTAGGTTATTCTTGACTTGGGGAGTGGTGGGGGAGGGGAGATCAATGAGCCAGTCATTGAGTTCATGTCAGAGATAGTCCCTGTTCCTCTTACTAGGTTAGCCACTTGGAGACTGACCTGTCAGGGGCTAGATCTGAGCAGGGGTTTTAGGTTATATCCATGCATGGTCCTTAGTTGGAGAAACAGTCTCATAGAAGACCCTTCTGCCCTGATATTTTTGGTCCTTGTGGAGCTCCTGTCCCCTCTATGTCATACTATCTCCCCCTTCTTTCCTATGATCCCCTGTACTCTGCCGAAAGTTTGGTTATGAGTCTAAGCACCTGCTTTGATACCCTGCTAGGTAGAGTCTTTCAGAGGCCCTCTGTGGTAGGCTCCTATCCTATTCCTTGTTTTCTCCTACTTTCAATGTCCATCCTCTTTGTCTTTCTAGGAGAGGACTGATCATCTTACCCTGGGTCCTCTTTCTTATTTATCTTCTTTAGGTGTACATATTTTAGTATGTTTATCCTATCTTATAGGTCTAGTGCCCACTTATAAGTGTGTATATACACCATGTGTGTCTTTCTGCTCCTGGGATACTTCACTCAGGATGATCTTTTCTAGATCCCACCATTTGCCTGCAAATTTCATGATTTCCTTGTATTTAATTGCTGAGTAGTATTCAATTGTGTAAAAGTTCCACAGTTCATATATCCATTCCTCCTTTGATGGACATCTGGATTGTTTACGGCTATTACGAATAAAGCTGCTACAAACATGGTTGAACAAATATCCTCATTGTGTACTTGAGCCTCTTTTGAATATATGCCTAGGAGTAGTATAGCTGGATCTTATAGCTATTCCTGATTGTCTGAAAAAGTGCCAGATTGATTTCCAAAGTGGTTGTACAAGTTTACATTCCCACCAGCAATAGAGGAGGGTTCCCCTTTCTCCACATCCTCTCCAACATGTGCTGTCCCTTGAGTTTTTTGATCTTAGCCATTCTGATGGATATAAAGTGAAATCTCAGGGTTGTTTGGATTTGTATTTCCCTGATGGCTAAGGACATTGAGCCTCTCTTTGTTTCTCTGCCATTCTATATCGTTGTACAGAGACTTCTCTGTTTAGTGCCTTGCAGGTACTGAAGGGGTTGCGGGCTCTTAAGGTACTGCAAGCACTGGTGATGATAGTGGGCACAGAGTCCCTGAGTATGTCCATGGCCTACAGGCTACGGGTATTCTTCTCTAACTGAGTTCCAGCAGTTATTTGCCTAAACTCCACTGGTAGATCCATAGAGCAGGGGCTTCAATGTCCCTCCAGGCCCTCTGTTTCCCACAGTGAATGTGTGCGTAGGAGGGATCTGATGTCTGTGTGCTAGCTTAGAAGCACCCTGGATCTGGGGTTCTGTAGGCACTTGAGGGCTCCCTCACTCTCTAGCAGGTGAAATTGTAAAGCACAGGGGTTCTTCCTGTTCTCTACTGGCTGGATTGGACCTGCTGAGACAAATATGGCAGGTTGAGCTCAATCAGCTCAGTGGTGCTGCAGCCGGTGAGCTAGGGAGTCGAGCTGTGGCTGCAGAACTGGGGTGTCTAGGTGCTTGCTGGTTGGTCCTGGGGAGACAATAAAGTGGTCCACAGACCTAGGTGGCCCAATGCCTGGTGTAGCTGGGTGTTTTGGCAGGTCTGCTGGACTTTGGTGGCTGGACTTTGTTCAGCTGGCTTTCTGTCACTGACGGGTTGGATGGCCTGTACAATCACTGGCCGGGAGGCCCTGTGGAGTCAGTACTGCTGTTCAAAGATGTGGGACCAAGGAAGGGCTGCACTGCGGATCTGGGGCTCTGGCGGGCACTCGGAGGGTGTGTGCCCCGCGGGCAGCAGTCCAGTAGTAATGTGTTACTGAATAAAAATATACTAAACAGAGCTTTAATGTTGTAGTTTATTGTAAACATTCACAGTAGTCCTATAAAGCTGACTTTTTAATTAGCTAGAGTTTGCATTAATTGAAGGGATAGATAACATGAAATCATCAGATATTCTGATTCTAAATGTTTCTAAGATCCAAGGTTCTTTTCCCATAAAACTCTGCAGATATCGTGGGACAGTTTGTTGCCCACACAAAAAGGTTTAATATTGGCCTTGATATCATGTTAATTCTGTAAATATGTTAATCATGTCCATTGGAATATGATATAAATACTGCCTTGATGCTCATCTTTATGTCACCCCCCCCCCATGATGCTAAGCACATACCTATAGCAAGACCCTTGAACACATTTGGTGAATCTGACTATTGTATAAAACACAATCTATCTTGGTGCTAAAAGATTCTTTTGTTGGTTCTGTCATGTTTTCATACCATTGTGCCCCCCAAAAAAATTTTCAACATCAGATGTAATTGGCATACATTCAGCATTATCATGAGCTTTGGCTTATGTCACCCATTTTATAGCCTGGATCTGTGGTGATGTGTTTTATGATGTGTTTTTCAGACTGAATATTGCTATATTCCACCAACTATTATAAATGAATGTTGTTCTACACATGAGAAGAAGTAGAAAATGTGCCTTCTAGATTGTATGTAGTCTTTACAAAGGGATGATGATGCCTGTGCCCTTTATTTCCTCTGTTCTGACCTCTTCTCTGATTATTTCTCTTGCCTTAAGTCTTGCCTAAAATGGCTATTTAAATTACAAAGTTATTAAGTGGCCGGCACTGTATTTGCCTTTCCTCTCTCCTATTTTGTTGATAGTAGTGATGCCATGATACACATTTCTCTGAGTTCATAGAATTTTATTAATCTCTCACTTATTCTCTTACTCTCATTTTTGTTCCTTGTATCCTTACATCTTTACTAAATTTTCTGTTCATTAATATTTGGTGTCTCTAATATTGTTCCTTAGAAATCTCTTAAATACAAAGTGCCTTAATTTTGCTTTAATCACATATAGAGTGACAGTTTATTAACATCTCTTTTGATTTAACTCACATTTGTGGCAATGAGGAAAATGTGCACTGGGCTCAGGCAGATGTTACCTAGGAATGATGTTACAAATGTCTTCTTCATTCAGGATACTTCTCAGACAGTTCTTCTTCTTCTTCTTCTTCTTCTTCTTCTTCTTCTTCTTCTTCTTCTTCTTCTTCTTCTTCTTCTTCTTCTTGCCATCGTCTTATTCTTCTTTTTAATTTGAAGAACTGTATAAAAATGCAATTACTATAGTCAAAGGATATAACTGGAGTAAAAATGGGCAAATAAAAAGACTCCAAGATATTTCTGCTGAGTTGTTTCCCATGGATAGATTTGGGGCATGGGAGAGTCCCTGCTTTCAGTTTTATATGATACCATGACCCCTCAGCAGATAGTTCCGATTGAACGCTCACATGGGTGGCATTGGTTAAACTGAACTGATCAATAAGCAAAATCAAAAGTGATAAAAACCAACAAAGAGACAATTGCTTGTGGGGGAAGCGTAGGATGAGGAGGAAATAAGAAGGGACAAATAATGAGACTGCATTATATACATGTAAGCAATTTTCAATGAACTAACTTAAATGACTTTTAAAATAATATTGTGAATCACACACAAACACTGAATAAAAAAATTTATCCCAACACATTTCCCAACACTTTTTGGTTGGATTGGCTTACCTCTTTTGTCCTAACAGGGTGTGGTGTCCCCACTGGAGATTTGAATTATAACAGCATAGCATCGTCTATCCATTTGCCATTAAATAATCTCCCTGGTCCTAAACACTGTGGCAAATAATTCTACATTGACTTAGAATAATCATCTGATGGCAGCACACCAGAAGTGTAAATCAAACAAATGAAAGTTGGAATAAATAAAAGAAAGAAAACTAGGGTTAAGTCAGTATGACAGCTACTTCCCAAGATTGATACAATGTCCAACTATGTAGTAAGTGACACATTAACATAATCATTATTGACCAAGATACTGAAATAGTAGAAGTTCAGTAATGGTAAGAGTTTGATGGATTTTTAGAAACTTCGATATTAACAAGAGTGTGGCTGAGGAAGATTCCTCATTATTTTCACTTTGTTTTTTTTTATGAAACTATTTTTTGCATATATAAACATGACACACAAAGCATATTGAGGTAAATCTCAAAGAGTTTTAGTGCTATCTATTTTATTTTTCAAAATAGTAAAAGGGAAATGTTTTCACAATCAGAGAGACAGAGAGACTATTCCCAGTATTACCCAAAGGGAGAAAAAAAAAAAGCTTCACCTTTAATTCTAATCTCACAATTCATAGAAAACCAAACCAACCCCCAAAAAATGTACATGTTCAGAAATCACCAATTATTCACCAAAGATGTTCTCTTCCTCTTAGGTTTAATAGGCTTTTTTTTTTTCAGCTTAATATTCATTCAGATATCTGGTGTGTTTCTTAAGTCTTTGGCTTCTTTAACAATTAAAATGATTCATAATTAAGCAACATGTTGATTGAGTGCATAGCTTGAGGTTACCCATATGCATCATGAAGTGACCAACATGCCCAGCACCCGACACATTTTTATTCTCATTTCTTGTATGCGTGTGTGTGTGTGCATGTGTGTGTGTATGTGTGTGTATGTGTGTGTAAAGAAAATTTTTGATCCAAAGCAATTACTGACTACACTACTATGAAGGACACTCACAACTGGGTAATCCCATCTTTGAAGCATGTTGGACCATTGGATAGTGTCTCCTCCTTGCTGCATACTCAGCCATTGACCAACACTCTTCTATCTTAGGTTCCTATGATCACGATTTATGTTTTCATTATTAGAGAAATCACATAGATTTCATTTTTTTCTACCTGCCTCACTTCATGAAGTTTGATACTTTCTCAAATTTCCATATTGTAAAAAAAGGACATCCTTGTTTTTAGTAGTCCATCGTTTTAACCACTTGACCATCTTGTTTCAGACATTTTTGTTTTAAAAGACATACTGATTTAACGTGTGTGTGTGTGTGTGTGTGTGTGTGTGTGTGTGTGCTTGTGTGTTTGTGGATGTGTATGTGTTAGGGGAGTTCATACATCTTCAGTGAAGGAAGTAAAGGGGCCTCGAGTCAGAGAGGACCTTATGTATGTAAAAGCGCTGAGGAGTATAAAATGAGGACACTGTTCCTTGTTACTCCCCAGGATGGAAGAGTGAAAACAAGCTATAGATTGGCTTAGATGAAATGAAATTGAACTGTCATTCACTCAAGTGAGATCATGGAAGAAGATGATTGGTGTTTGTTTGTTGTTGTTGTTGCTGTTTAATATAAGGAAACATAGTGATACCACATTTGCTCCTTTAGCTCACTGTGGAAACAAAGGTCACATCCGGAGTGTCTGAACGCAGTTGGATTTCGACCTCTCATCTGAAAGAATGATAACGTGATTTATCAGACAATCTGTGGCATTGCTGGAAAGTAAACACGCTGATGCTAGTGACTCCTCAGTTGCAGCACAGTTGCTAATCCAGGAACCATGACCAGTGTCTACAGAACACTGGAGATCTTCGCTCACTTCTGAAGTTCGTCCTCTTCTCTTTTTGCTTAACATTTAGAAATGGGATGAGTGAACAAGATCAATTATTGTTAAATAAAATTCTTCTCTACCTCGTAGTTATACATCTTACTTTATTACGGGATTAAACAATAGTTGTGCGACCTTTACTTCAACAGTAAACACTTTCAGTGTTAAATCAAACATTCCTACCTTTTATTATTTCACCTGGTTTATGATAAGTTTTGATTGGCACATTATGAATACACACCTATAAGATAAAAAGAAATGCGTTGATGTATTTATATATTAGATATTGACCAATTTGAGGCAAATAATTTTAAACTATTTTAAACTTTTATCATATCTTTCTAGTGAGGCTACTGTGAACATGTTCACAGTTTTTCAGGCTTGGCATTTTTTGTCTATACTTAGGTATCTTGCTGGCCCAGAAATCAATAAACGTTTTTCATTCAGTTTTGTACTTTAAGTATCAACTATATTTTTACTCACATATCCATCAAGGAAAAGAAAGAAAAAAAAGACAACAAAGTTGAAATTAGAAAAAAACATAGCCTTATTTTTCTCTTCTGTGACTCATGTGTCCCTTTACATGCTTTCTCTCCTTTCTCATCATTTCATCATGTAATATAACTTCTCAGTCTCCTTTCTAAAAACTACCATATACTCACACACTGGTTTACATATATTACACTTACTCCTTAAGAGTTAGGATCTGCATTTGAGGGATAACATCTGTTTTATTTTTTCTTTCTGAGTTTTGATCACTCATTTGATATTATAAGTTCAACAAATGGTGCTTTTAAAACCTACAGAAGAATACATTAGATCCATATGCTGGTTTGACTAGAAATGGCTCCCATAGGCTCATGTCTTTGGAATCTTAGTCATTAAGGAGTGATAATACTTGAGAGTGATTATCTAGTGTGGCCTTGTTGAAGGGATTGTGTCACTGGAGACACTGTGAGGTTGCAGAAGTCCAAGGTAGGCCAAGGTAGGCCAAGGTAGGCCAAGGTAGGCCAAGGTAGGCAGTGGTTTGCTCTCCTTCTTTCTGCTGCCTGTGGATCCAGATGAGTACTCTCAGCTGCTCCAGTAACATGTTTGCTTTCATGCTTCTCACCATGGCTGTAAGGGACTAAACCCCTGAGTGGTAATCAGTCACCAGTTAAGGACTGTTCTTTATAAAAGTTGCCACAGTCCTGGTGTCTCTGCACAGCAACACAACACTGCCTAAGACAGGAGCTGTTTGGAAACAGGAGAGGGGTATTCTCTGACATTTCTGATCATGTTTCTTGTTGGCAGAATATGCACTTTGGGACTTTAGATTAGGAAAGCAGTTGAATGATTTAGGCAGCACTTAAGGAGATATCCTAATAGGTGTGTGGAAGACAGTGGTGCTGAGAGCAAGCCAGTAAGCAGCACCCCTCCGTGGCGTCTGCATCTGCTTCTGCTTTTGGTTCCTGCTCTGTATGAGCTCTTGCCCTCACTGCTTTTGATGATGGATGGTTACATGAGTGAAATAAACCCTTTCTCCCCTATCTCGCTTTTGGTCATGGTGTTTTATCACAGCAATAGTAACCCTAACAAAAAACAGTCTATATCTTCTATTTTGTGTAAAAAACAATTAAAAATGAAGAGCTTAATTAACCAAAATTGCTGAAACTGCTAGAGAAAAATATGGCATATGCATGGACTGTCTAACAGAAATGTAATGACTCAGGAACTAAACTGAAGTACTAGCAGATAGGGTTGCATAATAATAATAATAGTAATAATAATAATAAAAGCTTTTCCACAGCAAATGAAACAGCACAGAACAGAAGGTAACACAGAATGGAAGAGACTGATGGAGAAGGGAGGAGGAAGATTCAAGTCAGTTTTCCCCGAGGTTTTTAATATTTCAATTTATCTTCATTTTTCCCTATTCTGGAAATATTAAATATTTTGCCATCACATATTTATTTTACAATAACACCTGTGTTATTGTGACATTTCTTACATCTGCAGAGCATATTTTTATCACAGCCAACGCTGGCCTCTTCTTCCTCATCCTGTTGACATCCTCATCGTCTCCACTACTTCCCTTTCTGTTTCCATCTCTATGTCTGTGACACAATGAGATTCATTGAGTTCTTTTTTAATTTTAATTTTAATTTTTATTAATTACACTTTATTCACATTGTATCCCCCCATAAATCCCTCCCTCCTCCCCTCCTAATCCCACCTTCCCTCCCTCTTCTTCATGCATTCCCCTCCCCAAGTCTGCTGACAGGGGAGGTCCCCCTCTCCTTCCTTCTGATCTTAGTCTATCAGATCTCATCAGGAGTGGCTTCATTGTCATCTTCTGTGGCCTGGTAAGGCTGCTCCCCCCTCAGGGGGAGATGATCAAAGAGCAGGATAATCAGTTCATATCAGAGGCAGTCCCTCTTCCCATTACAATGGAACCCACTTGGCTACTGAACTGTTATGGGCTACATCTGTGCAGGGGTTCTAGCTTATCTCCATGCATGGTACTTGGTTGGAGTATGAGTCTCTGGAAAGACCCCTGTGTTTAAATTTTCTGGTTCTGTTGCTCTCCTTGTGGAGTTCCTGTCCTCTCCAGATCTTACTATTTCCCACTTCTTTCATAAGATTCCCTGCACGTTGCCCAACAGTTGGCCATAAGTCTCAGCATCTGAATTGATAGTCTGCAGGGCAGAGCCTTTCAGAGGCCCTCTGTGGCAGGTTCCTAGGTTGTTTCCTGTTTTCTTCTTCTTCTGATGTCCATCCTCTTTTCCTTTCAGGATGGGGATTGATCATTTTAGTCAGGGCCCTTCCTCTTGATTAGTTTCTTTAGATATACAGATTTTAGTAGGTTTATCCTATATTATATGTCTATATGAGTGAGTGTATACTGTATGTGTCTTTGGAATGTGGCTGAGGCCTTTTCACAGCAGCAAAAGCCCCTCACCAGTGGCCTCACCATTGCAGGGACCTCTTTTCTTGACTAGGAGTGTTAGAGTGTTGATAAATTCCGGAGGTAGATGAGGTCCATTGACACCCTTGTTGTTCATTTATTTTTTGAGATTATAATATATTTACATCACTTCTCCATTTCTTTTTCTCCCTCAGAATCCTCCCAATACTCCTTCCTGCTCTTCTTCAAACTCATGCCTCTCTTTCGCTAATTGTTTTTACACACACACACACACACACACACACACACACACACACTCACTCACACTTCCCCAATATCTTGCTCAGCCTATGTAATGTTGCTTGTATGCATGTTTTCATGGCTGACCATTTGGTATTATTTGGTATTGGATAACCAGTTGCTGTCCTGGCGAAGACTTTCCCCTGCTCTCAACCATGCACTACTTGACCATAGTTCTTTGCGTAGAGTTGAAGCCTTATGGGCTTTCCATTATTAAATCTGGCATGTCTATTGGTATACCCTTTCTCCGGTCATATTTAGGCAGCACACTGGATTGCTAACCAGGTACTCTAAGTCACTGATGTCAATTACACCTGAGCACAGAGAAACATAGTCTACTTGTGATCTGCTGCCTTTGTGGAGAACAATTTAACAAGTGAACACCACCAAGACTCCACATGCCCGAACTGCTAGAACACAGCCCTCCAGACCTTGGCCTACCTGTGCTCAAGCTTGCTTTTAAATGCTTCTGGTGCATCAAAAAGTTCTTCAGGTGTAAGCTACTGTACAGATCTGTGCTTCTTTCCCTTTGCTTCATTTGGTTAATGTTTTTATTTTTTTCCATGCTTGCACCAAATTCCATGCCTGAACTAAAATTGTGTTTTCTGGATTTGAAGGGCATGGTCATGTTTAGAGTGGCACAGTTTCATGGAAGCCTCCTAATGCCGTGACCATGAGTGTAACTAAATAGAACTATATTTAAGACCCCGTGCTGTGCCTGCAGAGTCATTTAGCTGCATTCATGCTTTTAATTCCTGCCATAATCCATCCTACGTTATTGCTCACTCATCATAATTATGCTAGTTATTAGGATCTTAAACATATCACAAATGTCAAAATATTTTTCAATAAATAAAGTCTGAATAGACCATTGAGATGAGTTATTTTGGTCCTCATAAATTAGGCCTTTTGAAAGAAAATATTTCAGGCAAAACTAGATATTTTTTCTGTCAGGGAAATAAAAAAAGAAGAGTTGAGTGCACCTAATGGCAGGTTTATTATGAATGTTCTAATATCTGTCAACACTGAGGAATGAAGTAGCAGGAGTATGCTTTAACCCACAATTCTCCTGAGTCTAAAAGTATTCAATAACTTCCTCAGCTTGAACAATTTATTATTTTGAATCCTACTCCATAAGATGATAAGATTAAATTATTCCGTCAATACTGCAGTATTGGCTTTTGTCACAGATATATTTAATTAAATAAAAGAAATTGAGTGCCCCATTTATCTTATAGTTGCCATTTTATATATTATATTTGCTGACATCTATTTTTTTCTTCCATCATTGAGAACACTAATTAATTCATGGCCATAATTTATTATCTCTCTTAAATGTCCCTAGATGTTGGACAGATTAAAAAACTAGTTAAATATACATCCCCAACTAACATTTATTTTTATACATGGGAGCATTCCATATGGCAATACAGGGATTTTTCAACAGGAAGTAGGTACAAAACAATTTTGTCATTGTTATCTCACAAGTATCAACAATTTCCTAATATTTTTCAATTTAGTTAACGAGCATAAAATTGTGTGCCAGATAAAAAAGTCTGGTAAATTTCATGTAAATATAAAGAAATTGATAAGAATATGGGAACATATATACACACACACATATGTGTGTATGAATTGAACCAAGAAGAAAAGCTGCTTTTGTTTTTTACTACATGTCTTTGCATTTTTTTAATTTTATTTTTCTTATTAGTTACATTTTGTTAAATTCTGTATCCCAGCTGTATCCCGCTCCCTCATTCCCTCCCCAGTCCTATCCTCCCTCCCTCATCTTCTCCCTGCCCCTTTCCAAGTCCACTGATAAGGGAGGACCTCCTCCCCTTTCATATGACTCCATTTTGTCAGGTGTTTTCAGGACTGGCTGCAAAGTCCTCCTCTGTGGCCTAGCAGTACTGCTCCTTCCTTGTGGGGTGGGGAGATCAAAGAGCCAGTCATTGAGTTCCTGTTAGAAATAGTCCTTGTTTCCCTTACTATAGGAGACCAATTGATTACTGAGCTATCACAGGTCACATCCGAGCAGAGGTTCTAGATTTTATCCACTCATGGTCTTTGGTTGAGTGTCCATCTCAGAAAAGACCCTGTACCCAGATATAATTGGTCTTTGTGGAGTTCCTATCCTTTAAACATCAAACTCCCCTTCTTTCATATGATTCCCTGCACTCTGCCAAAGGTTTGGTTATGAGTCTTAGTATCTACTTTGGGACACTGCTAGGTAGAGTCTTTCAGATGCCTTTTGCGGTAGATTCCTGTCATACATTCAATGTACATCCCATTTGTCTTTCTAAGTGAGGATTGATCATCTTCATCCTTGTCCACTTTCTTGATTATCTTCTTTACGTGTTTAGATTTCATTATGTTTGTCATATCTTGTAGGTCTATATAAGCGAGTATATACCATGTTTGTCTTTCTCCTTCTGGGATACTTCACTCAGAATGATCTTTTCTAGATCCCACCATCTGACTGCAAATTTAATGATTTCCTCCTTTTTGATTGCTGAGTAGTATTCCATTGTGTAAAAATACCACAATTTCTGTATCCATTCCTCCGTTGATGGACATCTGGGTTGCTTCCAAGTTCTGGCTATTACAAATAAAGCTGCTACAAACATGGTTGAACAAATGTCCTTGTTGTGTACTTGAGCAAATTTTGGGTATATACCTAGGAGTGGTATAGCTGGGTCTTGAGGTAGCACTACTCCTAATTGTCTGAGAAAGTGCCAGATTGCTTTCCAGAGTGGTTGTACCAGTTTACATTCCCACCAGCAATGGAGGAGAGTTCCTCTTTCACCACAACCTCTCCAGCATGTGTTGTCACTTGAGTTTTTGATCTTGGCCATTCTGATGGGTGTAAGGTGAAATCTCAGGGTTGTTTTGATTTGCATTTCCCTAATGGCTAATGAGGTTGAGCATTTCTTTAAGTGTTTCTCTGCCATTCGATGTTCCTCTTTCAAGAATTCTCTGTTTAGCTCTGTTCCCCATTTTTTAATTGGATTACTTGGTTTGTTGCTTTTCTGCTTCTTTAGTTCTTTATATATACTGGATATTAGCACTCTGTCAGATGAAGGGTTGGTGAAGATTCTTTCCCAATCTGTAGGCAGTCGTTTTGTTTTGATAACGGTGTCTTTTGCTTTACAGAAGCTTTTCAGTTTCATGAGGTCCCATTTATTGATTGTTGCTCTTAGAGCCTGTGCTGTTGGTGTTCTGTTCAGGAAGTTGTCTCCTGTGCCAATGAGTTCTAGGCTGTTCCCCACTTTTTCTTCCAACAGATTTAGAGTATCTGGTTTTATGTTGAGGTCCTTGATCCACTTTGACTTTAGTTTTGTGCAGGGTGATAAATATGGATCTATTTTCATTTTTCTGCATGTAGACATCCAGTTGGTCCAGCACCATTTGTTGAAGATGCTGTCTTTTTTCCATTGAATGGATTTGGCTTCTTTGTCAAATATAGAGTGTCTTTGCATTTGAAATATATAATTGAAAATGTTTTATTTTGCTTTTATTACCACTTACCTCCATCACTTAACTCCTTATCCTTAACACATGGTTCTCTACAATGTTCCAAATCCTTATAAGTTGGATATAGAAACAACTGCCTGCTTGCCAGCAGGAGTCAAGCAGCTATGTGCACTGCCAGGAATAAAAACAAGACAGAAAATGTGTGCACTCCGAGCTAGTCTGCTACTAGTATTGCAATTCATAAGTATATTAAAAAGCAGCATTCAAATATAGTCTAGCCTGTCTTCAAATTCAGGTATCATAAAATGCACAAAAGATTATAGTGTTACTTAGGCATTCTAAACTGTGTAGCATAAGCTTTTCTTGTTTATCTTTGATACTGTAATTTAATTATAAAATTTAAACCTTTGCTGAATAGGAACAAAATTTTGAGAATCATAGTTTGATAGAGTCTTATGTATCACAGACAAGGTTGGAACTCCAAAAGTAGCTAAGGATGATCCTGAATTTCTAATCTCCCTGCCTCTGCTCAAAAGTGCTTGAATTACAGTACCGGATGTCAGGTATGATGAACACACATGTCATTGAAACTTTTAGGAGATTATGTGTTCTTCACTTGCCTGTCAAATCATAGCGACCTAAGCTCACCTTGGTGGTGTTTTAAGCACATGATTCTCAGGCTGAATTTCCTGTAGCTGAATTGTCAGAGCTGGTGTTAGGCCAGCACCTTTACAAACCATTTTGATACCAGTAGTATCTGCACACGATGGAAAACAATTCTATAACTTAATGTGTCAGCTATGTAATATTTACACATTTACCACTTTTTACCCAATAAAAAATTTAGTCATTCTATTTTATTCATAAGATAATCTTTGAAAGCTATATATAAAAAACTCTGTTAGATCCTAAACTGAACAGCGCACATCATCTGGTGGTCCAGATTGCTTAAAATATAGTTCCAGGGGGATGCCCAGGCCTTCCTCTGTAGGATTTTCTGGTACTCATTTTGTAAGCTTCATTGCAGACTGAGACTTGATGTAAAAATGTCATAAAAAGCCATCAAGATAAACAAGTAAATAGACCAGTCTATACATAAATAATAGGCTAAAATGCCTGTTTTGACTGAAGAGTAAGAGAAAGCCAAAATTCTGACAGATCCTTATTGCAGAGCTGAGAAGATCCTAATACGGGGAGGTGAATACTAATGGACAGAGGACCAGGTCAGGCCCCACTAATGTAAGAACAGAACATTGTATTAAAAACATGGTGTAAGGTGAACTCTCAGGGTCGTTTTGATTTGCTTTTCCCTGATGGCTAATGAGGTTGCGCATTTCTTTAAGGGTTTCTCTGCCATTTGATATTCCGCTGTCGAGAATTCTCTGTTTAGCTCTGTTCCCCTGCACAGATGTAGCCCATGGCAGCTCAGTCTCCAAGTGGGTTACATAGTAATGGGAAGAGGACTGCCTCTGACCTGAACTGATTGGCCTGCTCTTTGATCACCTCCCCCTGAGGAGGGAGCAGCCATACCAGGCCACAGAGGATGACAATGCAGCCATTCCTGATGAGATCTGATAGACTAAGATCAGAAGGAAGGAGAGTGGGACTTCCCCTATCAGTGGACTTGGGGGGAGGCATGTGTGAAGAAGGGGGAGGGAGAGTGGAATTAGGAGGGGAGGGGGGAAGGGTTTATGGGGGGGATAGAAAGTGAATAAAGTGTAATTAATAAAAGTTAAAAAAAATGGGAAAAAACACGGTATTGGCACAAAACAGAGCCGATGATGAATGGGATAGAGGTGAAGACCTAGACTTATATTGACACAGCTATGGACACTTGGTTTTGATTTAAATGGGAGAAATACATACTGGGTAAACGACAGCATCTCCAACAAATGGTGCTGGTCAAGCTAGTGATACCTGCAAGTAGCAGAATCTAAATAGATCAATGTTTATCACCCTTTAAAAACTCAAGCCAAAACGGATCAAAGGCCTAAACAGAAAACCAGATACATTGATAGAACAGGAAGTAGAAAATGACTTTTACCTCCATGGCAAGAAAAAGAATTTCTGGACAATGTTAGCAGAAACATTGAATCAACAATTACAATTATAATTTCATAAAACTGGAAATCTTCTGCACAGCAAAGGATACTTGCATTTGGATAAAAAGAAGCTGTACAATGGGAAATATTTTTACCAACTATACATCTGATGGGCTAATTTCAAAAATACATAAAGAACTAAACACCTAGATATCAAGAAAACAGATAATTCAACTAAAATGGGGTACAGATCTAAACAGAGAATTCTTAACAGAAGAACTCAAATGGTTCTTAAACACTTACAGAAATTTTCAAAATCTTTACCCATCAGAGAAATGCAAATAAAAATGTTTAGATCCCATCTAACACCTGTCAGAATGACTAAAATCAATGAAACAACCACAGCTCATTCTGTCCTGGGCATGAAGTAAGGGGAACACTCATCCGGTGCTTGTGAAGTGCAAACCTGTAAAGCCACTCTGGAAATCCATGAAGTTGTTCCTCAGGAAGTCAGGAATTGATCTTCCCCAAGATCCAGCTCCATCCATCCTCAGTATTTCCTCAAAGGATCCTATATCCTATCACAAGGACACTTGCTCAACCATGTTCATTGCTGCTCTATTCAAAATAGTCAGAAGATGGAAAAATATGTCCCTCAATAAAAGAATGAGTAAAGAAAGCATAAATTTTCACAATAAAGTATTACTCAGCCATTGGAGGAAAAATGAAATTTTCAGGTAAATGAATAGAAGCAGAAAAGTCATCCTGAGTGAGAAATCCCAGACTAAGAAAGATAAGTAGAGTATGTATTTGCTTATGTGGATGGTAGCTGTTAAGTCAATGGTAAATACACTATGATCTGTAGAATGCAGAGGTTATGAATATAGTAAGGGACTCGGAGAGAGGCAGACAGATCTCCCTAGGAAAGAAATAATATAGCTAGTTATGGACAAATAGGGGAGGCTGGAAAGTGAGGACCAAATAAGGAGGGACAAAAGAAAAGGGTTAAAAAGACATGAACTCATGGGCTGACTCTTTGATCACCTACACCTGAGGAGGGAGCAGCCTTACCAGTCCACAGAGGAAGACAAAGGAGCTAGTCCTGATGAGATCTGATAGACTAGGGTCAGATGGAAGGGGAGGAGAACCTCCCCTATCATTGGGCTGGGAGAGGCATAGAAGAAAAGGGAGGGAGGATGGGATTGGGAGGGAATGGGGGAGGGGCTACAGCTGGGATACAAAGTGAATAAACTGTAATTAATGAAAATAAAATAAAATAAAGAAAAAGATAAAAAGAGAGAATACTAGGAATGACAGCTAGAAGGAAAAGCCCTTTGAGAGGTACTTTGGAAACCAAATTCAGTAGAAGCTTCCTAAAATAAATGCATATATGAAAATGATCCAAATGAAATCACCAGATCATGGTTCCAAATAATGACATTGCCCCAACTGAACATCTCTTGTCACCAAATGAAGTTTTATTAGCAGGATTGGGTTACATTTAATTGAGTTGTTGGTCAAATGGATCCTATCGGATTCCTCAAACAACCCAGGCTCTTGCCAATGCTATAGATTGCTCTGAAATCTGACAGGAAGGGCCTGTTGCATAAGAGAACACCTACACTACTCATTGAACACGGAGAAGTCAAGCTTCTCCTACTTTAAGCTTTTGTGTTTATGTTCTACTGTCCTTGATACAAGAAGATTCTCTGCAGGCTACCAAGATGTCTTTCTTTTTAAAAGCAAGGAAGTCATGAAATTTGCAGGCAAATGGATAGAACTAGATAATATCATCTGAAGTAAGGTAATCCAGACCCAGAAAAACATTCATGGTATGTACTCACTTATAAGCAGATTTTAGCCATATAGTGAGGGCTAATCATAGTACAATTCACAGAGCCAAAGAAGATAAGTAACACAGAGGATCCAAGGGAGGATGCATACATCTCACTCAGAAGGGGAAATAGAATGGGCAGCAGAAACAGTTAAAGAAGGAACAGATTAGGAGAGGAAACTCAGAGAGAAATGTGGGTAGAGACCAGAGCTGGGGAAAGCAGGAGCTGGAGGACAGAAAGCCTGTGGAGAGGAGATAAACCATGGCCTGGGGCATCTCTGGGAGAAGCTGGAGACCTGGACAGGCTAGACTCCTGGGAGGATGTGGGCATGACGCTAGCTGAGAGTCCTAGTGGCAGGGGCCATGGAGTCTGAAGAGGACATACACCCTCTAACTAGACAGGAGTCGCAGTGGAGGAAAGAGAACACCAACCCACAACATCTTTGATCCAAAATTTACACTGCCTACAAGATGTGCAGGGATGAAAATAGAGGAGACATTGAGGGAATGTCCAACCAATGCCTGGCCCACCCTGAGACCCACCCCATGGGAGAGCACCAGCCCCTGACACTATTAAAAGTACTGTGCTATGCTTGTAGACAGGAGCTTAGAATTGCTGTCCTCTGAGAGACTCCATCCAGCAGCAGATTGAAACAGATGCAGACTCACAGCCTTATGGAAGAGTGTGGAGGATAGAAGGTAGGTGGCAGGATCTCCACAAGACCAACAAAGTCAGTTAACCGGGGCCCAGGGTAGGCTTGCAGAGACTGAAGTACCAAACCAAGCAACATGCACGGACTTGACCTAGGCCTGCTTAAACAGATGTATCAGATGGGCGGCTTGGTCTTCATGTGGGCTCCCTACTGAGTGTAAGGCGCCGTTAGCTTCTGACATGGACACTGTTGCCTGCTTTATTTTTAAAGTTTTTAAAATAATCTATTATTTTTTAATATGTGTATTACAGTAATCCAAGAACTAAGTCTCCCAGTCACAAGCAGCTCAGCTCGGTGTGTCCTTCTAGATCCTGCGATTATAATCCTGCGATTATACAGGCGGTGCCATGCTTTCCCCCACACTGTGAATATTCACCAACTACGTGAGTATTTTCATAATCAAGAATACACCATGCCGTCTCAATCTGTCAGCCAAAACTGTAATCTTGACTTCCTTGGCTACAAAAAAAAATCATAAGTGACAAAAAAAGGCAGCAGGCCTTTAGATGGATGTATTGGCAAAATTACAACTAAATTCTGCATTCCCTCAGTGCTCAGCTTACGAGGAAACACAAAGCAACAGACCACACTAAGCACAACACTCCTAAATTCATCATCAGATCTATATAGTAACAGGAGGAAAAAGAGGTGTCCCCACTCAATAGATGTATTCATACAGATTACCTGAAACATGCCTGTGACAGGCGCTCTCAGGACGCAATTCTAATGAGTTACATAACCTCATTCTGGGTTGAAAGAAATGGAAGAGGTTCTAGACCAGAACCAGTGAAGCAATTTCTGACTAGCTGTTGCCTGCTTTTTGATCACTTCTCCCTGGCAGGGCTGCCTTGCCCAACCACAGGGGAAGAGGATGAGTTCAGTTCTGTTGTGGCTTGATATGCTTGGGTGGGTTTTGAGGGAGGGGAATTTCCCCTTCCGAGAAGTAGGGGAGGGGGAAAGAGGCAGGGACTGCAGGACCAGAAGGAGAGGAAGGAGGTGGCTATGAGAGGGATGTAAAGTGAATAAATAAATAAATATTTAAAAATTCAAAAGAAGTAGGAAAGTTAGGTGTGCTTCATTTAGAAGGGCACTTTTGTCAATATACATTGGGTTTATCTTGTATCATGAAATAACAGTTTTTATTTTATTTTTAAGAATTAACTTCAAAATAAAATATCAAACTTATTACATGACTTCTTGGAAATATAGCTCATGTTAATCCTTTATGAGCACATTATTTAAAACTAGGCATAAATATTGTAAGGAAGGAAAATAATTTGATCATTTGTTTTTCAAGAGAATTTTCTTGGAAATTGGAGGAGCAGGGAGGAAATGAGGAAGGGAGGAAAGGATTTGGATCGAATGAGGGAAGGGGCTACAGCTGGGATACAAAGTAAATAAATTGCAATTAATATAAAAAATAAAAGTTAATTTAAAAAATGGCCCCACAGACATGAAGACCGTGGTATGAGTGCCTACCTCAGAAGGTTTCAGAGGGAAAAAAAAAATAGTATGTGGCCTACAGACTTTTCTTGTAATATTTTGGTGAAGATTGTGTCTGCTTTTTGCCCTGTCAAGAAAGAAAAGGAAAGGAAAAAAAAATGCAAAAATAAAAACTGCCTGAGGCTAAAGAAGCGTTTGGGATGAACTGCATATGCAGAGGAGATTTCAATGTACTTAAAGTACGGACGAAGTCCTGTGGTTCTTAGTGGTTATTACAGAGAGAGGCTGGTGAATCTCTGAGTTGTAGGACAGCCGAGTTGCAGGAAAGGCAAAATCAGAGGCTGAGGAAAACCTTGAAAACAGAAAGCTGGTGAAGATGGTGTCATGGTCCACAGTTATCATGCTCCAGCTGGGCACCAATGCGGGCCCATGCCAATGTGTACGCCAAGGCGTGCCGCCTTGAAGAATTACAAGCCACTGCAGCAGAGCTATTATATGGACGTTTATTGGCTACTGGGGGAAGGGAGGAGTGGAGACCTGGAGAAGGTAGATACAGTGTGGGGCCATGAGGCCAAAGAGGGGGCAGAGAGGGAGAGAAAGAGAGAGACAGCAGAAACAGAAAGGAGAGAGGGAGGGGGAGAGGGAGAGAGCGGGTGGGGACAGACAGAGCTGGGGTGGTGGGGTGGCCCCTTTGTCAGGCCTGCACACACCTGGCTGCCCCAGGCTGTGGCGTCAGACGATGGCATAAGCAGCTGCTAGGACCCTGCAGGCAGGCAATCTGTAGCGCTTGTACACTCAAGCAGTGGCACTGGGCAGCTCAGCCAAGGGGTTCTGGCTGTAGACTCAAGGAAAGAAGAAAGGGGTTACGGAGTCTCCCTCCTCAACTAAGGGAAGCTCATGAGGACAGCTTGTGTCAGAGATGTCCCTTCATGGAAGCTTAGAGAGGTCATTTCAGGAGGCTGTGAAGGTGAGGCCTGGATTGCCTTAGAGACCCTAAGATGTTACAGAGACCAGAGCCGTGGGACACCTACTGTGAGATCTTGTGAAGAGTGGAACCAGCCTAAGAGAAAAAGATGTGTTTCAGTCAACAAAACTGAAAGGACTTGGAGATCTGAAGAGCATTTTGACATGAGACATGGAGATTCAGAGTTCAGACTTTGCCCTGCTGGTTTGAGTTCCTGTTTTGGTCTAGTATTTCCTCACTATGGTGGCTTTCCTTCTTTGGAAAAGTATTGTGTATCCTGTGCCATTATATGTTAGAAGTATCCATCTGCTTTTTAATTTTGGTTTTACAGGAGTTACGGTTAAGAGATTGCTGAGTTTCTGAAGAGACTTTGGAATTTAAAACAGGGTTTGGACTGACAGACTATGGGGACTTTTGAAGTTGAACTGAATGCATTTCTACATTAGATGACTTCAAGCCTATGAGAGCCAAGGAGCAGAATGTGCTAGTTTAAAAATGCCCTTCATAGGCTCACAGGGAGCCACACTATTCAGAGGTGTGGCCTTGCTGGGATACATGGCTCTGGTCAGAGGAAGTGCATCACCGGGCACAGCCTTTGAGCTATGTATCTCAAGTTCTCAGGCTCAGCTACCAAATGTTACTCTTGATACTATCATTCATGTGGTTTCTGAATTAATTGTTGAAACACAGGTTTACTAAACACAGTCTAAAGAGACAACTCAGGCAAATAAAAAACCCAGGCTCTAATACAATATCTTGACTTCTGATGTTTCCTTTTAGAATGTGTATATGCATATAATTCAAATACCACAGATATTCTTGACTCTTTTGATATATATGTTATTTACACTGAGTTATGTTTGTTCCTGTAGATGTGCTCAAACATAAATACTTTAATTTTATTTACTTCCAAATGTCCAAATTAACAATTTCCTTATTTCATATTAATAGGCACTAAACACATCTTTTCTTTAAAATAAATAACATGGAAACATTATATGTTGTAGAGACAAATTTTGTTATTCCATTGTTTCTGAGCCTTCTTAAAGAATACACAAGAATGGAGGAGTAATTGTATCTAGAAATATTGTAAAAACTCAGTGGTTGGCTCTTTGATCACTTCCCTCTGAGGGGGGAGCAGCCTTACCAGGCCACAGAGAAGGACATTGCAGCTAGTCCTGATCAGACCTGATAGGCTAGGCTCAGATGGAAGGAGAGGAGGACCTCCCCTATCAGTGGACTTGGGAAGGAGCATGGGAAGAGATGAGAGAGGGAGAATAGGATTGGGAAGGGATCAGGGAGGGGCTATGGCTGGGACACAAAGTGAATAAATTGTAATTAATAAAATATTTTAAAAATAGCAATGTAAGTGGCTATTTTAGGTAAGAATTGGTCAAATGAAACAGGATTATGGAAAAAAATCATGCTTACTAAAACAGCAAGTTTCTAGTTTAAAAAGCCAATGAAAATTATAAGAAAACAAATCAATAACAGTGTAAAATCCTATGTCAGCTGACAGCTTGCCAGCTCTAGTCTCACTGTGTGACACATGACACGAGTGTTCCTGCTGCACTCAGCAGGTGATAACAGGTTTTGAGAATAAAATTTACTCTTCCCACCCACATCTCAATTCTCACTTCGCTTACTGCTAAGTGATAATGAATATTTTGATTCTGTTGATTACCTAAAATATTACCTTCTTTACATTTGAGATATAGATGCTTCAAATACTAACAGCAGATTTTAATGCTATGTACAGTCTGCATATATATATATGTGTGTGTGTGTGTGTGTGTGTGCCATATACATATGGCAGAAAAATATTCCTCACATTTCTTCACATGCAACTAACTCACCTAAGTGTCAAATTAAAATAATGCACAAATGAATTATAAAGTCATTACTCAATCACAAAAGGGAATGGTTAGTTCACATACTCTAACTCCTAAGTATATAGCTATTCATGACATCAAGAAATATGGACTTAACTATTTAACTATTTGATATAAAAGAGTTAGTATTTGGCAGAACTGAAATTCTTTCTATTTAGTCACATAATTCTGAGATGGCCATGCCTTGAGGAAGCCTGAGAGTGAGAAGTGACGGGAAATTCCAACAGGTGAGGTCATCATAAAGGTTCCTTCACCAACATTAACTGAGCTTCACTGTTCCTGGTCCTTGGCAGACATCCTGGCATTCATTCAAGTCTTACACAAAGTCTATTCTTGGAAAACAAAGCTATTTTATTAAAAAAGGGAATGGCTAATAAAAATCACATAAAGACCACAGTGCAGATAAAATAAATAAATACTAGTACCACTAATGATAAATTCTCACTATCATTTACAAAGACAAGCATTTATTTTCCCAACTAATGCAACCACATGGTGCATTCCCTAAAAGAAGTCCCACCAACAGCAGTTTCTTAGGGAATGTCAAGAATTAGCACCTACCCTGGGAGTCACTTGCCTTAGATAACATGTATCTTTTATGGCACTCCCAGTGCCTGGCTCTTCATTATCTGCATGTAAAGCAATGCTAATGTTGCCCCAGGGATACATAAGGATGTAGCAGTATTTCTCAAGCTGCAGTGTGCATACAAATCAAATGAGATCTTGTTAAAATGCAAATGCTGATTCAGTGGGTCTGGAATAGGGCATGTACTTACATGTTTTTAAACAAGCTCCCAGGTGACCTCCATGTTGCTGGTCAATTATTGAATAACCATTTCGTAGGGAAAAGAGAAAGGGAATAACAAGGCTTTATCTTTACCAGCATATCATTGCTGGTATCATTGCTTATCACTGCTGTGTTCTCACCAACCCAGAGCTTTTGATAGTCTCAGGATGCAAACACTGAGATGTCTGAGGTGCTTTCCATGCCTCAGTGACAGACAGTCCTGTTCTTACCTTTCTCCTGCTCCTGGCACAAACCCATGGACAGAAGGAACTTGTCTTCTCTCCTGAGTCTTTATTGTTTGTTCTTCATGCTAACCTCACTTTCTCTTTCTTGTTCACTTTCTTTGTCTAATCCCCCCAAAAAAGGAGACTCAATAAATGTTTTAGGAATAACGTGCATGGCTATGTGGAGTTGTAAAATACTTCAAAACATACACCTGGGGGGGGCAAGATGGCGGGGCAGGGAGAACAGCGTGTCTGAGAAGTGGGACAGCACTCTCCCTGCAGCGACCAGGAGACTGAACTCGGGGCTCTAAAACTGCAGCGATCGTGTTTCCCAGGTGAGGGGAGGCTCCCACGGCATGGGAATTGGTCAGGTCCACTCTCGGCTGCCCAGCCAGAACCCGGAAGAGAACCTGGCTAATGCGGGCTTTGGGTCTCCGGGCTGATGCCGCAAGCCGGCGTGTCCCAATTACTTTCCCAGGTGGATTGGTGGGCACAAGGGTGCCTGAAACTGGGGGTCCCAGCCACAAGAAAATCCCACGGGAGAAGCAAAGGTGCGAGTCTGATCACGGGTCACCCAGTCTTTCCCTGGAAGGTCTCGCTGCTGAGGGTACCCGCTGCCATAACAACAGAGCTCCTGCCGCACACGGAGAGCTGCGCACACTCAGCTCAAAATCCCTACTCCCTCTTGGGAGGAGGCAGGAGGCAGCCAGCAGAATCTGCCACAGACCACATTGTCTGTACCCCAACCCGAGATAGGGGCTGAGAAAACCCAATCCTCTCAGGCACTCCCCCAAACGCTGCCATAACCCTGCCTCAGCAGAGCGGAAGGATAAAGAGGCACACAGTGGCATCACAGTGCCAGAACTCCAGTGCTGCAGGCTGCTCCTAGCAAACAAACTACAGCTCGGGACCTGGGACTGTGGTCATTCTACACGTCCTGAGAGTCTCCTGGGTCCAGTGCAATAAGGTCTAGCAGCAAGTTCTATCACCGGCGCCCACCCCCCGACCCCTGGAAGAGAAACCCCAGCTCAGGATCGGACCAAGAAGCCCCAACCCCTTCTGGCACTCCCCTGAAAGCACCTCCATAAGCTTGCCCTAGCGGAGGGGAAGGTCAGAGGGGAAGGACAGAGAGGCAACCTGCCAAGGACACAGCACCCTCTCTCCAGCTCACCCAGCGGCCCCTAGCAGAGAAACCCAAGCTCTGGATCTGAGGACACTCAAACCTACCTGGTACTCTCTCAGGATCAGCAAACATAGGTTCTACAGCCAGGCTGCTTCTGGCAGAGAGATCTGGGCCCGGGATCTGGGATTGAGAACATTCAACCTAACTCTTTCCCGTGCCACCCAGGGACCAGTCAACATAACCCCTCCTGGCAGAGGGAAAGGACAAAGAGGCAGCACACAGGAAAGGTGGACACCGAGTCCTACGTCCACAGTGTCACAGAGCTGACAATTAGCTTACCCGTGCACTCTTTGCAGCAGGACCAAATCAGAGAGTAGTGAGCAAGGGGAACCCCTGTGCATTCCAACTGGTCCTGCAAGAGAGTGAGTGAGCCTTCTAGGGAGAGTTTGCCCCAGACCCAGGGCCTCTCCACAGAAGCAACCAGAGAAGAACCCTGCCACCCATACCCCTAGTGTGGGCATCATAGGAATTCTTGGGATAGCGACCCCAACATTGAAGATTCTGCCTTCCGGGTCCACCAGTGTAATCCAGGCAAACAATCCCTGGATCTCAGACAGAACTGCATAATAGTGGCTTGCAGGCCACTGCAATAGTCAGAGAATCCGCACATGCACACTGCGCCCACTAAAAGCGCACGCGAATAGCGCCAGCGTCACATTCCTTACTTAGGCAAAACTGAAACCACAGTGCACATTCCCAAACCAGTGAACTTCTCTCATCTTCCTAAAAAAAAGTCCAGAAAACAGAAAGAGAGGATCATAGCCTGAACTACAATCTCGAGGAACAAACAGTGAGGATTATAAATAACCAGATGGCTAGAGGCAGACGTAAGAACACTCCCAACAAAATTCAGGACATAATGACCTCACCAGCAACCCCACAAAACAATGGACACTTCAATTCACTAGAAATGCAAGAAAACGACCTCAAAACTATGTTGCTCCAGCTATTAGAGGCCCATAAAGATGAAATGAACAAGGCCCTCAGAGAAATAGCCAAAGAAATCGAGACTAAGCAAGAGGAAACAAATCGTGCTCTCAGAGAAATGACCA
>REGO01000252.1:646260-665006 GCA_010120015.1 Rhombomys opimus
TGAAAAGCAGCAAACCAAGTAATCCAATTAAAAAATGGGGAACAGAGCTAAACAGAGAATTCTCGACAGAGGAATATCGAATGGCAGAGAAACACTTAAAAAAATGCTCATCCTCATTAGCCATCAGGGAAATGCAAATCAAAACAACCCTGAGATACCACAATGTGATTTCTAAAATGGCCATAGGAATCATTCTTTTACTCACAAAATTGGTTGAACAGTTTACTCCCTCCTTTAAGAAAAATTTTAACTTTTGACATTGAGAACATCATATTTTCTGAATTTTCAACCTACCTCACCATTTCCCAATTTCCCACTATCTTTGTATCTTTGTAGGTTTCCTCTTAAAAAAAATAAAAAAGAAAAGAAAGAAATAAAAAATTTATTTATTATTATTATTTTTTTAATGGATATGAGTTTCACACCAGAAGAGGACATCAGATCCCAGTATAGATGATTGTGAACCATAATATCATTGCTGGGAATTGAACTCAAGACCTGTGGAAGAGCACACAGTGTTCTTAACTGCTGAGCCATCTCTCCAGCCCTGGAAGTTTCCTCTCAACATCTGGCATGTGTGTGTGTGTGTGTGTGTGTCTGTGTGTGTGTGTCTGTGTGCGCACATGCACATATGTAAATATTTTCCAAATATTCAGCCCAGTTTCTTTTCCTTTCTTAAGCTCTACTAATCCAATGCATACTTACCAACTCAATAAAAATGTTTTAATATCAGAAAACTTTAGTTTAACAATGCACTTAAATTAAATTGTTCTTTGACGGAATGATGAATATCTAAAATACCTTCTAATCACACTCACCCTTCAACGTGCAGACTTTTAATGAATTCATTCCAACACCTTCATGTCTACCAGTCTTGCTCAAATAAACAAATTATGGTGTTGTTTACCTCAGCTTCGGCCTCAAATAGTTTGAGGTACTTCTCTCTTGTGAAAAGATTCCAGCATTTAAAATGTTGACAATTCTGGGCTGGACTCTTCAAAGTAAACCGGCATTTCACTTTTCTGCTCTGTTTGCATGGAATCTTCTGTCTTGGAAACTCTGGGTTCTCTTTACTTACTTACTGACATGTCACCAGCCTTACTGCAGAAGTTTAAGGCTGCTCTGTAGAAATGCAAACAGCACTTAATATAAATTCACTCATGAACCAAAACATGGTCACATCTTCCATTCATAATTAAAATATTTAAATTCTCTTCTCAAATTCAGTACAGTATATGACTAGGAACTATGATTTATCCACCTATATCCAGAAAACCTGTGTTGGTCTATGAAGTATGACAATATGTTACATGGTTGAAATTCACACCTGATGTTTTCTAACATGCAAACTGGCCTTGATATTTTCACATATGAATATGACATTTGATGTACCAAGATCTAATTTTAGAATAATGAGTAACTGTTGAAAAGAGTCTACAAATATTAAAAGAAATGACTCTACAAGCAGTAATTATTTTGGATATTAAAATAGAAATATAGTTTAGTTATCCAGAGAAAACGTTTTAATGCCATTTGTACTTATTGACATTTCCTCTAATTCAGTTAAGCAGTGCATACACAGCAAAGAGTATTTACTGATAGTTCAACATGTGTTAATCGGAGGATGGACATACTGTGACGATCCTGGTAAGTCATTCCCTGGTGTGCTAACCGCTAAAACATGGTTATGATGATGAAATAGTTGCTGTCTTGGATGGATTATCGTAACAGAGGTGGTGAGCTTCACCTGTTAATGTTACATTTTGGAACAAGCTAATGCTGTGTGGATATTACAGCTACCATGGATGAAAGGGAAGGGCAGGAAGGAACTGCAGTTTCCAGGTAGTGCCCTAATCTGCTGGAAAGAAGAGCATAGATGACAGCAAAGTGACTGAATTATTTGAAGACAGCTCTGCATCACCGTGGGGTGATTGCTGCAGTGTGCGGCTCCTCATGTGTGAGGTGCAGGTTCCTCATCACCTGCTCTTAGAAACACTCAGACTTCCACCCCTCTGTCAGCTACGTATTCAACATATCATAGCATTAGGTCTGTAAGAAGACATATATCGATAGGTGAAGATCATTCATACAAAATCCTTTATAGAACTAAAAGAATGATTTTTATAGTAAAGATATTGGCATGTGATAAAAAAATAGAATAAGAAGTTTACAATGGTTTTCAAAACCTTAACTGGCAGTAATTATTGTATATTAAAATATGCCTCTTGAATTCCTAGACAATGGTACAAAATTAAAACGAGTTTCTCAATTTCATCTTTAAATAATGCATAATATTTTTAACAGATGAAATTCTCATGTAAGGTGCAATTAAATCTAACAACTTTACAAGAAATTGGTAGTAGGGTGTTTAGTATGACATATTTCCCTTTATTTCTGAACTACACCTATATGAGAGGAAACATTAGGAATTTCATTTTTTATATATTTTTCCATTATCTCAATAATACTTTAAAGTTCTTTTATGTGTCATTGGAAGTCTGGGATATTGCTGATGAAAAGTTATTATTCTGGTAGAGCCATTCATAATGTATTGGCAAATACAGAGAATCCATGCTTGATTTATAGAAATAGCTAAAAACTTATTTTATAATAAGCATTATGAAGAACACATAAACAAGGGTATATGATTAAAAGTTACGACTTTTTATGTTAGAAGTGTGTAAAAAAAGACAAAAGAAAGATTGCTGATGTGATTTCTTGGTAGGTTAAGGAACTTGCTACAAAGTCCATTGACCTTACCATGTGGGAAGAGAGAATCCATTCAGGAAAGGTTTCTATTGAACTATACATGTGTTTCTGACACATGGTGGGCCGCATATACTAAATAAATAAGTAAAATTAAAGAGAGAAAGGGAGAGAAGGAAGACAAAGGGATTGAGAATAAAGAAGGGAGAGAAGGATGGGGGAGGAAAGGAAGAGAGAGGCAAAGACAGAGAGAGAGATAGAATGTTTTAAGAATCCACCATGATGATGAAAGTGTCAACTGAACAGAAGTCATGGCACTTAAGACTTAAGAGAAACCAATCAGTATCAAGCTCCTGTAGATCTTAATCTGAATTTGGAGAGTTTTACATGGAAATGTAAAGCTTTACGTGAGCACTGTGAAGCCCATTTCATCTTCTCGTTGGCGAATGGTCTCTGAATGGACAGGGTGGTAATCTAATCAGTCCCGTAAGAGAGATCATGGTGTCTGCAGAATATTGAGAGTAAGACTGTACACTGGGTACTGATATTTCAGAACAGGTAGCATTACTATGGGGTTCCCAGGAACCACATAACATGTTGCTGACTCAGCCAGCGGGCATGGTGATGTAGCATAGGGGGCAGAACGCTTGCCCAGCACTTCAGAAGCCAGGAGCTATTCTGCCCACAAGTAATCTCAGTGCTCACTCGGGGGACAGAGGCAGGAAAGTCAGAAATTCAAGCTCTTCCTCAGCTACATAGTAAATGAAAGGAAAATCTGAAGTAGGTCATATCCTCTGTCAAAAACAGGCCATGAGGTAATAGAAACCTAGAGCTGATGACAGCTTTAGGATGCAGCTTAGAAGTAGACCAGGCAGGACTTACTAATTATCTGTAACCGTGCTTGTGAATTAAAATGAACACCAAATCCTTGGTTTACATGGATTTGGACTCATCACAATGGTGAATGACATTGCTTGGGATGGGAGATAGAAAGAGATAAAATAGGTCTTATACTTTGTAATTGTGACGTGTCTTCTTCTACTTTTTGTGATGATGATGGTGGTGGTTCTGCTGCTGCTGCTGCTGCTGCTGGGCTGCTGTGGTGTGTGTGTGTGTGTGTGTGTGTGTGTGCATGCTCCACATTGCTTTCTATATTTCTGTTTTTCCAACTGGCAATTTTATATTTTACAATTCTACAAGGTTTTAAATGCTTCAGTTGTGTTACAGTCAATTGCCTCTAGATACTGCCTCACTCTGCGAGTTCACAGACATACCAGCCCTGTTCATTTAAAAGGCCTGGTTTTCTTGGTGTGCTCCATCCCGTCTGGCTCTGTGCTCCTTCTGCCTCCTTTCCACAGGGTTTCCTGAGTCTTGAGGGAAGGGATCTGAAGGAGGTATCCTGTTTAGGACTGAGTGTTTCATGTTCTCTCGCTCTGTCTGCATCATGTCTGGCTTTGGGTCTCTGTATTTGTTCCAATCTTCTGTAGGAGGAAATTTCTCTGACGATGGCTGTGTAAGGTACTGATAATATCTGTCTTTCTAATGGCAAAAAAAAAAAAAAAAAAAAAAAGTTTTCTTATAACAGGGCCCCAGGGTTAATATGTTTACCATGTTAACATAAGCTGGACATTTTGTGAGTCATCTAAAAATGTAGCTGAGTTCTTCTCACTCTTTGACTGGCATCTGCTCCCTCTGTAACCCTAGAATCTGTGTGTTAAGAGTTCCAGTGCTCTTAGAAGGGGTTTATGTTCTTACGATGGCTCTGGTTGCAGCAGGCCTCTGATGTGTTCCCCAATGAGGGGAATGATTTATAACTCAAGGCTCAGACTGTCTCTGCAAGTATGTATAAGATATTGATAATTTTGAATTCTAGATTTAGATATTCAGAATTGATACTGTGAACTATTGATCCATAATTAACTGAAAATTTATTGATGATGTATGGCTTAGGACTGTAGAAATTGAAACTTCCATAAGAGATTATGAAACAGAAAGATAGTGCATCTCCAATAATTCTTTTACACTGTAGTAGACTGGGGATGAAATATTGAAATAAATAAAGATTTATCAATGCAAAACTAAGGGCTGCATTTTAACTGTGACAGAAACTAAGATTAGAGAAGTACAAGTTGATTGCAATAAAAATATATACTAAACATCACGAGAAAGGTTGAAATAGATACTTAATTTTCACAATTTATTTAAATTGTCCTATCCTGAAACTCTGATGAAATGCATTTAATATGAATATATACATAATTTAAACTATGTATATTTTATCATAAATAAGTGTTCTTTTTGCAAAATATGTGCTGTGGAAAAAGATAATTAGAAAATTAGACTTGCTGTTAGACACAAGCTCTCTGGTAAAATTTAAGCACATAGTAATTAATAATTCTAGTTAGTAATTTTGAAGGATTGCCTGGTAATTTCTTTAATGACTGAGGTGGTTTGAATAGGAATGGTCCTTATAGATTAATGTATTTGAGTGCTGGGTTCATTGTGTGATAATTTTAGGAGGAGTGGCCTTGTTGGAGTAGGTGTACTTTAGTATGTATGTATGTATGTGTGTATGCATGCATGCATGCCTCTAATGCCCAAGCTCGGCCAGTGGCTCTCAACTTCTCCTTTGAATCCAGATCCAGATGAAGAACTCTCATCAACCATGTGTGGCTGCATGTCACCATACCTCAACCATGATGATAATGAACTAAATCTCTGAATTTCAAGACAGCCCCAACTAAATGCTTTTCTTTACCACGTTGCTGTGGTTATGGTGACTCTCCACAGCAATAAAATCCTGACTAAAACAGACTTTGGTCCCGGGAGTGGCTATTTCTCTCATAGGCAGGAACATAATTTTGTTTGGAGGAAGGGGGACTGTGGGGCTTTGGGTTAGGAAAGCAGTGGAATGCTTTCAGCCCTGCTTACTGGGCCATCCTAGTAGGAATATTGGAAACAGTGGTGCTGAGCAAGATGTGAACTGTGGAGGCCGAGAACTGCAAGTCTCAGAGAAGAACACTTATGCGTGGGAGAGAGACTCTTCCTGTGGTATCTTGGTGAAGAAAGCGTATGCTTCCGGCCCTTAAAAAAATCTGTCTGAGGCTAAAGTGACGAGCTTGGGATGAATTGCATTGACAGGACATTTCAAAACAGCCTAGTATTGACTCTGTCATGTAGTTATTAGTGTTCACTTTTATGCAGATTTAGAATGATAAAAAGCAAGTTGAGCAACGAACAGTACAAAATGTACAATTTGAAGAGAAAGGGGCACCAAGTAGAATGGAGATAAGTCTTGTGTTTAGGGAGATAAACAGATTAAAGAATAGCCTGATGTTAAATGCAATACAGAAAGTGACATCAGGGCAAAAGTTCACCCAAATAATCTTCCAGCCAGTGAAAAGGAATTAAAGAAAAGCTCAGAGACAATTGTTGTAATGTACTCTTTTAATCTCAGCACTCTAGAGTCAGAAACAGAAGCAAGCAGATCTCTGAGTTCAAGGACAGACTGGTATATAGAGGAAATTCTAAGACAGGTAAGGTTAGGTAGTGAAGGAATCCATCGAAAATAGAAAGCTAATAAAGATGTGCTTGAACAAGGAGGCAAGGTCCAGTCCCAGAAGTTAGCAGAATTTGGCAGCTGAAGCCACATAAGTCTGTCTTTAGGGTCAAGGATAGAAGAGAGGGGTTGTGTAACCTCCCTCCATGACTCAAAGCCACTGAGGCCAACCATGTGTCAGGGGTATCCCTGCATGAACGCCTAGAGAGACCATTGTGTAAAGATGTGAATCTGAAATCTGGATTGCCTTGGAGACCCAAAATATTGGAGATGTCCAAGCATCTCCTTGTATGCTGCCATGGAGATATGCCAATGAGATCTGATGACAGGGAGTGGAACCAACCCAGAAGAGATAAGAGTGTTGCAATCAATAATTCTGAGAGGAGTTGGAGACGTGAAGATGAGTTTGGAGTTTGTCCAGCTGGTTTTCTTTCTTGCTTTGGCCCAGTATTTTCTAATTACGCTTTCATCCTTCCATTTTAAAATGGCATTGCATATCCTGGGCCATCATGTGTTAGAAGTATGTGATTTGCTTTTTGATTTTGATATTGTAGGAGACTGCAATTAGGAAACCCAATGAGTCTCAGTAGAGACTTTGAAATTTGGAGTTTGTTTTTAATTCTATTTTATTATATACTTTTTCATTCATTTTACTAACTTTGGAGTTTTAAATAGTGTTGATATTGTGATAGAATAGGATGGCTTGTGAAGTTTGATTAATTACATTTTGCATTATAGTATAACTAAAAGCCTATTGGCCCTCCTAAACTCATGTTTTTGAATGGCTGGTCCATAAGGTGTGACACTATAAGGCGTGGCCTTATTGAAGTAGGTGTATCTTTGTTGAAGGAACCGCTGGCGTTCCAACAATGACATCTTTGATATCTGCAAGATAAGATGCTGGACTTAACTTAGGATGAAACATTTACATAATAACAGTGGCCCTCTCTTATTATACAAATGTACAGTGAGTAGTTTTTTTCTCACAGGGTCAGCTAGTTAGAGCAATCCATGAAAGTCACAGATCTACTCCAAGCTCCAGAGAGGATCAGCTGAGAAGCCATGAAACAGAGGTAGTAGTTGCAGCTCCTTTCCATCAGGGGCTCATGCTCATTGGACCAGCTTTCTAAAGTCCTCCCAGGGCTCCATCCATGTACAATTATAACATGACGTTCCAGGTTCCGGGTAACAGATGAGAATTGCCAGTTGTACTGGCAATGCATGCCAGCTGTTAGGAAGCCTATTTAGGTTAGACATTATTTGAAATTCTTTGAAAAAAGAGGAAATATGAAGAAAAGTTAAAAACTTCCATTTGCCTGCTATCCCTGATCTGTAGTTTTATAAATTATAGCTTTATTATAATACATAAAGATTGCTGCTATATCCAAGAACTCTTTTCATGATATCTTTCTTAAGAAGCATTGTTATCTTAACTAGCTCAATAAAATACTTGCAAGCAGTTATAAAGACAAGCATAAAAAGAGATTATGCTCCATAACCAATTTGGCTTTATCCTTAAAATGCAGGGATGTTTAAACATATGCAAGTCAACAAACAAAATAAACCACATAAATGGATTAATGACTAAAATCATATAATCATCACAATATATGCAGAGAAAAGATTTTTTAAACATTCACAATGGATTCATCCTAAGTCTTGGATGATACAGAGCTAAAGGAAACATAACGTCAACTCAATAAAAGCTTTATGTAAGAAACTCGTGTATCATCCTGAACGGAGAACAGCTTGACAGTCCACATGAAGTCAGGAACAAGACAGGATGTCCATTATCTTCAGTCCTTTTCAAAGAACTAGCTGGAGGAGTAACACTAAAAAGGAAATTAAAGGGATATAAAGAGGAAACGAAGTCTAATTATCCATATTTGGAAAAGATATGACAACATACATTAATGATACCAAAATTTCTACCAAAAATCTTCTAAAAATGATAAACAAATTCAGCAATGTGATATAATACAAAATCTACTTGCATAAATAAATAACTCTTTTCTACACCAAAACAAACATCTAAAGAAAGAAAGAGATCATGAACATACTCCATTCCCAACCACCAGAAAAATGATAGAATTGTAAAGGAATAAACCTAACCAAGGAAATTAAGGTCCTCTACAATAAAAATATAAAACATGTAGCAAGAAAGAGAAAAGAGAAAAAGGAAAGCATTATATGCTCATGAATTGGCAGAATTAACATTGTGCAAAAGACCATTCTTCCAATAACTATTTACATATTAAATGGAGTTTCAATCAAAATATTCATGTCATTCTTCATAGGAACACAAAAACTATCTAAAATTTCATACAGAATCACAAAATCCCAAATAACAAACAAACAAAAAAGAAAAAGCAGCTGAAAAATGAACAATGCCAAGGGAGTACCATCCCAGATCTTAAGTTATATTACATAGCAATAGTAAAAAAATAAGATGAATGATATGGTTCTGCCATACAAAGAAACTTGGAACTTATACCAATGGAACAATATTGAAGGCCCAAACATGAGCACAGGCAACTTCAGCCACTTAATTTGACCGATACTAAAAATATAAACTGGAGAAAAAGAAAGCATCTTAAACAAATGGTGTTGGAAAACCTGGATGTCCGCATGCAGAGAATGTAATTAGCTCCATATCTAGCACCTGTGTAATGGCTCAAAAACTTAAATGTGAAATCAGAGACACTGAAGCCACTAAATGAAAATATAGGCGGTACCCTATATAATATAAGTGTAGAAAAAGACTTCCTGAATAGTACTCCATTTGTCCAAGAATGAATGTCAGCAATTGACACATGGAAATCATACAAATAAATGTTTCTGCAGAGCTATTGAAGCAACCACCTGTGTGTAGAGGAAAACACAGAATTGGACAAATCTTTGCCAACTTTACATCTGACAGAAGATTAATATCCAGAATATAAAAGTAACCCAAATAATAAACTATTAAAACAATTGACACATTTGAAAAATGTGAGATCCAAACAGAGAATTCTCAGAAGCAGAAAAAAAAAAGGCTGAAAACTATCATTAAAAATGTTCATTGTCCTTAACAATTAGAAAAGCTCAAATCAAAACAATTTTGAGGTTTCATCTTATCCTTGTCAATGTGGCAAAGATTAATTGAACAATCTACCACAAGTGCTGAAGCAGATGCTAGGAAGACAAAATCCTCATTAGTGTCGGTTGAATTACAAAATGGTGTAGTCACCATGAAAATCACTGTGTCGTGTTGGAAGGAACCTGATGTTTGAGGGCACAGTCCTGCCAGTCCAGATAGCCATTCTGAGCTCAGCATTAAGCCTTCTTCCCAGCAGGGTCTCCTACTCTCTGCCTGACCTCATCAGGAGAGTGTCTCTAGACATAGATGTCCCAAACCACTATTTTTTCAATAGTCTAAATTGGTATTTCCTGAATTACATACGTCTGGAGGTGTCCCATAATTAATAAGAAATGGAATACCCCATAAGAATATGGATATCCACAGATTTTCATAGGACATATAAGCTGTCTATGGATGATTCAGAGGATAAATGAAGTTGTTTCCAAGCTTGAATACCTGATTACCGTGTCTGGTGGGAGGAGCCAACCAGCTCCAAAAGCTGTCCTCTCCCCACCCTCCCCACCCCTGAGATAGATAGGTAGATAGATAGACAGACGGATGGATGGATAGATGGGTGGATGGATAGATAGATAGATAGATAGATAGATAGATAGATAGATAGATAGATAGATAGGAAACAAAGACATATGCAGGAAAAAAAAAACAAAAGAAGGAAGTACTTCTGATGCAATGGAAAAACCTTAACCCAGACATCCAAGAACAATATAATGGAAAATGTCACAGACACTGATAAATTCCAAAACATCACTTTTAATGGCTGTAAATGAGCAGAGAATCATGGAGACTTCTTGTTTTCCATCTCTCACTGATGATTTTCCATGATATTTTCAGACACATAACAGAAACACATGGCGGTAAAGTGGCGGGTAAAACTGCGAACACTGACTTGAAGCACCCGTGAGAACATATGCTTTAGGGCATGAAATACTTAGAACACACTTTACCTGGTTAGGAAATAACATCATCTCCTAATTTACTGTAAGAGGCTGTGGGAGCCAAGAGGGATCAGCATTTCATTAGCTATCACGAAGGCTTGGTAACCTCTAGTAATAAAAGCAGTAGAGTCAATAGATTTAAGGACAGAGCTCGAGAGTGGAAATGATTTAACTACTTGCGTTAAGGCAGGGTGGCAAGTCCTCACATGGAAGACCACTGTTTAACACGCTCACACCTCCTAGTTCTCTCACACCTGGACCCAACACTACCTGAAAACCGGACATGAAAAGATCTGGAAAACAATATGATTGGGTTTTGTTGCTTCGTTTGCTTGGTTGTTTGCTTCATGTTTTGAGATCTTCTTCATCACCTAAGTCTGAAGTGTTAATATTTCATTGGTAAAAATTATGGAAATTCTTCCTCATTCATAGAGAAAGATCAGAAAATAATCATTAAAGGGAAAGAGGTACATTATTATGTTTTGTCTTTTAAAAATAATCTTGTAGAAATCAGCAGGGGTGATAGTATGTGCTGAAGACGCCATGCTTCAGACACAGGGCATAGAGGAATCGGGATCGGGTTGTCTCGCAAGCCTGCAACTTGAGGACATAGGGTCTGAAGTAGTTATATTAAGTTACCAGGGTAGAAAAACAATCGCAAGTCTTACTCTGTAGGAACCACAACAAAGACTGGGGTGTCAAAGGGTGCAGTAATGACAGTTCTCTTGTGGGGAAGACAAACAGCTGTTTAATTTGACCAAAGTCTCACTCAGTATGAACTGAGTCATGCCTCATACTATAAACCTGGAAACTACCTAAGATAGTGAGGTCGTTGTCTATTCCTGGGAACCTGTTGCTGCCACTAAAGACTTATCCATACATCCACAAATAAACGTAGCTGTTATCTCTCATCCAAAAAAAAAAAAAATCTTCTTGGACAGCCATCAGAGGTGATTGCAGAAATCCACAAAGGGTCAAAATGTAGAGAACTGACTGTGGGGTTGAAACATCTGAACACAAATTCTACACCTAGGGTTCAGGGATTACAGTGAGAAGTAGAGAAAGACACTTAAAGCCAGAGGATACAATGATGAAGAAGTCGTGTCTTCTACATATAGCAAGGGATTGTACCCATGAAATAACACTAGAGTTGCCTAAACAAGACCTGGGCGATGACACCATCAGTCGGCATCCCAGTGGTTATGGGAGAATTTCACAGGCTCCACCTATAGGAAGTTCCACAGTTAATTCGTTGCCATTGAGAGAGGGAGTCAGTCTTTTTCAGAGGCGTTTCCTGGTAGGTTCTACAATTCCAAATGGTCAGCTCTGCACACATGTGCACAACACTAAATGGACTCAGAGGGTGTGTGTGTGTGTGTGTGTGTGTGTGTGTGTGTGTGTGTGTGTAAGTGCATGTGTGAGGGTGTTATGGCTGTTCTCAGATATCAGATTGACTATATCTGCAATGAATTACAATCTAGAAATGGAGGAGGTACGCCTGGGATCCAGTTTTTTCTTTTTCTCTTTTCTTAAAATTTATTTTTTTCTTTTTTGTTTTTGTTTTATATCCCAAAGGTACCCACTCCCTCTCCTGCTCCCAGTCTCTCTTCCTTCCTTCCCCTTATCCTCCTCCTTTCCTCCCAGAAAAGGAGAGGGCCCCTCTTGCTGTATCAACCTTCCCCAGCACATCAAGTCACATCAGGACAGAGCATATCTTCATCCTCTGAGGCCAGGCAACGCAGTCCTGCCAGAGGGAAGTCATCCAAAAGTAGGCAATAGACTCCATGTTAGAAACAGCTCCACTCCCAACTCGCCAACGCCTCTCCCTTTCCTCTCCCGCCTCCCCTGTCTTTCTAGGCAACCCATATGAAGAGCAAGCAGCCCATCGGTCCAGATCATTCATGCTCCCTAGTTGATGCCTCAGTCTCTGAAAGCCCCACGTTACTGGGTTAGTTGTCTCCATTGGTCTTTTTGTGGGGTTCCTGTCACTTCCAGGTCCTTTCATCTTTACGACAACACTTCTGCAATAACCCCCCCCCCCTCATAGCTCGGCCCCATGCTTGGCTGCTAGCCCCAGTATCTGCCTCTATCCTCTGCTGGCTGGAGCCTCCAGAAGACAGTCAGGTTAAGCTCCTGTCTGCAAACACAGCAGAGCATCATTATTAGTGTCAGGAGCTGGCTCTCTACAGTGATGTGGGTCTCAGGTTGGGCCAATTATATGTTGGACTTTCCTTCAATCTTTGTTTCCTCTCTATCCCTTATTCCTGCATTTTTCTTGTAGACATAGCAATTTTTGGATCACAGGTTTTTCAGGTTTTTCCCCTCCTTCCCCTAGTCCTACCTGGCTAGGAGGCAGTCAATTCAGCCTTTAAATCCCCTTCTCCGTGTTAGGAGTCTCAGCCACAGTCAGATCCATGTCCTCCCAGGAGCCTCTCTGTCCCAGGCCTCCAGCCTGACCAAGAGGTGTCCCTCTTCAGTTCTCCTTCTTGTTCCCAGCTCTCTCACACACATCTGATCTCTACCTCTCTGTTTGCCTCTCTGTTCTATCTCCTGTCCAGTGCCCTGTGTGCATCCACTTCTGCTGTCTATTGTATTTCCTTCTGAGGAACGTTCTGGCACTCTCCCTTGGGCCATCCTTGTTACTTAGCTACTTTGGGTCTGTGGCTTATAATATGGTTATCCTGTCTATTATATACTTATAACTGAGCATATAACATGTGAGTCTTTCTGGGTCTGGCTTACCTCACTCAGGATGATCTTTTCTGGTTTCATCCATTTGCCTGAAAATTTTATGATTTCTTTATTTTTAATAGCCGAGTAGTATTCCATTGTGTAAATGTACCACAGTTTCTGTATCCATTCTTTGGTTGAGGTTCACTTAGGTTGTTTCCAGTTGCTGGCTACTATGAATAAAGCTCCTATGAACATAGTTGAGCAAATGTCTTTGTTGTATAGTGGAGCATCTTTTGGGTATATGCCTAGGAGTGGTATAGTTGGATCTTGAGGTAGCACAATTCCCAATTTTCTGACAAAGTACCAGATTGATTTTTAGAGAGGTTGTACAAGTTTGAACTCCCACCAGCAATGGAGGAGGGCTTCCCCTTTCTCCATATCCTCTCCAGAATGTGTTGTCATTTGAGGTTTTTATCTTGGTCATTCAGACTCTTGTAAAATGGAATCTTAGTCATTTTGATTTGCATTTCTCTGATGGCTAAGTACCCTGAGCATTTCTTTAAGTTCTTCTTAGACATTTGCAATTCCTCTGTTGTCATTTCTCAGTTTAGCTCTGTACCCCACTTTTAATTGGAATACTTGGTTTGTTGACATTTAATTTCTTAAGCTCTTTGTATACTTTAGATATTAGCTCTCTGTCTGATATAGGGTCTGTGATGATCTTTTCCCAATCTGTAGGCTTTCTTTTTCTTCTATTGCCCTTTGCTTTACAGAAACTTCTCAGTTTCATGAGATTCCATTTATTAATTGTTGATCTAGAGTCTATGTTGTTGGTGTTCTGTTAAGTTGTCTGCTGTGCCAATGAGTTCCAGACATTCCCCCTTGTCTTCTAATAGGTTTAGAGTCTGTGGTTTTATGTTAAAGCATTTCATTCACTTGGACTTGAGTTTTGTGCAGGGTGATAAATACAGGTCTATTTGCCCTCTTCTATACGCAGACGTTCAGTTAAACTAGTACTATCTGTTGAAGATGTTTTCTTTTTCCCTTTGTATGGTTTTGGCTTATTTTTTGAAAATCAAGTATCCGTAGGTGTGTAGGTTTATTTCTGGGTCTTCAATTCTATTCCATTGATCAACCTGCCTGTGTCTATGCCAGTACCATGCAGTTTTTATTACTATTGCTCTGTAGTACAGCTTGAGATCAGGGATGCTGATATCAAGAGAAATTCTTTTAGTGTATAGAATTGTTTTGGCTTTCCTGGGTCTTTAATTTTCCCATATGAAGTTAATGGTTGCTCTTTCTAGATCTGTAAAGATCTGTGGTGGAATTTTGTTAGGAAATACATTGAAACTACATAGATGGTTTTTGGCAGGATGGCCATTTTTACTATGTTAATTGAGCCAATCCACAGCATGGGAGATCTTTCCATCTTCTGAAATCTTCTTCAGTTTCTTTCTTCAGACACTCGAAGTTCTTGTCACACAGTTCATTCCTTTGCTTGGATACAGCAAATGACGACAGGAAGGCAGGAAGACAACACACCTTTGGTCTAGACCTTGAGACTGTGGAAGACATCTGAGAGTAGCTGTCTCAGTGTTTCTAGTGCTTATGAGATTCAGAAAAGAGCTTTCAGATATCCTGGAACTGGAGTTGCAGGTGGTTGTAAATCAATATGTGAGTGCTGGGTACTGAGCCTGGATCTTCTGAAAGAAGAGCATGTGCTTTTAACCACTGGGGTATTTCTCCAGCCCCATAAATCAAGTAATTTAAAAGAACAGCATCACATTTATATTAGAAATGGGATAAAATAAAAATGTCATGTAGATACTAGCCAAAATTGGATTCTGTTAGATTGATAGGTCTGACTTAACCATGAGTGTGTCAGAGATACTGACTGGCAGCCTTTAACACAGTCCTGTCAGGGGACTTGAGGTGCTTCCTAATACTGTACCTGGATAGTTCTCCTTTTCTATTAAGAAAGATGCTAGAGAATGTCGCTTAAATGTCAGGAATGTAATTAGCAGAGGTAAATATGTTTAGTCACAAGAACTACACTACCCATTCTGTTTCCTTGGGGGCTTCAGACTGTCTGCCGGATGCTCTAGCCACCAATGCCTTCATGTTCTTCAGGAAGATGCTCTTACATCCCTTCCTTACTGGAGAATCTGGGTGCCCATGTAAGATTTTATCTCCCTGGTTAAAAAATAATGCAATGAATTCCACAAGAGAAACATACGGTACCAGCAAGTTCTACCGAACATGAACAAGACGAATATTGGCAGGGATTGTTCACTGACTTAAAGAAACCCAACAATGTGGCGGAGACATGTTTCCTGCTCTTCCAGAGGACCCAAGCTTTACTTTCAGTACCATTTCTGATGGCTAAAACTAGTCCATATTGACTGCCACGGGCATCTCTCTCTCTCTCTCACACACACACACACACACGCACGCACGCACACGCACACATGCACGCACCTCACAAATAATAAAATAAATCTTTTAAAATATCCTCAAGGAAATTTACATTTTTCTCAATTGATCATATCACACTCCGTTTTCTTGATCAAGGTACATTTTATTACTTGGTGAAGAAACTGAAATGCAAAAGTTTTTCTTGCTATGCTTTGGGCTTCCATATTATTGGTTGTTTTGTGTAGATGATAATTATAGTTTTAGAGATAGAATTAGTCTCATTGAATGAGAGAAATGGATTGTTTGTTGATAACCTTAAAAAACCTATTGCCTTAGTAGTGAGAACCTTACATAATACAAAAGGGAGAGGGGTTTGGTGCCTGACATATTTTCCATCAAATGGAACTCTGCACACATCCTATTTGAAGTACCTTTTCCTCTTTTGTACAGAGGAATCACTGTCAAATTGCCGACTCTGGGGCCATTTGCACTCTACCAAAAAAGCTTTCCATGGCAGCAAGCAGCTTTTGAACACTATAAGTAAAGGAGCATTTCCTTTGACCAGCAAATGACCTGCAGTACCTAAACACAGTTTCAAAGATGAGATAAAACAGCAAAATTCTTTTGATTGTAGCTCACTAGACCATATTATAAGTGAAAGAAAACAACAACAATGACAGAAAACATTCTGAAATACTTTGACACTGAACAGAAATTTTCTAAATAAGTTTTTGTAAGAAAATGAGTATGTTTTACCTATTTTTATTTTCTTTTAGATAACTATAAACTTAATTTGATATAAAAATGGATATATTCCTGAGAAAAATGAAGAACAATTTTAAGATTATTTTTGGTTGATAAATTACAAAGTTACATCTTCATTTGAGAATAGTATGGTGTTATTACACAGTTATACCATGGAGATTATGCCATCAGGCTAATTAGCATATCTATCATATCAAATATATGTTTGGTGATAGAAAATATGAAATTAGATTTTAAAGACTAAAGGAAACAAAATGAAAGTGATATTCTATTTCATGTTCCCACAACAGAAAAGGCACACAGAGGAATGCATATTTGCTTGGTGACATAATATAATTGTATTGGAAACCTCGGTTTATTTGCCAGAATATCATTAGATGAGTGAACAAATATGAAAGAAAAAAATGTTAGATGAAAAGAAAATGGATCCTCTATTTTATAAAAATGGTGAGAGTCTTAATGTATGAGTTCACTAAGTGTCCTTTCTACTTTATAATCCCTTTATTCTTTTTCTTATTTTTACATACAGACTATTGGATGCTCCTCAGTTGATCAACAGTGTCTACATGACGATAGATGTCAATTTCAACTATGAATTTCATAGATAATCCATGAGAAATTGTGTCTGTGATGATTTTTGAAGAAGGGAATATTCCTTCTACAGATGCAGAAGTAAAAAATCACAAGGCACATCAATCCATACTTTTTCCAAAATGATTGCCGTTCATCTTCCCAGGCAGAACTGACATCAAAAGATTATCTTACATGCCAAACTGCAGAAGCAGCTACAGTCTTCTGGGACTGTCAGCCATTCTCTCTGGACAATATGTGGAATTCATGAAAAAGCAGTTATCTATATTCAGAAACTTATTTCTACTTTCACTAAAGGCAAGCTATCTTCTTCCAGTGTGATTTGGAATCTATATCCCATTTCGTCAAATGGGGACATTTCAATGGCTTAATTGCTGTCTTCCTGTAGTATGACATTTTTATTTATACAGATTTTACAGGAAATGGTTGATGTTAATTTAAGTCAGTGACACTGGGCTAGTTTAAGAGAAAGTCTACAAAATTGGTTGAAATTCTCTGCCATTGTTAATAAAAAGGGAAAGCATTTTAATACAATGCTCATTTTCCTCCCTTTATTCTTCTGGAGTATGCCTACATGAGTTTCCATACAACCATCTGTTTTAGAAGCCATTTGTGTCCACATGACACCTATTAGTTAGAATTATAAGACAGGTAATATTTAGCCGAATTAGCAACCAGAACGCCTGAATGCTTCAACGACATTTACAATTAACTGTTGCATAAAATAACAAGACGGAACAACAGCCGCAACAAACCTTCCATTGGGCAATAAAAGTAGAGAATAACTCAAAATTTATTGATGGCTCCAAGCTCATTTTCAATACATCGAATGGCATGTGAGTGGAAATTGATGAAATCCGCAGGACACTCACATCACGAAACAAAGCATTAAGTGTGGGATACTTCTGAAAACAAAGCGTCACTGAAAATCGGCCTCAATAGCTCAAGAAATGTAGAAGTGCGGCCCCACTTTAGAGCTCTGTCTACATATGTGCAGAACCTGGAATCTACAAAGGAAACTGTTTCCAGTTGCTACACTTATAAAACATTAGGAAATCTTTCAATACTTTTTTAATATTTCTAGATCATGAAATGATGACAAAAAATAAAAAAGTTGTTCCAATTTTATTTTAATTTGCTAAATTCTTATGAAAACATGTGTGGCTATAAGACTACAAAGCCTTGACAGAGAAATTGACAATTGGTAATAAAGATTTTTTTTCCGTCAGCTTATTCTACTTAGAAATCCAGCCACTCCTGATGTGATCTGATAGACTAAGATCAGAAGGAAGGAGAAGAGGACCTCCCCTATCAGTGGACTTGGGGAGGGGCATGCGTGAAGAAGGGGGAGGGAGGGTGGGATTGGAAGGGGAGGAGGGCTGGGCTTATGGGGGGATACAAAGTGAATAAAGTGTAATTAATAATAATAATAATAATTAATAAGTTAAAAAAAACAACAAAAATAGAGTACATCTAAGATCAAAATTATTCACTTTCTACAACTTACTGGATTTTAAAAGAATTTTAAACAATAAATCTATGACTATAAAATCTTAATCATTTTTAAAAAACAGGAAATCAAGTTACCTTAGTTGTGCAAGTAACTCATATCCCTAGTGTCAGTAATAGTAATAGTAATAGTTGGGCAATACTCCAACCAAGGACTATTCATGGAGATAACCTAGAACCCCTGCACAGATGTAGCCCATGGCAGCTCAGTCTCCAAGTGGGTTCCATAGTAATGTGAAGAGGGACTGCCTCTGACATAATCTGACTGGCCTGCTCTTTGTTCACCTCCCCCTGAGGGGGAGCAGCCTTACCAGGCCATAGTAGAGGACAATGCAGTCACTTTTGATGTGAACTGATGGACTAAGATCAGAAAGGAGAGGAGAACCTCCCCTATCAGTGGACTTGGGGAGTGGCATGAATGCAGAAAGGAGAGGGAGGGTGGGATCGGGAG
>REGO01000252.1:666521-732374 GCA_010120015.1 Rhombomys opimus
AGAAAGAAGGAGAGGAGGACCTCCCCTATCAGTGGACTTGGGGAGAGGCATGCATGCAGAAAGGGGGGAGGGTGGGACCGGGAGGGGAGGAGGGAGGGGCTTATGGGGGGATACAAAAGGAATAAAGTGTAATTAATAAAAGTTAAATAAAAAATTTGAAAAAAAATTACCTTTAATTTTAATCTAAGAAATATTTTACACACTACTTAACTCTGATGACTACCTCTCATGTTAATAATATTCTTGATTTTATACACGCAACAATAAATTCATTGACAACTCATGAATGTTCATTGTCTAAAATGGAAACTACTAAAAGATTCTATGAATGAATGTGATGGCTTTTTCACATTTCCTAAGAATTATTGCTTCAGAAGTGTTTGAGGAAATAGCCAGTGCTTCAGAGATGTGAGGATGACAGCTATGTACTTATGTGTTTTTAAAACCCTTTATATTTTCCCCTCAATATGCACACATTGGTCATTAATCATATCCCTGACAAAATTATCATTCACAGCAGTAACACTGGAGACATGAGTTTTACATACACATAGCTGAAACCTCTCTACAAACACAATAGAGAATGATACTTCAGTCAGAAGTTGTATGGAAATAATCTACTGATGGATAGATGTTAAAGAGGTAACATGCATCTCATTTATTCTATTTGTATAGTATATGCAATGTAATCTTACTCATTCACAGAGAAGGCTATCCTGAAATATATAAGAGCATCAATAAAGCTAGGTTATTCTTTCCTCAAAGAACAACCTAGTCAGAGGCTGGAAGTCCTTGTTGATTCCTCTTCTATGAAGGATTAAACTATCATATTGATCAGAGAGGCATGCTGGGGGCCAGGGTCAGGTATGGGGTCATTGAGGGGTATAAAGTTCAAGAAAATCCAATGCATAACATTGTATATAAAGTTAATCATAAAATACTATGAACTGAACTTGTTAAGAAGGAAGACTAAAAATTTAAAGTCCTTACCAAATAAAGAAGAGACAATAATCCAGTGAAATCTCATACTTTAATATAATGTCTAGGATTTTACTCAAATAATTATGATGAAGGTGAAAATTAAAAAAAAATGTGTTTATATGGGGTTTGATTGTAAGTTGACATTTGTTGAAGAAGGTTGTTTGTGAAATTTGGCACAAATTTCTTTATTTCCTGAAGCAAAAACAAAAGTTTCAGCTATTTCATACGATAATAAAGAATGTATTTTGTTTTGTAACAATTTAGTGTTTTGACTTTTGACTTTTTTACCTTTCTTTCCATTGAGTCCTGAATGTAATGCTCCCCTTTTCGAAGCTTGGTTCCCCACTTGTCAGCTGTTTTTGAAGGCTACAAATCTTTTTTTTTTTTCACCTTGAGTACATTTTATTGTGTACTTATTCTTTTTTTTATGTGTTTTTTTTCTTTTTTTTTTATTTTTATCAGTTACATTTTATTAACTCTGTATCCCAGCCGTGTCCCGAACCCTCATTCCCTCCCAGTCCCTCCCTGCCTCCCTCATCACCACGAAGGCTACAAATCTTTAGGAAGGAGTCTCACCAAAGGAACCAAGCCAAAGGATGGAGACAGACAGTTCACATTTTACAACTGGGCCTAGGTTTTCTGTTTCTGCTCTCTGACTGATGACACAATGTATCCTTTGCCTCCAACTCCTGGAGCCTTCTCTACCTCACTAAGGAGTAATTCAAGATCCGTGCCTGGCACTTTAAGCAGGAAACAACAAAACAAAACAAAACTACACTTTGCTACTAACTGTACATGTGTTTTTTTTTTTTGTTTGTTTGTTTTTTTTTTCACTGCTTTCAATTTCACTGCTCATTTTGTCTGTGCCTTTTCATGAATACATTTTAATTGATTTTTACTTCATTTTTGTATTTTTTAGACCCAGAATTTTTTCAGTTTCCTAGAGTATCAGTCATGTATAAAACGATGTTCCAAGTGTATAATCTAGGTACTGTTGAACTCAGTGAATGACTGAGAGGACAAATAATCATGTGAGAGTATGAGTGACTTCATAAGTTATTTTAAGAACGAGCACAACAGTCTATCTCCCAACTGTTCACTTTGAGCCTCTCAACTTCAGGGGTCAAGGGTTGATAGGCTTTTGCTTTCATCTGATGTTACAAATCCACAGTGGTGTTTTAATACAAATAGCATATCAAATTTTGTCTTTGCAAGATAATTTCTGCAGTGAAGAATGTGTGTGTGCCTGTGCATGTGTGTGTGCGAGCCTGCATGTGTGTGTACGTATATGTGTAGGTATGTGTCTGTGTGTGTGTCTGTCTGTTTGTGTAAGTGTGTGTGTGCCTGTGGTGTGCCTGCGTGTTGTCAGTGAACACTTCTGAGAAATGTCATTGTAGTGTATCTTAACAATCTTTATTAAGGAGAATGACTTATATGTCTCACATAAACTCCAGATCCTTCAGCCTGAAATTAAAGGACAGCAGAGAATGAGGTGAATCTCCAAAAATAAAGAGCAGTATACTTAGGTGTGTACTAGCAAAGAGACAGTGGAAGTGTCTTCTTTGTAACTTTTGTTCTGTCATATTATTAAGAAACATAGACAGAAACAGCCAAAGATCTGTAACTTGTACAAATCAGATTAGGAGCATGTGGTGTATTTAAATTTTTTTTGGATATTAAAACATATTTAATATTAACTTGAACTCTTTATTTTAAATTAAGATGGTCTAGCAGTTATGCATGTATCCACCTCCATAAAATGTGCATACACATATAACAAACACATAGTTTCTTGTGGAGGTTCAAAATCATGGTTTATAATACTACAGGATAGACGCAAATGTTGTGTATTACGGATGCTCTGTGAATTCTGACAGCCTAGTCTAGGGTTGGCGTGTGGTTACTGACCAGAATATCCTGAGGTCCTACAAGGAGGAGCGAGGCTTGCTGGGAACTTAGCGTGCCTGGGGTCCAGGTTGGCACTAGTGTTGCCTTTCCAGGTTATTTGTGATTTCTCTCAGCATCCTCACTGGCAGCACCCGAACCCGGGTGCAATGTTTACCATGTTTTTGGAGAAGGGCTCTGATGGTTCCGCAGGGTGTGGAACTGACACAATAAAACTAGTCCCTCAGTAATGATTATAGACATTTTCTCCAAAAGGCAGAGTATGGTAAATCTGTTCTCTTTCCATATCTTTCATATTTTTGAGTCAAGTAGCCACAAACACATGCCCCCATTCAGGATGCGGGAATCTAGCTGCGTTATCAAACGTCCTGAGCCTGGAGACTTCTATCTGAATAATTCGACTTCTGTCTCCCAGACTTCCCACAGGGGCTTACAGAACTGTGAGCCTTCACTGAGATGGACGCCTGCACGTACCATGCTTTGCTTTCTGCATATTTTGTCAGTAAGTGTTCAGTGAATATAATGTAAAATGTCACGTGAGGCAGAAAGGGTTGGAAACTTTCATTAGCCAGTTCTGGAATTTGTGACTGGAGTGTCTGTGGCATGGCACATTCTAAACTGGGTGATTTCACTTTCAACTGCCTAAGTTAATTGAGTACCTCCATTCTTACCTTTGACATAATTACTTCTTATAAAAACTAAGCTCATTTTCCTATTAAAAAACATGAATGAAATAAGGTGATGTGTCAAATTTTGGATTCCAAACCCTTATGCCTCTAAGACACGGCAAAGCAACTTGTGGATGCAATCCTCAGCAAGGCCGGTCTAACACTCGGCCTGTCGTGAACCATGCAAGATAAAGCAGGAATGCAAAACTCGGTGCTGGATGCTGGCTTACACTCCTTTGTGCATGTATTTTGGATCATATGACAGATCTACTTTTTGCTGTTATTTTGTGAGGAATCTCCAAACCACTCACAGAATGTTTGTTCCTTACTACACAGCCACCAAAAACAGAAATAGTGCATCCCAAACCTACAAAAGTTCCCACAATTTGTGTCCTTTGGCTCCCAATCCTGACTCATTGGCTGGAATAACATAAAATTTCAGTTTGACTTACATTTCTCTGATAGATATAGATTTGTTTTTATTTAAAAAATGTGGTTTTGTAACAAAATAGAATTAGAAATGATCATGTTAAGTGAAAGGCATACACTCAGTAGATCATGAGGTACTTTATTTTTTGCAGATAGAATCTAGAGAGAATAAAATAGAAATGTAAATAGGAAATAGACCCATTAGGAAGGAAAGGGAAACCATCATCAGGGGCTAGTGAACAGCCCAGGATAACGGGGACTACAATGACCCAGACACACGAGGAACGCATAAAAACGACACAATAACATCTCTAAATTTGTGCTATGAATATGTACTATCAAGGTGATTTTGAAAATTGATGTATTTGATTATTATTAACTTAAGCCAATAAATATGGGAACAATTTGCTTTTCAACTTCTTTTTCTGGATGGAAAACTCTGGAAGAACCCAACAAAAGTATGAAGAATCCAGAGATAAGACTATCTAGCTGTACAAAATGATTTTTGTCAACTTTTCACAAGAGAAGAAAGGTAATCGCAGCGACAACAGTGAATGAGGAGATAGCCTCTGTTGTAAGCCGAAGGAACGAAGTGTAAGGGAAGTGATTAGGTGTGTGTTTTCTTTACATCCTATTTGCCCAATAATTAGCATACATGCTACCCGCATTTTAAAACAGTTCAGTATTCTTGGGTTTATTTTTGTATGCATAATTATATGAATGCAAATATCCACAAAATAACTGAAGGAAATAAATATAAAAGTAAGGCAGGCCATGGTACAAGGGTAAAGTATCTTAAATAGTCTACCATTTGTACTTTAGTCATTTTTCACCACACAAAAGGAAAATTGAAATGTTTACTGTCTGGGTCATCTTTCAAAGCTAGCCATTACCTACAATTTACTCCTATAACTCTTTTCCTTAAAATTTAGGTCATTTTGAAACTTTTATCCTTATACTTCATTGGAAGAATAAGCTTTGTTAATCTCAAAATTCACCATAGAATTAGGTTCAAATTTTGCCACTTAGCAAAATATTTCCTTTTTGCATATGTGAGTAGAACTCTGTTTCCACATTTACATATACTCTGGATGCCACCTGTGTACTGTATTTTTAAATAGTTATATCCAGAGTCTAGTCACATGTTGATAATTGTTTTCTGGTAATCACATATAAAATTGTACAAATGATACAACTGGAGCACTTTGCCTTCTGAGGGACGGGTAATTCACTCATAAAATATAGTATCACCATACAAGGAAAGGAAGCAAGTGTAATGACTTTATCACAAAGGAGACAATAATATTTTTTTAATTTTTTTCTCATTTTAATCTTGTTTAGGAATTTTTTACAAGATCCTTTCTTTATGCTAAAGTGTTTTATCAATATTCCCAATAAATTCTCATTTATTTTCTCCTATACATCAACATTCTACCGTCTCAACTGTTTCCAATTATATAAATATTACTGAGACACTTCAGCTATCTATACAGCATTCCTGTCCTTTTATTTAAGTACAATGTGAAAGGCTGATGTGCTTTATTTTTTATAATGTTTATCATGCTGTGTGGAGATTCATTTGGCATCAAAATGGCCTTGTCTCCTTCCACTGAGGTTAAAGGAATACACTGTGTCCAATGGCTCCTTTTATCTACCAGCGCATTAGTGAAGTGAAGACATTTCTCATTCTGCACATTCTGCAGTACATGTAATAAGCTGAGTTTTTGGTTTTTGTTTTGTTTTATCTCACTACATTACAGATAGCTGAAGCTGGATTCTCACCCCTGCCCCCTTTTCTTACTTGGCAAATCCTGGAATAGTTTTTGTTGTAAAAACACAGGATAAACATTCTTACTTTTCTCTGATCAGAAACAATGATTGTCTTCAAATTGACCCACTGACTGAAGAAGTATTTGGAGATTTTTTTCTCCAAAGAATATCCTTCCTGATCCCCTCAGGGAAATGTACTTGTGTGCTCAGGATCCACCTCCGAGGTCACTGACACAGCCCTCAGAACAAAATACTCATGTTGGAACCTTGAAAGGTCCCAAGCTCAACCGCAGATGAAATGCACATTACAAATGGGATAAAGGTGGAGTAGAACTTGTCAGAGTGGTCAACCACTGGCTGCTCCATCTTGAGGCCTACACCAATCAGGGAGGCCACACATGACACTGCCTGGGTAGATGGCCAGAGACCCAGGATACATCAAAACATGACTGAAAAAAGTCAAGGAAACGATGCCTATTGATATTCTCCTCTACTCATAGATTGGTGCCTAGATCAATCATTATCACTGCCATCAACCACCAACCGATAGGAGCAGATGTAACAGGCAAATACTATGTGGAGTTCTGGGAACCGTGCCGAGCGCTGCATTAGAAAAATAAGATAAAATTAAAAAATAAAAAAAGGAATTACAGGAGCCAGACAGGTCAGGGACACCACGAGAACACAGGCAGAGTCAACAAAGCAGGGCTCACAAAGACTGAAAAAACAGCCATGGATCCTGGATGGGTCCTCAGCATAGATGTTATGACTGGTAGCTTGGTGTTGATGCCAGACTCCTAACAGTGGGGGTGGGGGTGTCTCTGACACTTTTGCCTGATCTTTAGACCCTTTTTCTTTTAGCAGGGTGCATTGTCCAGCTTTGATACGAGGGTCTGTGCCTCATCTTATCTTGCTATCACATGGAGGCCTTCTTTTTCTGAAAGGAAACAAGAGGAGAGGATCTGAGGGAGAGGCAGGGGACTGGGAGGAGTGGAAGGAGGAAAAACTGCAGTCAGGACATAATACACGAGAGAGAACAAAAACAAATATTCTACCTCTTGGTACCCATCACAAGTAAATGCTCAGACGCTGTGAGTGTGAGGACTCAAACCACGTTCCTGGTGAGCTGTTTGCTCTGCCTGGCTCTGCGTCAGTGACTCCCTGTCTTTCTTCTAAATGCTCCATGAGTGTACATCATCTCATTATCTCCATAACTAGCTCCAGGGTTCTTCGGGCTCACACGGTCTGTCCATGCACAGGACAGTGATGTCTAATCGCTTACAAATATCACCTTCTTCACCATTTCTACATGACTGGACAGAGTACACAGCAATGCTTACAATTATAACACTGAATTTCAGTGACCTCACACACGCACTTTAGTAAAAACTAAGTATAAATCAACAGTGTCACCTTCAAAAGACTCAAAATCAGTTATGAACATTTAAACCACTTGATTTGGTTAAAAAGAAAAAAGTTAGCCTACTTTAGGAAGTGCAATAAAATGCCAAAACTATATATTCATGAATTACAAAGTGTATTTTTATAGAAAGCAAGTATGAAGAAATACCTGCACTTAAGCTGTCTCTTCTTTGCACATAGAAATTATAGCAATTTCTTTTTTTTTTAAATATATTTTGGTTCATGTTACTCTAATAGTCTGTTTGAAAATTATTCCAGTGATTTTAACTGAAATAATGCTGGCTTTGTATTCTGAGGGAAGTACATTTTGGCTGTGTTTGTATCCTGTGTTTGCCTGAGAAGTCTGTCTTCCCTGTCATTCAGCTCTAGCATTTTCTGCTCTGTCCCATAAAATGCCACGTTTGTGAAATGCAAATGTCTGGGTATCACCTCACCTCAATTAACTGTCTTCCATCTCGCTATGTGAAAGGGAAAAGCAGAGGTCGCATGATCAACCAGCTGCTTCTTACATGCAAAGGGACAGACTGGCCCCGTGTTGAGGCAGTTCTGACAGTGGAAAATGACACCCACAACACCAGAGGATAGACTCTGGGAGGCGTTTGAACTCTCTGCTCTGAAACAAATGTGATGCACCAGAGGTATAATGAATGCCTGTAAAGGATAGTTCTCTTCTTCCTCTGAATATTAAAGACTGAGACTCCAGATACTGTGTCATTCCCAAATACTGTTCTTGAGTGTGCTCAAGACAGTCAGCATGGTCTCTGAGAAAATACCTGCAGAGTGTGGTAGCTGTGAGAAGGTGATGGAGCCTGTTTCACAGATGGGCACCTCAAAATGAAGAAACATTTGAACTTTGAAGCTCCAAGGCCTGCTCATTAAATCATATTTTTATTGCTCCATATTTTTCTAAAAATTGGGAATTATAGGGCCAAGATGAAATCTTTTGGTTGTGTTGATGAGTGTGAAGCTTTAAAATGCATCCTGGGATTATAGCCAACTAATTATCGAAAATCAATCTCTAGACTGTTGTGTGAATATCTCCCAGGAGAAAATCAAATGTCTACTCAATTCACATAAAGTACAGAAAACAAATCATGGCAGTGACCCCACCAAAGCTCAGTTTAGTAAGCCAGTGTTTTAAGTAAGGTCTCTTACAGGAGTGTGGTCACTGGCAGAAAAGGTCAGCAGTTGCTTCTAAGAGCAGAACCACACACTACTGAGGACAGCATCCTCTGCAGCAGCTTTAGCTGCTCACATCATCAGCGGTTGGTACCTCTAAGAGTACCTCTCCACAAACTCCTGGGCTTCTATAACCTTGAGCAGTGAAGAATCTTTTTCTTTTTTAAGTTTAGGAATTTTTATTTTTATTTATTTTTTATTAATTATACTTTATTTACTTTGTATCCCCCCTGTTGTTCCCTCCCTCCTCCCCTCCCAACCCCTTCTTTCCTCCCCCTTCTTCACGCATGCCCCTCCCCAAGTCCACTGGTAGGGGAGGTCTTCTTTTCCTTCCTTCTGATCCTAGTCTGTTAGGTCTCATCAGGAGTGGCTGCATTATGTGACACTCCTTCCATGAAGTAGTGTTGAATGGGCCCAAACTCATGCAAGTTTCCTGTGGGGAGTGACAACTGCTAAGAATATCAAGCCATATCTGGAGGGCAGTCTTCAACAACTATGAAAAATTTTACAGTCCATCATGTTAGTTATTATTTAAAGAACTATGAGGCTGGGGTCAACCAATCTTCTATGCCAGAGGTTTATTAAGTGGGTATGTAGGGAGTGGGAGAACAGGACATGGTGTGGAGAGAAAAACAAAGGGGAATGGGGAGCCCCAAGAGAGAGAGAGAGAGAGCAGGAGCAGGTTGTGTTCCAAAATACTAACATTCCTCCCTTTTTCTATAATTAAAAATGGGGAGCTTGGGCTGCTTTTTATAAGGTAAGTTAATGTATATAAATTTAGGCTCATTGGAAGCACTCTTGGTTGTCATGGAAGGGGTTGAGAGAGAGAATTATAGCAACAAAATAGTCAGATTGCAAGATCAAGAGTAAGGGAAGCCTCTGCCCTGGAAATTTAGGGTAGAGGGTTGTCAATAGAGTTGCCAGCCATGCAAGGCAGCAGGTAGAGACTGGGGAATGCTGGGAGAACCTGGAGCTGCTTGTCCTGGTTCTGAAGCACACCATTTCAGCCTTTTGCTAATGAGAAGTGAACAATGGGTGTAGATTCTCTTCTGGCTAATTCCTGCTGACACTGGGGGCGCTGTAGGGAGGTCAAAAGGCTGAAATATTGGCCAAGTCCAGGAAGAACAAGCTGTTTTGATGCTTTTCAGGGTCTGTGAGAACATCCATGGCTGGGAGGGAAGGTGCAGGTCCAGCTTGTTGGAAGTCTGTGCGGTCAGAGTTGAAAACCTGCAGCTTGTTGGAAGTCTGTGAGGTCACAGTTGAACACCTGCAGCTTGTTGGAAGTCTGTGAGGTCAGAGTTGAACACCTGTAGCTGCTTTGTCACTGTTGTGGCTATAGGAAGCATCTGTGTCTGGCAGGACACTGAAACATATATAGGCAAAAGATAAAATTGAGTAGGTTATGGAGAAAATTCTGTAGGTATACACTGAAAACTTTTGGGAGAGCAAAAAGGAATAGAAGGTTTGGATCGATGAGGCTTGAACATGGGAACCTCTGTCTACCTGGGGGGACCTTTATTTGCCCAATCATTGGCAATATTTAAAGAAGGCTTTGTTTTCGATCTGTCATTGAGGTGAGGTTTGGTTACAGAAGCGTGTAAACTTAGAGGCCCTGGTGCCAGGTGGCACTAGGTGTAGAAACTTAAAATTCTCCAGAGGACATCCTATCTGGAGGAGCAGGAGTCTGGGCATCTCCCATTGGGGGTAGAGAAGTCAGGGACCTTCCAGAGGCGTCCCAATGGCAAGGTGTGACTTGAGCGAGAGGGTTCCTACCTGTTCCAATAGCTCATCGGCTTTTGGCTATGTAGACAAAGTGTAATGATATGGATAATCAATTTCTTTTTAAAAATTTCCTCTCATTTATTTATATAATTACTTTATAGCCTGATCATAGTCCTCCCTCCTCTCCTCCTAGTCCCAGCCTCATGCCCCCTCCCTCCATTCCCTCCTCTCCTTCTTCTCAAAGAAGGGGAGGCCCCAAGGGGTACCAGTCCACCCTGGCACTTCATGTTGCAGCAGGACTAAGTACACTGGGGCCAGACAAGGCAGCCCAGCTAGGGGAAAGGATCAAAGGCAGGCAACAAAGTCAGAGGCAGCCCCTACTCCCATTGTTAGGGAACTCACATGTAACCAAGCAGCATATCCGCTAATAAGTGTAGGGGCTCAGATCCAGCCCATGCATGGTCTTTGGTTGGTGGACAGTCTCTGTGAGTCCTTATGGTCCAGGTTATTTTACTCTGTAGGTCTTCTCGCGGTGTTCTTGACCCTTCTGGCTCCCTCAATCTTTCCTTCCACTCTTCCACAAAACTCCCTGAGATCAGCTATTGTTTGACTGTGGGTCTCTGAATCTAGCATAACTGTCTTTTGAGAGGCTTTATTCAGCAGCTGATGGGAACAGACATAGAGAATCACTTACTTTCTTAATACTGAGAAATAATGATAACAATAATGATATATAAAGATGCAGACATTTCCATTAGATAAATAGGCAAACTTTGTTACAGAAAGAAACAGCTTTTATCACTATTATAGGCAGAGTATAAGAGAATTTTACAAAAAGATTTATTATTTGATTAATGTTTTTTGTTAATATAATGACTTACAATGACATTTTAATGTTATACTTAAAAGGTTAAATTTTACCAAAACAAACAGAAAGGCTAGTTCCAGCCCCACCTTACCCCAGCTCTGTATTGTTCCTTAAGCTGCATATTCCTTACATCAAGTCAAATTTTGAAAAGATTTCTGGAGTTTTTAAAAGTATAATGTGCTTGCTCTTGGTGGTGGTGCTATGTTATGGAATGTCATCTAGAAATCCGCAACATGGCTTCAGGTGTTAAAATGGACTGCTGCATAATTTTAGTACATGTCAACTTGCACTTTTAATTAACATTAATCTATCGTACTGCCTAATCAATTGGAATGACCCAAATACTTCTATTTATTACTAAATATTTTACTCTTTTAGAAGCCTTTGCATTATTATACCAATTGAATTTTTAATATCCATCAAATGTCATTGTAAGCTTTACAAGGGATTACTGCAAGCAAATGCATAAGCTGGGATTTTATTGCTCATACTCGACAACAAATCAAGGGAATGCAAGCAAATGAGATAGAATATTTGTGTGTTATTAAAATATTTGTGCAGAGTTTTAAAGACATTCGCATTTACCTAAGTACTACTTCAGTCAAAATATTATTTTTTTACATTTGTATTTGTCTATGAATCTGATCTGTGAACATTTATCTAAGTGCTTATTTATCTGAAGTAATTAAAATAAGATTGTTCTTAAAAGTTTCAACTGAATTCTTTCCCAATTAGGTTTATATATGAAGACAAAGTAATTTAAGACAAAGTAATTCAATGCAATTCCATTTAGCATTTCCTCTTGACAGTCGATAAACAAGACAATGTGTTTAAAAATAACTCAGAGAGCCTGCCACTGAGTTCATGCCAGAGAAAGTCCCTGCTCCCCTTACTAGAAGCCCCACTTGGAGAGTGTCTTTGGGCTACATCTGAGCTGGGGTTTTAGGTCCTTTCCATGCATTGTCCTTGGTTGGGATATCATTGGGGGAGGGTGCAGCCTTGTCAGTCTATAGAGGAAGACAATGCAACCAGTCCTGATGAGACCTGGTAGGCTAGGGTCAAATAGAAGGGTAAGAGGAGGGAAGGTGCATAGAGAAGAGGGAGGGATGGTGGGTTTGGGAGGAGAAGAGGGAGGGGGCCACAGCTGGGATACAAATTGAATAAATTGTAATAAATGATAATAATAATAATAACAAAAGAAAAATGACTCACAGAAATAGCAACTTATAAATATGGACCTAATCCTGTTGCTATCTTCCCATTTGGTTACCTGCTAAAGTCATTTCTCCTGTTGTGGCATGATTGCTAAAGAGTTTTGTAAATTTTACCTTCTTGAAGACAATGAATTTTGCTAATGTTGACGTTTGTATTTGCTTGCAGAATGGTGTTGGATAACAAAATACATACCATCATGCTGAAAGGGTATAAAACTTCCCTTTTGTTCAATTATCACCATGTTTGTTTCACTCTGGAATACAACTATATCTAACTACATTCTAGTGTCGATTTTCAAAAGTGAAACATAATGAGAAATGTATACATAGAGAGAATAAACTGCAAGCTTTGCCACAAGGTTTCCTCAGGCGATTTTAAATTGCATAACACCTCATCATCAACAGAGTCAGTGTCAGACAGAAGGCAGACCAGGCTACATTCCTGAAGCTGTAATAAATAACAGGTTCAAAATGCTGATATCAAAATTTGTGTCATGCTTAAGAACAGCCAGGAATAGAAATGTACCACAAGGCTGCTCTCCCTTTTCCTATAAAAGATTTGGAAATTGGATTTGCCTTGTATTAAAAAAAATCACACATTGTGCTAAAGGATTATGTATTGTAATTTTCCAGTTAGCTTACCTCAGAGCTGAAGATTCTCATGTGACATATAAGAGAACATTGACATCTAAGGGGCCATGTCACCAATTTTGTAATCACATCATACTTGTTTGTTTTTACTGTCCTGTGTTATTTGTCTTGAAATTAATTTGAAATAATTTTCTGAAATCATTGCACAAAGACCCCACCAGAGCTGGGAGAGTGCCTGGATTTTGTTTTGTTTTGTTTTTTAGCTTGTTATGTGTTAGTATTTTGGAACACAACCTGCTCCTGGGTTACCCAGCAACTTATGATGTCATCATGTGTCACAGGTCAGGTGGCCACACCTGAAAGGGTTACCTTGCCCCTTAAAGGGCCAACCCCGACCCATGGTCTCTCTCTCTCTTACACTCTCTCTCTCTTTTCTTCTCTCTCTCTCTCTCTCTCTCTCTCTCTCTCTCTCTCTCTTTCTCAGCTCCATCCCCCTTTCTTTCTCTCGCTCCACCATGTCCTGTTCTTGGTTGGAAATACAGTCTTATGAAAGACCCCTGTGCCCAGATACACTTGGTCCTTGTGGGCTTCCCGGCCTCTCCATGTCATACTAACTCCCCCTTCCTTAATATGATTCCCTACACTCTGCCCAAGTTTTAGTTAGAAGAAAAAGTGGGGAACAGCCTAGAACTCATTGGCACAGGAGACAGCTTCCTGAACAGAACACCAATAGCCCAGGCTCTAGGATCAACAATCAATAAATGGGACCTCATGAAACTGAAAAGCTTCTGTAAAGCAAAAGATACTGTCATCAGAACAAAACAGCAGCCTACAGACTGGGAAAGGATCTTCACCAACCTGAGGGCTGATACCCAGAATATATAAAGAACTAAAGAAGCTAAAAAGCAATAAATCAAGCAATCCAATTAAAAAATGGGGTACAGAGCTAAACAGAGAATTCTCTGTAGAAGAATATAGAATGGAAGAGAAACATTTAAAGTGATGCTCAAAGTCCTTATCCATCAGAAAGATGCAAATCAAAATGACCCTGAGATTTCACCTGACACCCATCAGAATGGCTAAGATAAAAAACTCAAGTGACAACACATGCTGGAGCGGTTGTAGAGAAAGGGTAACTCTCCTCCATTGCTGGTGGGAATGTAAACTTGTACAACCACTTTGGAAATCAATCTGATGCTTTCTCAGACAATTAGACATAGTGCTTCCTCAAGATCCAGCTATACCACTGCTAGACATATATCCAAAATATGCTCAAGTATACAACAAGGACATTTGCTCAACCACGTTAATAGCATCTTTATTCATAATAGCCAGAATCCAGAAACAACCCAGATGTCCATCAATGTAGGAATGGGTACAGAAATTGTGGTACATTTACCCAATGGAATACTACTCAGGTATTAAAAACAAGGAAATCATGAAATTTGCAGGCAAATAGCGGGATCTAGAAAGGATCATCCGAAGTGAGTTATCCCAGAAGCAGAAAGATGCACATGGATATATACTCACTTATATAGACCTATAAGATAGGATAAACATACTAAAATCTGTACGCCTAAAGAAGATAAACAATAAAGAAGACCGGGGTAAGATGATCAATCCTCACTTAGAAAGATAAATGGGATGGGCATTGTAAATAGGAGAAAACAATAACGGGACAGGAGCCTACCGCAGAGGGCCTCTGAAAGTCTCTACCTAGCTGTGCATCAAAGCAGATACTGAGACTCTTATACAACCTAGTCTTACCTATTATGGGTGTTGTGCCCACAGTAGGCTAAGCCTTCTTATACAGATGGAGGCAGTTCTGTAACTGAGGTTCCTATTCCTAGTTACATCAAGTTCACAACTGGGGGTTTGAATAGGTATGGCTCCTAAGGATTCGTGTGTTTGAGTGCTTGGCCACAGGGAGTGGCATTATTAGGACGTGTGGTGACGAAGTAGATTTGGCCTCATTGGAGGAAGTGTGTCACTGCGGAGGTGGACTTTGATGTTTACATTGTTCAAAATCTACACAGTGTAGCACACAGTCTCCTTCTGCTGCCTGAAGATCAAGATGTGGAACTCTCAGCTTCTTCTCCAGAGCCATGTCTGCCTGGGTGCTGCCATGCTTCCTGCCATGACAGTGGACCAAACCTCTGAAACTGTAAACGAGCCCCAATTAAATGTTTTCCTTATAAGAGTTGCTGTGGTTATGGTGTCTAACAATAGCAATAAAACAGAAACTAAAACAATAAGCAAGATTGGTTATTCCATCCCTGCTACACCTCGTTCAGCCACCATTTGGTGAGCAGTATATTTGACCAATGATGACATGCTTGATTGTGCTGTGCTGTGCCTTGCCCTAAGCCTTAAAACCAATATGGCCACCCAATCATGAAATGATACCTACAAATCTGAGAACAAAAAGACATTTCTCTCTGTAGGTTTGTTATCCCCAGCTCTTTGTTAAAATAATGGGATGCTGATTCACATGCATAGCTACATAAACAATATATTCTTTTTAGAAATTCATTATATTGTGCTAAAAAATAAGAGTATATAATCATATTCAACATTCATTTCTTTTACATTATGGATATTCATGTTATACCAAAGAGAGGCATGAAACACTTTTCTCTCGATTGCATTTGTTTTATGTGAATAGCATTTCTACATTATAAAATGTGCCGCTTTTGTATGTATCAAGTATCCATAATTTCAATACAATTTTGCTACTGCATACTTTCTGGCAGGTGTTAGCAGCAGCATCTGGGACTGTTCATAGCAGCACAATCGATACTGGTAATATCAAGATTTTGCATTTAATTTAGATATACAAAACCTACAGTACTAGTTCGAGAAATAGGGACTTAATATTTCAAATGAGTTTGTCTAAAATTATATGGAAAAATATATTTTTTCTTATGACAATTAATGCTGATGTACTTCAAGAACTGTGCTTTGCCCCATGACGAGTTATGCTAACATGTAAGACTAAAATCCCATAGGATATATAGTCGCTTCTTCATTTTCTTCCTATTTGCCATTGTTAGTCTTTAATGTGTTCATTCCAATAAAGGAAGTAGAGATGGAAGAAAGAGGAGGAGTCCTGACCCCTTAATATTCAAGGGCTGTTCATCCAGAAAGAAAGATCTTGCAGTGGTCAGAAGGGCCACAGCTACGGGCAGCTTTGTCTGCTCCTCTGTAATGAGCAGCTGAGCAAGCAAGACTGCCTCACCAGTTTTTGTTACCATTCTGACTCCCTCATCTATGTCTAACTTACTCCAGTGCTTAGCTCACTGCAATGGTCCTTAGAGGTAAGCATTGGTTATCTGATTGTCGGCTACAGCTTATATTTTCATTTCAAACTTTCTCATAAATTTCAAGAGTATTTTGATATTTTGTGGGTTTTTCAGACTTATATGTTCACTTAAATGATAATGTCTGTATTTTTCCATCCTCAATAGAAAATTAGAAATTAACTCTATCCTGTATTTATATAGCAAAAAAAAAGTTCTTCAAAATTTTTTAAACTTTCATTAATGCTGAATTTACAGAAAAGCTTTTTGTCAAAATTTCTGTTGATCAGGAAAATGACTTATGTACCCCTGTTGCTATGGATGTTAAACACCAGCAGAAGCAAGTCTAACACTGAATCCCTTATTCCCAATTCTCCTTGTCCCTACAAGGCCACATTGCTCTTGCTAGAAGGTCTCATAATGAATGCATTTTGCAAGCTGTTATTTATTTAGTAATGGTGCCACGAAGCTCTTGCTGTTTAACATTTTTACGGAATAAACATCACACTTGATTCTCTGTGGATTTCGCATCATGCTCCCCAATCCCCATCATCTCTGTGGATTTCGCATCATGCTCCCCAATCCCCATCATCTCTGTGGATTTCGCATCATGCTCCCCAATCCCATCGTCTCCTCATTGCCTCCTGCCTACCTTCTACCCTTTCAGCCCCCTTAAAGGAAAAAAATCTCATTGTGAAGCTGCAGTGTCCCACAGTTTGTCCCACAGTACACCCTTTTGTCCATACTTCCTAGCTTGCCTCTGGCTTCTGCTATTTTATCAAGTTTGGATCCTCATTAGGACTTCTATTGGACACCTGTTGTCACCTTATATCATGGAGATCCTGCAGTTTTAGGTCTGTAGGACTGGCTCCTCTACAGGTTTTGCCAGTTCTTGGGCTATACCAATTCAAACACAGGATCTGAGTGGTATCTGAGCTGGCCAGCCCACCAGCTCTCTTGCACCCACACCACCAGGGCAAGATCTTCAGAGACTGCCTCAGGTGGCTCATCCAGTGCTGCGACCAACAATGAGCAGAGCCAGCTCCCTTTCGCTTGTGCCCTAGGGCCCTGCTCACGTTGTTCCCATGCTGTTAGGGTCAGCTCTGCTGCCTAGGCAAGGTACAGACCTGCTCTCTCAAGCACTGCAGCAGATGATGCTTTGCAGCGTCTCTCCTTCTCTTGTACTCTTGGGGCTGGCCCGAACCCTAACCTAGACCCAGCAACCAGTGCCAGCTCTACTGGGCTACCCAGGTGATGTGCAGGGCTTGCTTTCATGAGTACTGCAGCTCTCATGACCGCAGGCCAGCTCTCCTGCCTGCTGCGTGTGGTTAAGGCAAGGTAGAAGGGCATAGAAGGGCATCTTTCCCTCGCTCAGGCTACCACACCACAGATGAGTGGCAGGGCCAGCTTTCCAAAGATCACACCACCGGGACCCGCTCACCTGCAACTCCTGCAACCAGGGCCAGCTCTACTGTGCTTCCAAGGCCAGCTCTTCCCTGAGTACTGCTGCTGGTCGGGGATGGGGCCAGCTGTCTTGCCCTCATGACTTCCGGCCAGCTTTCCCATAATGCTCACATGAGGGATGGGGCCAGTTCTTCCCAGCCCTCAGATATCAACATGGCTCCAGGTGGCATCCCAGACCAGGGACATCCTCCTGGCCTTTGGTGATAACAGATACCCGCTGCTAGAGGGCCGCAGACCCAGAAATGACACTCAGCACTGGCCATGACCTCACCACGGCCAGAGGAAGCATTCTGGCTACTCACATCAGACTGTTCCTCACTACCCTCAATTCTTCAGTTCTGCCTCTCTTCATTGTACAAACATCCTCCTGCTTCTCCTCTGTCACCAGCCAGCAGTGACGCCTGAATACCACCTGAGAGAGGGCTGGGAGAGAGAGAGACAGGGTGACAGAGAGAAGGACACCAAGTCTACATGCTGATCCAAGTGTCAATTTAATGGATATCAGGTTAACACTTAAGTAGGCAAAAAAGTACAAGCAGTTTCTCACGTAGGAGCTTTACTTGGTCAAAACATAGGAGAGCTCACTCAAGGTTACATAGAGCCTGCTATCTGGTTACTATGGGTGCATAGAGTTTCTAAGGGTCAGAGCAGTCCTCTGTAGGACCACCAAGGTCAGTTTATGAGAGACTGGACTTTGGAAAATAGCCAAAGCTGAGAGGCTGAATTCCACTGCTCAGATGCTATTAACTCCAAATGTGCCATTAACTCCAAAAAGGCAGCCACACTCCTCCGCTTCCATCTCTCGCCACTTAACTGGTCTGTGTGTCCGGGGTTACTGCAGGAGTGCTATGGCGTCTGGTGTCCATGCTGCTTGGCTCCAGGCAGGGTTCCTCTCAGGCTTGCTCACCTTCGGGCCTTGTGGCCCTGGGTGGGGTCATGTCCGTTGTGATTTGCCCACATGTGCGTCTTGGCATTGGACTGGTGGTTGTTTCAGGCTTTGAAGCTAAATTCTTAATATTAATTCTCTAATAGGAGAAAGAAGCCTGTGAAATGGACGGGCAGTAGAGTGTGTGGGGAATAGGCCCCAGAACATGATGTATTTGTGTGAATGGGAAGTCATGTAACTCAGTATTTTAAAAAAAATACATTTAAGGCTAAGGTCAGATGGAAGGGGATGAGAACCTCCCCTATCAGTGGACTGAAGGAGGGGCATGGGAGGAGAAGAGGAAGGGAGGGTGGGATTGGGAGGGAATGAGGAAGGGGGCTACAGCTGGGATACAAAGTGAATAAACTGTAATTAATAAAAATAAATAAATAAAATTTAAAAAGGGATCCCTCCAATAGAACAGAGCTGAAAACAAGTTTCTATAGGAGATACCCAGGGTGTGAACTGCGTGTGTGTCAATGTCTTAAACAAGTGCCGCCTGGTCCGCAGGCCTATGTCCCCTACCCAGGCATACGCCACACTTTATACCTCTTAAGACGGGAGAAGCATTTAACGCTGATAGTCAATAAGATAACACACGTATTACTATATAATAATGTGTTTTCTTACTGTAGTGTTGTTTACCAACCAGCATCCATTGTTGCAGTTAAAGACAGATACATGTAATTTGTTTGCTAAATAGTTCTGGTTATGAGCTCTGTGTCCCACACTCTAAAAGGTAGCCAGTGATTTGAAGGTTTACTTACCCATATATCAAAACAGAAAGGTGCATGTTTTAATTGTATTACTCATATTAGTATCATTAGCAGTAGTAGTAGCAGTAGCAGTATTTTAAGGGAGCATCTAGGTAAAACCCAGAGTAGTGGACAGAGATTAGGCACGAACTACAATGGCTTGAAATCCAAAATTGCCACTTCACCAAGAATTCTTATTAAGGACAGAGTTAAATGTGGAGACAGAATGCAAGACCCTCCCATAGCAGGCAGAATACAGGGTCTCCTAGGAAGACATGTGGAGAAGGCAGCTAAACCTCAAATATTATGGACAGCTGTCTGCACTGCCCTGCTGTCTCACTCATGCAATCTTTATGATGTTAACCCACATTGTACATAAGTCTGGGGCTATGGGATACTGTCTCTAATAGTCATAGGCTCCCCTAACCTATTTTTCTATTTTCTAGTCCACATAAAGGAAAAAGAGACACAAATGTTTTTTAAAAAGGTGCTCAGGTACACTGATATTTTATGACAAAATAATATTCTGAGTCTTGCATTAGCATTAAGTTCTAGAGGTTATTGAGGTAAATTATCATGAATTAAAATGTGAAAGAAAATTATATGATGTTATATGTGAAACAAACCATGTATATAAGTGAAAAAGTGCTAGTTAATCCATTTAATTTAAATCAAGAGTGATAACAAATACAAATACCAACTTGAAATCCCACTGCTAATTTAAGCTTTAATGCAGAGGTGTCAGAAAAGTTAAATACTAAACTGTAAGAACATGATTTACTTCATTATTCATTAAGAAGCAAAGATATCAGTCATTACAGAAAATCATGTAGCAATTACTCAAAAGCAGTGTATCTTCAGTACTCTGACATATTCAAACAATGCTCTCAATATTTACTTAAAAAGAAAGCAAACATTTTCCTTCTATACTGCTGTAAGAACTGCACAGAGGAATGATCTTCACAAGAAGATGTTTAATTGCATGATCTGGAACCCTGGCTGGGTTTCCTTGAGTATGTCTGGCATAAGAACTCCTCTGCATAACAGAGGAGGCTCACAGAAAGGAAGTTACCCTGGACCTGTCAGTGTCTGATCTCTGAGAAGCAAAAGCCATGGATGACATCTGACATCGGAGGAGGAATTTAATCTATCAGTAACATACTTAAAGTAGAAACAAAACAAACAAACAAAAACTCAACTCCCTTTTGGCTGTTTTCCCGGCTTAGAAGTCCCCATCCCTGAAATCAGAAGTCTGTCCCAGAAAAGGAGCAGCAAAGGGTGTGGCAAAGAAATAAGAAATGAAATAAAGAAAACAAGGAAAGGGGAAAGCAGGTCTTCGCCCCGTGTTTTCTTTGAAACCAAGGACTGAGCAGATATCTGCTCTCACTCACCCAGGGACTAAAAGCATTCTTTGTACTTTAACTTTTAAGTACTTACAGAATTTTTTCTCTTAATATTATATTTTACCTTATTTTTTCCCCAGGTCAAAAGCAAGTAAGCACACTCCTCTACATAAGCCGCCAGCGTGTGTTTTCTGATGAAGAAGGCGTTCATTTCTAAGACCCCTTGGAGTGCTAACTTACACCTGGAGGTATATGAAATGTAACATGCCATTCTTGCTGTACAATGTTCTTTGGCCTAGTTTGGAGGCATACATAACGATTTCCTTAACTCCTGCCTTAGTTTGGTTTCTATTGTTGAGATAAACATCACTACCCAAAGCATCTTAGGCAGGAAAGGGTTTATTTCATGTTATAGTAGGAAGGTCACACTCTCTCACTGAGAAATCGGTGGAGGAACTCAAGTTGCAAGCTGGATCTGGAGTTGTCAAAGAGACCACGGAGAATTGCAGCTCCCTGGCTTGTTCCCAATCACTTCTTCAGCCATCTTTTTTTATAACTCAGGACCTCCTGCCCAAGGGTGGCATGCAGCTCACAGAGGGCTAGGCCCTCCCACATCTATCGCTAATCAAGAAATGCCCGCAGAGGCTTACCTTCAGGACCTGTTTTCTGACTTGAAGTTTTCTCTTCCCCAATAAGAAGAGAAAGTGCAAATTTTCTTGGAATGTTTGTGTAAAATGGAAAAACAAAATAAGAACAGCAGCAGCATATGTCTCTGTAACACGGTAACTGCCTTTTGAGTGAAACCTCTTCACTGGTCCCTCCTATGGCTGCCTCTCAGAACTGACAAGAAGAGTACAATAGAAGGATTTAGAAGCCTACGGTGCTTTCCAGCTCCCGCTAGGTCCTTTGGACAGAATTTACCATTTCAGTGAAGAAGAGACTAGGGGATTAATTTGAAATACCTGGCTTTTCGGTACAGATTAGTTCATTCTACCCTCAGCAATAAGCATCACTTATTATTTAAAAATGTCTGTTAAATTGAGGAAGCATTGTTTTCCTGTGATTGTGTGTTAACAGTATGGGCATTTACTGTCATTTTTAATATTGAATTCTCTCTCTCCTGTGTGTGTGTGTGTGTGTGTGTGTGTGTGTGTGTGTGTGTGTGTGTGGTGAGTGAAGAAGCTTCTACAGTAGTTGGCTTTGAAGAGCTTGAATAATAGTTATCCCGCTTATATTTTCTCTTCTCCTTTTCCTTTCCATCCTACAGGTCATTTAACATATCTCACGTTATATTCTCTTCTCTCTCTTCATAGCACCTGCACTCAGTATTACCTCGCAAACTATACAGAGCCCATTACTAGTTTCAGACTTGTTTCAGCACCCTAAAACATCACCTTTAAATTCAATCATCATGTTATGCAGTAGCTCCATTTAAACCCACTGAGTTAGTGTAAATGTGTGTGTGTGTGAGTGTGTGTGTATGCATGCAAAGATTCAAAGCTAACATTCATATATGGTAAGAACACGCAACATACCAACATTTGTCTCCTGGGGTTGAATTTGTAACTATGAAATTTTCAGCTCCATCAATTTACATGTGAATTTCATTTTCTTTGCAGCTAAATAATATTTTCATCATCATTCAATAATTGGAGGATTTTTAGTCTGTTTACATTTTCTAGCTATTGAGAGCAGCACAAAGCACAGACTCTAGTGAACAGGAGTCTGTGGGGGAAGGTTGGGAGTGCTTTGGACTGTGCCTAAGTGATAGGAATGCATCTTACGATCATATTTCTAACTGTTGAGAAAATTTCACACTTCTTTTCACAGAGGCTTCACCATTTTATACTCTCACCAGGAGTCAAAACGTGTTCCAGTTTCTACATATATACCAAAATTTACTGCCTTTTCAATTTATTGTAATCTTAGCCATTTACTTGCTGTAAAATAGAGTCTCAAAACAGTTTTAATTTGTGGTTTCTTGGTGGATAAGCATGGTGACTATTAAAAAAACTAGTAACCCCTCCTATTTCTTCTATTGAGAAATCTATTTAATTATATGCACCAATTTTTAATTGTTTTGTTTTCTTGAGGATCTTTAGTAATTTTGTGTATGTATGTGTGTATGCATGTATATATATATGCATGTGTGTATGTATATGAGTGTATATAGGTATGCTTGTATGTACGTATGAGTGTGTGTGTGTGTGTGTGTAGGTATGTGTGTGTGTAGGCATATGTGTGTGTGTATTTTAGACACTAAGATTCTGTCAGATATAAAGCTGGTGAAGATAATTTTTTATTCCATACAGAGCCTCTTCACTTGAATGATGGTGCCCTTTGCTATGCAGAAGCGTTCTAGTTTCACGAGTTCTCATTTGTCAATTATTCCCCTTAATGCTTATGCTTCCGGAGTCCCATTCAGAAAGTCTTTTCCTGTGTCTGTAATCAAAGAGTATTATTCATTTTCTCCTCCAAAGACTTCAGCATATCAGGTCTTATGTAGAGGACCCTGATACATTTTAAGTTGAGTTTTAGGCATAGTGACAATTAAGGACTTTCTTCTGCACTTGGCTGACTTATTGTTCTCTTTGTAAAACATCAGATGACTCAAGCAATCTGGCTTTATGTGTGCCCCAATTCTATTTCATTGGACAATGTGTCTGGTTTAAAGTCAGTCCCATGCTTTTTGTAATACTAGGGCCATGTAATATAGCTTGAATACAGAAAGATGCTATTTCCTACTTCATTTATATGGATTAGGATTTTATTGCCATTTTTAGTTATTTTTGTTTCCATATTAACTTTGTGATTTTTGTGAAACTTTAGAATTATGATAGGAATTGCAACATATTTGTACATTGCTTTTGGTATAACAGTTGTTTCCACAGTATAATCTGACCAATGCATGAGTATAAGAATTCTTTCCATCTCTTTGATGTCTCCTTCAGTTTCTTTCTTTTTTTAGTGTATTAAAGTTTTCTCTGTACAGGTCTCACACCTCTTTACTTAGTCTGGTTCTAAGTATAGCTTTCTGTTTCTGGTTATTGTGAGTGGAATAGTTTTGTTCTCTTTCTCAGCATCTCTCTCATTGGGAGCATCCCTTTATGTTGAAAGTCCCTGAGAGTGGAAATACACATGGGGAATATCTCAGTATAATAAAAACAAAATGCAACATGCTCATGAACAACACTGATTAATTAAAAAAAAAACTTAAAACATTCTCCTAAAATAACAAAACAAGTAAGCCCATTCTCTTCAGTCTCCTTCAGTGTAACACATGGAATCACCTCATGCCCTTAAGTAACATATGGAGATGAAGAAGATACAAATAGGACCAGAAGAAGAGGTTCCAAGATGGTGGTGACCAGTGACCTATATATGTGAGGGAAAAAGGATCCCAGACTCTGAATCCAGTGAGTGGACTGATGGCTCGATCCAGAGCATAAAACTTGGGGCTTCCCAGGACTAGAGGGGACATCCCATGAGTTGGGGCCAATAGGATAGAGGACTTGTGGTTGTCTCTCATGTCTGGGTGTCTCAAACTATAAAAAATCTGAATTTCCTGCATACCTCAGCAAGTGCAGATTCCCAGGTCCAGGGACCCTCCACTCCAGCAGACAGACAGTCCCCTGAGAGCATCATTTGGATTTCTGGAGCAGTGTTCCCAGCATCTAAGCCATTGTTATGCTGGTCATCCCAGGGAGAACAGGCAAACAGTGGAAGAGCACAGATCATCAATCCAGGACAGCACAGCCCAGGCAGGTCTGAGGGGCAGAGACACAAAGTCTAGCAGGCTTGTGTGGAAAACAGTAGAGGGAAAACTCCAATGCAACGAGATCAACTACACCCAAGAAAACACAGGATAAAGATACATTCACAACAAAAATGCAAGATAAACAAGCACACAATCACCACCAACTCTGAAAATAAAAGGAACCAATAATCATTGGTCATTAATATCTATCAACACCAATGGTCTCAACTCTCCTCTAAAAATACACAGATTAACAGAAAAGTTGCAAAAACAGGATTCAATATTCTTCTGCATTCTAGAAAATAAACCTCTGCAACAAAGATAGACATTAACTCAAAATAAAGGGCTGGAAAAAGGTTTTGCAAGCAAACAGACCCAAGAAGTGAGCTACAGTAGCCAAAAGATGAATCATTGAGACAGAAGCTAAATGGAGAAATCATGATATTTACAGATGTCTGAAAGCAAATGGACCTAACAGATGTCTATAAAACTTTTTAACAAAAAACACATGGAACCCGAACAACTCTCTACTCAACGACACCATGGAATAAATAAAGAAGGAAATTAAAGACTTCCTAGAAGTCAATAAAATTGAAAGCACAGCTTACCCAGACTTGTAGAACACAATAAAAACTGAGCTAAGTGGAAAGTTCTGCTATTGTTGAAGTCTAGTTTTAGACCATGGCAGTCAGTTTCCATGTATGTGTAGGCTTTTTGATATTTCTGTTGTTGTTGAGGTCCAGTTTTGGTCCACGGTGGCTTGACAGGATGCAAGGTATTATTTCAATCTTCTTGTATCTGTTGAGACTTGCTTTGTGACCTACTACATGGTCAATTTGGAGAAGATTCTGAGAAGAAAGTATATTCTTTTTTCTTTGGGTGAAAAGTTCTACAGAAGTCTGTTAGGTCCATTTGATTCATGTGTCATTATTTCTCTATTTAGTTTTTGTTTCATTAACCTGTACTTTCTTGAGAGTGGGGTGTTGTACTCTTCCATTATCAATGTGTGGAGATCAATGTGTTGTTTATGCTTTACTAATGCTTCTTTTACAAATGTGTGTGCCCTTGTATTTGGGGCATAGATGTTCAGAATTGAGCTGTCATCTTGGCGGAATTTTCCTTTGATGAGTATGAAATGACCTTTTATATCTCTTTTGATAATATTTTGGTTTAAAGTCTATTTTATTAAATATTACAATGGTTACTCCTGCTTGCTTATTGGATCCATTTGCTTGGGAAACCTTCTTCCAGCCCTTCACTCTCAGGTAATGTCAATGATCTCTGGTTGAGGTTTGTTTCTTGTATGTAGCAGAATTTTGGGTCCTGTTTATGCAGCCATTCTGTCAGTTTCTATCTTTTTATTGGAGAGTTAAGTCCATTGTTGTTGCAAGAGAATACTGACCAGTAACTTTTAGTTCCTTTTATTTTGATGATTTTTGTGGCAGTATGTTTGTGTGCTTGTCTACTTTAAGTTTTGCTGTGGTGAAGTTATTTATTTACTGTGTTATCCTAGATGTAGTTAGCCTTCTTTGGTTGGATTTTTCCTCCTAATATCTTCTGTAGGGAATATTTGTGAATACTTACTATTTAAATTAGTTTTGTCATGGAATGTCTGATATTCTCCATCTCTGATGATTGAGAGTTTTACTGTGTATAGTATAGTAGCCGGGGTGGACCTTTGTGTTCTCTTGGGGTCTGCATGACATCTGTCCATTCCCTTCAGGTTTTCATAGCCTCTGTTGAGAAGTCAGTGGTGATTCTGATGGGTTATAAATGACCAAAGATAAAAATAAAAATTAGAATCAAATAGAAGACCCATAAATAAAGCCACACATCTATGGATACATGATATTGGACAAAGAAGCCAAAAACATTCAATGGAAAAAAAGACAGCTTCTTCAACAGATGGTGCTGGTCCAACTGGATGTCTACATTCAGAAAAATGAAAGTAGATCCATATTTATCATCCTGCACAAAACTAAATTCCAACTGGATCAAAGACCTCAATATAAAACCAGACACACTAAATCAGTTAAAGAAAAAGTAGGGAAGAACCTAGAACTCATTGGCACAGGAGACAGCTTCCTGAACAGAACACCAACAGCACAGGCTCTAAGATCAACAATCAATAAATGGGACCTCATGAAATTAAAAAGCTTCTGTAAAGCAAAGGACACTGTCTTCAGACCAAAAACAACAGCCTACAGACTGGGAAAGGATCTTCATCAACCCTATATCAAGCCTGGCAGAGGGCTGATATCCAGAATATATAAAGAACTCAAGAAGTTAAAAAGCAACAAATCAAGCAATACAATTTAAAAAATGGATTATGGAGCCAAACAGAGAATTCTCTGTAGAGGAATATAGAATGGCAGAGAAACACTTAAAGAAATGCTCAATATCCTTAGCCACCAGGAAGATGCAAATCAAAGTGACCCTGAGATTTCACCTGACATCCATAAGAATGGCTAAGATCAAAAACTCAAGTAACAACACATGCTGGAGAGGTTTTGGAGAAAAGAGAACCCTCCTCCACTGCTGGTGGGAATGTAAACTGGTACAACCACTTTGGAAATCAATCTGGTACTTTTTCAGACAATTATGAATTGTGCTTCCTCAAGATCCAGCTATAGCACTCCTATACATATATCCAAAATATGTTCAAGTACACAACAAGGATATTTGCTCAACCATGTTTGTGGCAGCTTTATTCATAATAGCCAGGAGCTGGAAACAACCCAGATGACCCTCAATGGAAGGATGGATACATAAACTGTGGTACATTTACACAATGGAACACTAGTCAGCAATTAAAAACAAGGAAATCATGAAAATTTTAGGGAAATGCTGGGATCTGGAAAAGATCATCCTGAGTGAGGTATCCCAGAAACAGAAAGACACAAGGTATATATTCACTTATAAGTAGATACTAGACCCTTAAAATAGGATAAACATACTAAAATCTGTACACCTAAAGAAGCTAAACCAGAAGGAGAACCTGGAGTAAGATGATTGATCAATCCTCACTTAGAAAGACAAATGAGATGGACATTGGAAGTAGGAGAAAATAAGAAACAGGACAGGAGCCTGCCATAGAGAGCCTCTAAAAGACTCTACCTAGCAGTGTATCAAAGCAGATACTGAGACTTATAACCGATCCTTGGTCAGAGTGCAGGGAATCATCTGAAAGAAGGGGGAGTTAGTAAGACCTGGAGAGGACAGGAACACCACAAGGAGCAAACATATCTGGGCACAGGGGTCTTTTGAGACTAATTCTTCAACCAAGGACCATGCATGGATGTAATGTAGAACCCCTGCTCAGACATAGCCCATGGCAGCTCAGCATTCAAGGGGGGTTCCCCAGTAAGGGGAACAGGGACTGTCTCTGACATCATATCAGTGGCTGCCTTTTGACACCCCCCCCCTCATGGAAGAGCAGCCTTGTTAGGCCACAGAGGGGGACATTGTAGTCAGTCCTGATGAGACCTGATAAATAAGGGGTCAGATGGAGGGGAGGAGGACCTCCCCTTTCAATGGACTTAGTGAGGGACAGGGAGTAGATATAGGAGGGAGGATGGGATTGGGAGGGAATGTGGGAGGGTGCTACAGCTGGGATACAGACTAAATAAACTATAATTAATATAAAAAATAAAAAATAAAAATTAAGTTTCATTGAAATGGAAGATTTGGAGGACACCAGAGCTAATGTAACTACAGTCTTACTAGAATCTTAGAATCACACATTGGCCCCTTCAGCAGGTATATACACACTTTGTGTGGACTGGACCATTAAGCTCAAGTAAAACAAAGTATATGGCAAATTAAATGTGTGGGACCAGAAGTCAATAGGAAGATTAAAGCTTTATGTGGCAGATAGAGCTATAAATCCATGGGGAGGAGATCTACTGCACCAATGGTTAATATTAATTGGCCATTAATATTAATCAGATTAATATTCCTTTGATCTCAGATAATGGATACCTATTTTAACTGACACTGTATATTGATGTCTTGTGTAGCATGTCTTGCTTATTTCTTTTTAAAAGGGTAAGAAATCTGGCTAGCTGGTATAGAACAGAGTGTGGAACATGAGTGCCTAAGTGTCTAGTTTAAAAGTTAAGAAATGTTAGCTCTTGATATGTGTGGAATCTTTAAAATCTAATTGCATCTTGGTAAACAGAAAGAGGAAATAAGATTAGCCAAAAGACCTGGGGATTTTATAAAACTGCTGAACTATATCAACCTGCATACCTTAAAAATGTTTTAACATCAGAACGGATGTCAGGAATTATATTGCTTTGGTAGGGATTTGCCTATATTTCCACAAGTGAAAGACTATGGATTCCCTACCGAGAAAGATTAGGTCTGAGTACGAGAAGCTTCCACATGAAAAGCACAACTCAAAGAAGCAAGAAATGCAGAAATACAGCAATGCAGATAATGCAGAAAGCTTATTCTTGCTGCATGGGAAAAGCTCAATAAACGAGCTGAAATAGGACAGATTGTTTATCAGACTGGCAGAGTGGAAAACCTTGATGCAGAAATGGACAGATAGATGATCACAACTGCATTTATGGAAGATCGTCACATGAACTGATATTCAAAAGGACATTGATGCTGTTAAATTTATGGGATTGGAAATTGTTTCTGTTGTAAAAGTTAAACTTGTACAATTTTTAGTTTAAACAGAATGCGGGAAATGTAGAGGACTTTTAATTCTGCAGCATGGTTATTCTGCATTGCCTTATCACATACAAAGACAGTCTCTGTTATCTGGCCAGAATCAGACATACACTTAGTATCCACTTTAATCACTCTAGCTATAGTTCAGAGGCACTTTTTTTCAAGCATGAAAACTCAGTAAGAAGCAGAGAGAGAAGCAAGGGAGAATCAGTCAACTTGGAAAGGATTTTTGCGTCAGAACAGCTGAGTTGAACCAGCCAGCCAGAGTTGAGAAAGAACTTGAAAGATAAGTTTATTAACAAGTAGGTCTAGGAGGCTAATTATGAATATTTTTTCTGAAATACATAATGATAATAATGAGAGTGATTTAAATATAATAATCCTAGGAAGACTATGTAGGGTATACTAGTCTATAGAGACCGTAGATTAATTTCCCAAGATGTACCAACATAGTCAGGAGGAAGATAAAGGTGATTATTTTAAGTCAAGCTGTCCTTGGGAGGTTGAGCTGGAGTGGGAGGAAAGACTAAGAAGACAGAAAGCATCTTTTCTCTAGGTGAATTACGAATATGCTTATATGAACTTTGCATTGATGTATGCCTTTGATACTTTTGTAAAAGTACTTTACAAAGACTGTACTGGTTCATAGTTCCACTCTACTGAATAAAGAAATTTAAAAAAAGTGCAAAATCCAACCCTATTTCCACTATGCTACTCCATCAAGATTTTTGTGCTTATGTTTCCTGATTAGAGTTTATTTTTAGGTGAATTTAGAAGAGTTCTTCTTATAAAAAGGAAAAAAAACTGCCCAACTTTGTATCATCCTTTGTGTATTTTTGTTTTCAGTCGATTGTATTCAGGAAAAAAATGTCAGTAAATCTTACATTAATGGAATAAAGTATATGAGTTATACTCTCAACTTCATCAAAGACAGCTTTACAACAGGAAATATCATAGAAATTTACATTTGTGATGAGGGATTTATTATCCTATTAGCCACATGAATTGTCTCATATCTTTGGTATAGTAGTTGTATTACAGATTGTAAATGCCACGATTATGAATCTAAACCAACATGACGGTTGTCTCACATTAACTCCTTAGTGGGATGCACCATTAACTCTCCTGATGTTGCTTCAGGTTGGTTTATCTTGTCGTCCTTCCAGTCCACTTATTCTATGGAAAGTGGCACTTTGCTGGACATAAACACTCACTAGGAAATTGTCACTGTAATGAATTAAACCATTAGCAAAAATGCACATGAGGATGAACATAAGCAAGCATCAGTGTCCTGTCATGAATGAGCAGGAGGAGGGGACCATGCTTCTCCATAGTTAGCCATTAACGTTTCATTTCCTCACCCTGCAGGAGTGAAATAAAGTATTTCTATGGCAAAGGCATTCAAATATAAACAAAAGTTATACCAAGTATTAAACCAATATTAGGAAACACAAAGCTGGCGTATCAATATACAAAACATGTATATTTGATCGTGGTTGGATAGAGCAAAACAAACAGTAAACATATCAACATGGAATTACTAAGAATCAACTCAGTTCATATGTTATTTCAATCTGTATTTAGTTTACTAACTTGTCTGAGTGCTGCTTCCATAAATTAAAAAATATCTGATACTGAAATTTTCATTCAAATATGGAACCTGAGGCTAGGTTGGATCTCAGCATTTAGCTCAGGCAGGCCTCCAACTAATATGTTTCTACCTAAGTCTCGTATGAACCGGGAGTTCAAGCATGAATCACACATTGAATTTAGTTAGCCGTTAGTTATCATTTATTTCTAAATTCGTCAGAATTCACTAAGGCAATTCCAACCATTTTTTTTCAGTAGAACTGGAGAATCTGTCTGTAAACTAAACACACATAGACACAGAACATTCAGGATTAACTGGAGAGTCTAATAATCATTATGGATGCACAGATCTTTCCAAACTTAAATGGGATGATGTCCCAATAAACGCTTATGAGTTGAAGATGCATGTAATACAGGCATACCACCTTATCCTCACTTAGTAATACCTTTCACAGTTGCATACCCTTGTGAACTTCCGTTTGCCTGGAGGCAGGCCTCACTGGCATTGCTGTGTCTCGTAGGAGATCCTTTCTCACAGTTCATACTCTGGAGAAGAGCACACCTCAAAACGTGAAGCCATACCAGTGACTGTGCATGGCTTCTAAGCACAGGAAATTAACTTAAAGCTTTAAATAAACTTAAAGCTTTAAAACTTTGCTAATGTTTGTATTTAGAAAACAAAGCAATAAAGACTTTCATGGATCTTAGAAATTTATTTTCAGCTGGTTACAGGTATTGTGTCAAGATGTGCATACAAGAGCTAAAGGTAAGAAGGTAATCACAATGAGAATATATCTACTACAACAGAAGGTTTTAAATTTTTGTATTTTATTTTTGAATGTATTTTTGTGTGCCTTCATGTGCATTCGTGAAGATGAGTCTTTTGCCTGCAGAGGCCAGAAGAGAGTACCAGATGCTCTGAAGTTGGGGTTAAAGGCAACTGTGAAGCAGTCTGTGTTGTTGCTGAGAACTCGAGGTAGAAACCGAAAGAATGCTAGTTTTAACGACTGATTCACATGTCTAGCCCTTACCATGGGTTCTCATATGAATGCTCCATTGCCTTTCATAAAACACTGCTAATCATACCCATTCATCGAGCCGTGAGTAATGTGCATGAATGCATATCACAGCTTTAAATAAAGAGGTGGGCTTGTATAAGGCTGTATGTTTCTAGTTTCTACAAATAAAACCAATTAGCCAAACATAAGCTAAACTAACTTGGCGATCATTGAGAGGAACAGTATATGTAAGATATTAACAACATACATGAAAAGAGAGCATCAAAGGCAACAAATCACCAGATCCTTACTTATATGACACAACATTGATGAAACCCACAAACTCATATTGGGTGTTTGAGAGGTGGGGAGTTAACCTGTCATCCTGTCTATGTTCAGTCATGTTCAGTCGGGATGGTGATTCTTTGGGTTTTCCCGCAAAGCCATCTTTACAACTGCTTTTGTCTGCAGGAAGATTCCCCGCTTAGCCAGGAGCTCACCTCAGCCTAGGGGAAGGATCAGATACTGACATTACAGAGCTGGCCTCTGAGTGTCCTGCTCTTGCATCAGAAACAAATACCATGGACCCACTATGTGTTGGCTCCACATAACAGTGTGAGGTGAGCAAGCTGTCCCTGGATGCCAAGTGAGTAAAGCGTGGCTCCTCTTCCTCCTTCACTCTCCCCTTTCTCAAACACTCTACCTACACACAAACCCTCATCTTGGGACCTATCTTTGGAGAAGACAGAAAGGAACATACTGACACTTACCAGGTATTTAAATGACAGATTCCTTTTTGCCTACCTAAGAAAGTGTGATTTTCTTTTCTCTGAAGGCTAAGGTTATTCTCAAATGGACAATTTCCAGATAGTGCATTAGGATGAATCTTCTTCCACAGGTGCATCACCCAGCTGTTGACTCTGGCTTTAATGCATTTCTGTCACACACATTTTGCTCTTCTGTGTGATCTTTCACTTTCTGATGATGCTTTTTGTCCACTTTTGCCATTAAATTTCATAGTCTTCAAGTTCTCACAAAATTCTATCATCTTTATTAAGCCTTTCCACATTTTTTTCTGTGAAATGAAGAATTCTTTCAGTTCTCCCTTGATCTCCTTTATTTGCTGTCTGTAGATACTTTCAAATTTAATAAGTAGGATCTCTGTGGTTTTCAGGCTATTAAATTATAAACTGTACAAACAAGGAATAATTTCAATGTATTTCTCTACTTTCAATACACTAAACCATAGATATTTGTGTGTATGCCTGTAAATGAATTTCAGATACATACAATTTTATAAATACTACTACAGAGAAAATCAACAGAACTATAATAAACAGAATGTGTGCCTCTAAGATTCAGTAATTTTTAAGTGTTTCACTAATCATAATTTTAATTATTTATAAAGATTCTAAGGATGTACACTATTTTTAATGGTTTGTAGAAACTTTCACTGTCTCTTCACTGACAGTAAAATGCCATTTACAGAGCACATTCATGTGCCTGTGTAGCCTGTATTGTAGATGCCTTCTTTTCTTTGGGCTTTTATATTGCTCCTTGGCATCTGTCTCTTGTGTGCAGAAATCATTCTAATAATCTTACAGGATATGCCTGCTCTTGCTGAATCTATGTGCCTTTCTGTGTCTGGAAAAGTCTTCATTTGATCTTTATTTTTGACAGACATTATTTATGGGCATGGAGCTCTGTGTTGACACATTTTTCTGAGTTTTGAAGCTACAGTTTTCCTATGCTCTCACTCATATTTTCACAGTTTTTCTCCACAAAAGTGCTGCCTACAGTAACTTTACTGCTCTTTCTGTGTCTTACCATTTGTAGCTGTTTTAGTTTTAACAGATTTTGAAAATATGGCAGAGCAGTGAATGACTAGTTTTATTAAGGTTTCTTGAGAGAGAATTCAATGATCTCACTGATATTAATACTTTATAGTCTTAAAACATTTGGAAACATTTTGACAGCACCATGGAAGTTCAGAGTATATGTGTTTTAGGAGACATGGGGTCATTCTTGTGTTTGTGGATTTTGTATGGAATGATGTTTACTATGTTTTTCTTCCTTTGTGTTTTATATAGATTTATTTTCCTCTTCTACAATTTCCAATATGATATATGTTATAAGTTACTTAATGCACCTGATTATTTTTGTTTTATATTTATCTCAAATATTTGGTGTCATGAGTACATGACCACTGTACAGCTTCTTGAATTATAATAAACAAATATATGTTGAAAAAATGTCATAAGAAAAATTATAGTTCAAAGTGAGTTGAACATAGTGTCTGTAAGAAACTTTGGCTTACCTATGTGATGAATCCTATGGTAAGACCTAACACAAGACAAGGCAAAAAGCTTTGTAAACTTTTCATAATTCTGCTAAGAGTTTGATCAAATAAGCAGCTACATCATGATGAATGGAGACAGGGAAAATAATAAAGTTAACTAGCAAGAAATGTCCTAAGTTGAATCACAATGTACATTTTCCCATTATATATATATGTGTGTGTGTGTGCGTGTGTTTAGCATTTGTGAATTCAGTAAAATAATGATCAAAATATAGTTCAAAAATACATACGCTATTCCTTTCCATGTTAAAAATTAATAAATTACATAAACAATTTTATAACTTTTCTCTAAACCAAACACTAACATAATTACAGAAGTTTATTACTTAAATAATACATGAAACTTATTGGATTAAGGTCACTAATGTGAAAGCATCGTAAATTATAAACACTCTAGATAACATGAATCATTTGTGAGGATATGTAAGTGTTCCAGGTAAATACAGTTCCATTTTCTATGAGTGATTTTACCATCTGCAGAGCTTGATGTCCATATGGGAGGTGGCCCAACCATCAACCTCACATGGATACTCTGCTGCATTTGGGATTTCTGAACAAATCTCTTACAACTAATACTGTGCCATTAGATTTCCACCTCATTGTACTTCATCCTAAAATTGTTTTCCCAGGAATGTCTTGCTGTTTTGTTTGTTTGTTTTAATTCAATGGTTGTTTTATAAATATACATTTTTGTCAGAGATTGACTAAATATTCCTATCAACTCACCCCCACGGGAAGCTCACCGTAGACCAAAGCACAGATAACACTAAAGTCTACCCTGAGAACCAATTCATTATTTTTCTATTTATGTAGTCACTTTACATCCCAATCTCAGCCTCCTTCCTCCTCTTCTGCAAGTCCTACCCCTACATCCCTCCCTTCTCCAATTCCCCCCTTCTCCTTCCTCCCTGAGAAGGGGAGGCCCCCAACTGGCACCTTTCCACACTGGTGTCTCAAGTCAAGGCAGGGCTAAGCACATGCTATTCCACCAGGGAGTGGCCAGGCAGCACTGCCAGGGTGAATGACCCAGCGGTAGGGAGCAGATTCAGAGACAGCCCTACTCCTACTGATAGGGGACACACATGATGACCAAGCTGCACATTTGTTACATATATGTAGGGGCTGTAGGTTCAGTCCATGCAAAGTCCTTGGTTGCAAATCAATTTATTTGTTTTACTCATGGGAAGACAGGCAAGTGTTACCTATTGAAGCTGAAATGACTCAAAGACAGCTGCCTCACCAAAGTCGATGGCAGCATCTGTGACAGCTCACCAAAGCTGAGCACCTGCAGCACACTGAGCAGACTTCACACAGCTCAACAGGATTAAAGTGCCTTTTCCAGGTGACTGGGTTGGTGTAAACATCTTCCAGCCAGCTCTGCTGGTTATTGCTTCTTCCAGGCAGCAGGTACAGTTTTATAACTGTCTTTGCACCTTGGGTTCTCCAAGAGTCTCCTTGCAACTTTAGCTTGGTGGAACGGGACTCTCATACATCATTATTGCTTAATTTGTGAAGGAGAGGCCTTGTACATCTGGACTTCGGAAGCTCTCTTGAGTTGTTTACCTCCTGTCTTAGCATCCCTGCAGAATGGAATGTTTTAACCAGGGACAAAACTGCTACACAACTATAGCTGACATTCTTTCAGGTGTAACCATTTGTGGTTAATGCCTGGCACTGAATGAAACTGACCTTAGTGAGTCAAATAAGAAAATGCATCCCTTCCAGGCTCAATAATTGTTGCATATTTGTTGCAGTAATTTCTTTCCTCCATTCCTGTGGGTCAGAGGCATTCACTGTTATTCTTCTCTTTCTGAGCTTTCTCTGTAAACATTTATTGCCATATTTTTTAATATTGAGTTCTCAACTAGGTTTCCAACAGAATATTAAAATTTAAAATTTACAACTAACTTAAGCTTTTTGGGTTTTTTTGGCTTCATTTCTCTTCACCATATGTTTGCATTATTGTTTTGTCAGTTTATGGGAAAGTTAAATACACCTGCTGGGTAAATTTTGTCAACTACAATTTAGTTCTCCATTCTCCATTCACACTAATCTGCTGAATCTATGCTTGCTAGTACTGACTGTCTGCACAGTTCAGTTTTGCTAATTTTAAAACATTAGGCATAAATTTTAACTCCTGAAAATTAAAACACAAGTATATTCTAATGTCAGGTACCTACTAATTCGTGGTAGATACTGGCTAGAAAAAAAGAATTTCAAAAGTTTTTAAAATAAGTGAGTTTTCACCCATTTTGCATACCTATTAAACATTAAATGAGAATAATTTACCTTTATCTTTAATTTGTGTGCACCAACACTATTGTGCTTACAAGGGTAAACGAAAATAACAGGAATTTGTGGAGTATTTAATACTTATATTTTCAGATGGTTAAGGTCCACACAAGAAACTCCATAAACTTATATTCTTATAGTTAGCCTGTCATTTCGTAATTTAAAATAATAAATAATAATTATCATTGATCATATGACAATACAAAATGCTGACCTGATTGAGCACATGATCTGGCAGGGTTTATTGTACATACACATAAAATCCTAAGACACTTTGATAATAACATGGAGTCTTTGAAAACATCCAAGGAAACACACAACTTCAGATGTGGAGAGAGGATAGACTATTTGCACGTTAGGGGATTTGACTGTGGAGTGAAGAGCAATGAAATGTCAGTCTTTGTTGCGACCCGTGTAATCGTCTTGCCAGCAAGAACGCACACGGACAACAGGATCCTTCTGCAGCAGGCTTTATTATCGTCAAGCGATGGAAGGAGGAAGACCCCAGGCCCCAAAGTGGTGCTGTTTAAATAAGCCCTGAGCGCACCTAAGTGACGTGACTGACGTGTCATACCCTGATTGGCTGCTTACTCATCACCCGTCTGACGGCCCGGGCTCGGGCTGTGGTTTGGCGTGCTTTTGCAACTTGCACATGCGCTCTAGAGTTGTTTACTAGTACAGAGACCAGATGCCGGCGCCATCTTGTAATGGCGTCTGAACCTCGGCTCTCCACAAGTCTTGTGCCATTGTTTATAATGATGGTCTAAGGGAAGAAGGGTTCTTTCGGCACCATAACAAATTGGATAAATTTACGTTTATTATTGGGCACAAGCAAGGAAATAAAACAAGCTCGGACAGTGTGTAGGTTTAGGAAACTTAAAGTGGCCATCCCTCTTTGGTTCCTGGAGAGTAAGTACATTTAGCACTACATTTTCACAGGAAGCACAGATTTAACTGACTTTCCAGATACCTGCTGCTTTATTTTTCTTAGGTTCACATACTTCTATTAAAAGTTACCCTGTCTTGCTGAGAGTGGTGGCACACGCCTTTAATCTCATCACAAAGGCATGTAGATCTCTGTAAGTTTAAAACCAGCCTTGTCTACATAGCAGATTCGCTACCAGCCAAGGCTACACAGTAAGACCCTGTGTCTAATAAATGAATGAAAGTTCTAAGTCTGATATTCATGAAATAAATAGTATTTGAAAAAATGTCAAGTATACTTTAAAACATTGTTTGATTACTGTAAAAAGCCACGTATCTTACAATATTACAGTAACCATTGAGGCTGCACTTACTGCTGGTGAGTGCCATCCCTTTCCCTTCCCCACAGCGGGGTCAGCTTACAGGTTCCGCTTACTGGAGTGGCATTGAATCTACCAGAGGGTAATTGCTTACTTCTTCAATGTTTGTGGAACTATTGTCCTGGCAAATCTCACAAGCAGGTCATTGTTTCAGGTCACAGCTTCACAGCTAGGTTTGCGGAAGAGTACCTTCCAGTACCATAAGCAATAATCAGTCAAGTGAAGGTTCTCATTAGGCACCAACTTTACTTTTATGTGTTAGATGAGAGGTGTAACAGTTGTCTTCAGCAACACGGCATAACCGTCAGTTTGTAGAGAGGTACCAATAGCCTTGGTAATACCTTGAGATGGTGGGGGCTTACACGAGGCATTTATGACCAACAACTCAGCTTGATATAATTAATTGCTGTTATTGGAGGCTTCAGTTGGTGGCATAAGGTGTCTAGTTGGGGCACTGGGTCTTTCCTTACTCTGTGACTCCATTTCCTTTCTGTGTGTATCTGTTTGAGGAAACTTGTACAGTAGTAGGTTTCCATATAAGAGCCGTTCAGATGCCCTTAGTGTTAGTTACTCCTGTTCATAGTGTCTCTTTTAACCCTCTCTCCCATCCCCCTCCAATTTAATTATCACACTCCAGTGTACCCCAATCTCTCAGTAAAATATATTTTATTTCTTCTTTCTTGGGACATCTCCTCCCCTTTAGTCCCTTACTATGTACCTATACAGTGGTTATAGAAATACACACACACACATATACATATATGTAGTCACACACATATTGAAGGTTTAAAAAATATGTCCATATATATGATCTCTATCTTTTGGGATTTGTTTTACTTCACAAAGGATGATTTTTTTTCTAGTTTCATTCATTTACCAGTAAATTTCATAATTTATTTTTTTAACAGATTAATACTATTTCATTATGTAAATCCACCAAATTTTCATTATCCACTACTCAGTTGATGGACATCTAGGCTGCTTCTAATTCCTGTCAATGATGGCTAGAGTAGTAACATGGATAATCAGGTATATCTGCAATAGAATATATGTCTCCTGGGCATATGCCCAAGAGTGCTATAGCTTGATCTTGAAGTAAAAGTATTCCCAGCTTCCTGACCAAAGTACCAATTATTCATGCTTTAATAGTCTTCATTAAAGGATTTATTTATATTCTCCTTTAGATCCTTGAGTATATCCACAACTGACATTCTGAAACCCTGTCTTGTGCTCTACTGTACTGACTTTCTCGGGGCCTACTACAATAGGATTACTGGATTCTCTTGGAGCTATATTGTCTTAAGTGTTAGTGGTTTTGTGCTAGTGTCTAGGGATCTAGGGGTATTTGGGGGGTGATATCTTTTCTTTTTGTTGTTGAGTAAGCTTTCTGCTCTTTAGTTGCTGTTGTACTCTAAAGATTCTAGGCAAGCGTGAAGGATGTAAGAGACCCTCAGTAGGCAGTGTGTCTATATGTAAATGGACGGCAGAAATGAATGGAGAAGGGCTAGAAGAGAAAGTGTGAGAGGGACTGTGGAGAAAAGCTGGGGGAATATGGCCTGCCTCCTGGGAGTGTAAGTGTGGCGAGAGGAAAGCCTCCTGCAAGCAGGAGTCAGTAGGACAGGAATGAAATATCTCAACAGTTAGTGAAGAAAGGGCTGAGCAAATCCTGGTTCTGAAACAAAGGGTATCCCTATTGAGTGTAACTGGAGTGTGAGGAGGGGGTCCTGCGTGAAATCTTCTCCAGGACTAGGAGTAAATCTGGACAGGGCTCAGTATAGGACAGGAATGGTAGTGAAAATCATCAGTATGAGTCACAACACAGTATAGCCCCTGGGAGGGGTCGGTGTGTGGGGTCTCTTGGAGAAAGTGTTGGAGATCTATAGCACATACTATGAAAAGGAGATGGCTTAGAAGTGACAGCTGAACAGGTCTACAGGAAAGAGCTAAGCTGAGACCATGTTAGCTGAGACTCATAACCAAACCTTGGGCAGAGTGCAGGGAATCATATGAAAGAAGGGGGAGTTAGTATAACCTGGAGAGGACAGGAGTGCCACAAGGACAAAATATATCTGGGCACAGGGGTCTTTATGAGACTGTATCTCCAACCAAGGACCATATATGGATATAACCTAGAACCCCTGCTTGGATGTAGCCCATGGTAGTTCAGTATCCAAGTGGGTTCCCTAGTAAGGGGAACAGGGACTATTTCTGACATGAACTCAGTGGCTGGCTCTTTGACCTCCCCACCACCCCTGATGGAAGAGCAGCCTTGCTAGGCCACAGAGGAGGACATTGCAACTAATCCTGAAGAAACCTGATAAGCTAGAGCCAGATAGTAGGGTAGGAGGACCTCCCATATCTGTGGACCTGGAAAGGGGCAGGGAGGAGCTGATGTAGGCAGGGTGGGATTGGGAGGGAATGAGGGACAGGCTACAGTTGGGATACAAAGTTAATAAACTGTAACTAATATTTAAAAAAGAAAATAAAAAGATGGTTTTAGCCCACATAATCAAAACATACAAATAAACCTTATTTCCCCATAAACTTATCCTAAACTTAAAAATACTTCTTCCATCACAAATGCAAGAAATGTAATAAGTAGTTAAATAAGGTAAATAAAGGTGCAGGAATTGAAAATTAAAGTTCATTCTAACAGAAGGGCAGTGGTGGTAGAGGCAGGCAGATCGCTATGAGTTTGAAGCCAGCCTGGTATACAGAGTGAGTTACTCTATAAACCAGGATAGCAAGGGCTACACAGAAAATTCCTGTCTCAAAACAAACATACAAAACATTTATTCACATAACTTCACTGAATTGACAGAAAATATAGTTTAGGCAATGCTAATAGCAACCAGGAACATGAAAGTTTCTGAGAAGGTACATAGTTTACCAAATGACATCATGAAAGCCTGCCCTAGTGTAATGGGAATGAAGTATTTAAAATGGAAACTCCATAATTAAAAGTAAAAGTCATTAATAATAATAAAAATAATTCTTCAACAGTTGCTTAAGTTAGTGAATTTCAAACTAGATTTAATGTGTTAAGTGATGATTACAATGAGCTTAAACAGGAAAATTTAACCATTAGAATAGTATTTCCATTTAAAGTTGTAATAAGAGGTTAAATCATATATATATGATTATATATATATACATATATATATACATATATATATACACACACAGAAAATGGCACTTATATAGAATAAGGTTGAATAATTCAGAGATAGTGAGTTTCATTTACCTTCTGTGATCATGTAAGCTAAATCTAATGCTAGTGTGCTTTGGAGAACATTGTATATAATTTCAGCACACTTTTAATTCTTTGGTAGCTAGTGTGATGTCATTTGAATTTTCATACTTTCTGGTATAATAGGGTATTTTTAATAAACTTTACAGTCATTTTATTCATTTGTCTACTTATCATTACTTTTTTTTTATAACTTTATTTTTCTTTTTAGTTACATTTTGTTAACTCTGTGTCCCCGCTGTATCCCGCTCCCTCATTCCCTCCCCAACCCCACACTCCCTCCCTGGTCTCCTCCCTGCCCCTTTCCAAGTCCACTGATAAGGAAGGACCTCCTCCCCTTTCATTTGACCCTGGCTGTAGAGTCCTCCTCTGTGACCTAACAGGACTGCTCCTCCCCTGGGGGGGGGGGAGGAGAGTGTCAAGGAGCCTGACCTTGAGATCCTATTAGAAATAGTCCTTGTTCCCCTTACTTTGGAAAAGTATTTGGTTACTGAGCTACCATGGGCCACATCAGAGCAGAAGTTCTAGGTTATATCCATAGATGGTCCTTGGTTGAGTGTCAGTCTCAGAAGAGACCCTGTGCCCGGATATATTTTGACCTTGTAGAGCTCCTATCCTTTCCATATCATACTAACTCCCCTTTTTTCATATGATTCCCTGCACTCTGCCAAGGGTTTGGTTATGAGTCTTAGTGTCTGCTTTGAAACACTGCTAGGTAGAGTCTTTCAAATGCCTTTTGCAGTAGATTCCTGTCATACCTTAAATGCACATCCCATTTGTCTTTCTAAGTGAGGATTGAATCATCTTCGCCCGTGTCCACTTTCTTGATTATCTTTTTTAGGTGTATAGATTTCATTATGTTTATCATATCTTCTAGGTCTATATAAGCGAGTATATACCATGTTTGTCTTTCTCCTTCTGGGATACTTCATCATTACTTTTAATTAAATATATATCCATTTGTTTCCCACTTAACTTTGCTGATTATATTCCAGTTCTGCAGAATCCTCAGTCTCTTACTTTGATGCTCTGAAAGGTGAGCATTCACGCACGCCACAGCAGGGACTTGGCTCAGATGTGATCTTCCTGTCATGTCTGTGCAGCTACTACCAGAAAGAACTGGAGCTGAGTGCAGTATGCACTTCTCAAAGGCCATGGCCAGAAAGTTGTAAAGAGGCCACTTTGCATATATTGAGATTGGCCATCAGAGGCCACAGCTGGTTGTGAGGAAGGCAGCTGGGCAGCCATCTGTCCTCCTGAAAAGAAAACATGGTGATAGTGCTTCTTTTAGAAAACTGGCAGTATTGCCGAACAAGACCATAATTATTAAGGATGTATATTTCCATGCTTTCTTCTTCAGAATTTCTGCATGTAGCAGCAATAACTTCAGACAATAAACATGCTTAACATAGTATGCAAGGAGATAAAAGATTCCATCTTTAGATTAGTCAAGAAATAGCAAGGTCAGCTTTCTGTAGATGCTTACTTTCCAAACGGGGTGAGCATTTTAAAGATATGCTCACTCCGGCAAAAACACTTTCTACATGCAGTGGAAGGTGACTGTGCTGACTCATGATGCACATGCACAGTAGTTAGTGCTCATGTATTAGGAAGTTATCCTGGCTAATTTTTTGTCAGGTTGACACAAAGTAAGGTTAGCTGGGAAGAAGAAACCTAAGTCAGGATTCTTCCTCCCGACTAGCTTATATGCTGGTCAGTGGAGGGCATTTTCTCAGTGTCTCATGTAGGCAGCCACAACCCACAATGAGCTGTGCTACACCTGTGCTGGTGGTACTTGGAGGACCTGAACATGAGGCAGAGAGGCAAGTGTTTAAGCAAGGTTCCTCTACCGTTTCTGCGTCAGACTTGTCCTGCTGGAATTCCTGTCTTGCCTTCTCTCAATGATAGACTCAGATCAGGGCATGTAAGCCCAATAAACCCTTCCTCCAAAAACTGCTTTTAGCCAGTGTTATTACAGCAATAGAAAGTCAAACTAGAAGAGACGTACAGATGTTCATACACATATGGTTAAAATTCCCTCCTATGTTTGGAGCAACTCTTGTTTCAAAGAAAAAGATAAGCAGATATTAGTTTATATAGATGAGTGTTTTGTTGTCTGTAGCTTTTAACCACAGTTGAACTTGGAACCCTTTTCCAAAATTACTGAAAAAAGAAAAAGTCCTTCAGCCAATTGCAGACAGCCACCAGTACCTTGGCTTCACTGCTTAATTCCTTCCTACAGACATACCCAAAAAAAACTCAGCATGCCTCAGTCAGTGTGCAGACTAGTGTCTGTCAGCTTGACACAAACAGAATCACCAGGAAAGAGGGGCTTCAGCCAAGTAACTGTTCCCATCGTAATGCTCCATAAGGCACTTTGTTGATTGATAGTTGATGTAAGCAAATAAACTGTAATTAATATAAAAATAAATATTTAATTAAAAAAGAGTTCTCAGCCCACTATGGGAGGTGCCATCTTAAGAAAGTACCGAAGAGTTGTACGAGAAAAAAAAATAATAATAACTTTCCTACAGAACCTTTGTTGGTGTACTTTTTAAAAACTCTTTTATTTACTTTTTTTTTCTCTTTTTCACTACCTCCCCCAATCGCTTCCAATATACCAACATCAGGTAGGAGAGAGAAAGTTTAATGGGAGAGAGCAAACAGTTTTCTCTCTTAGCTGCTTCCTGCTGGTTAGTGTCTTAGGACTCCCAGGAGCCAGTGGGTCCTCATTTCAGATCTCCAGCTTCTTGTCTCACTGCATCAACAGCAGCTGAGAACTACAGGGGAAGCAGCAGCAGCCGCCTTGTTCTTTCCCAGAGCTCCACAGCACTCTCTGGGATCTGGCATTTATTCTCTCTCCAGAGTCCTCAGATTTAAACTGTCTGCAGCTGGCAAAGAGCCCCTCTCAGAGCCCGCATGAGGCAAACAGTTCGCTGCTGTAGACCATCTGAATCAGCTGCACACCCCACACCTGGGACCAAAACAAAACCATGTTGATATCCACAACATGCCTTTGACTCAGTGTCTGCCTTGAGTTCCTACCCTGATGTCACTCAGTGAAGAACTGTGATCTGGGCATGTAAACAGAATATATCATTCATTTCTTTCCCAGGTTGGTTTTCAGTAATGGTGTTTATCACAATATAAGACAAACTATGACCCTGAGTCTGAAATGTTGCCAATCAGAAAGTTACCTTTAATTTCTTTCTTTCTTTGGTTTATCTGTGATCTATTTCTGCAGCTCAGCACTGTTTCTGAATCATCGCTTTCCTCAGACTTGTGTTTTATGGACAGAGAACCCTGAGGTGGGCTGTGCAATGACTTCTTTACCTCAGCCCTCAGGACAGCTGATCACGTCAGCACTCTTTTTTATTTTGAAGCTCAGTACAAGGAAGTACATTCCCACCGTGTTGATTCTCCCCTCTCACTCTTTCTCCTTTAATCTCTCTCTCTCTCCCGCTCTTCACTTGGAGACATGTACCCCAGGCTGACTTTAGATTTATTCTATAGTCTAGAACATAGTGAAAACCTGATAGTCATGCTCTGTCACCTTCATTCTGGAATTACAGTTATATACCACAAAATCCACTTTATGCTTTGCTAGAGGTTGCATTCAAGGTTCTGAGCAGCATGACAGGCAAGTAAAAGTTTTAAAATGTTAAAAGTATTTATTTTTGCAACTTTGATAGGAGATAATAAGACATTGTCACCTTTTTAATAAATAGTGGGCAATGATTTATTCTTCTTTATAATAAGGCCAAATATAAAAATTGATGTTTTCATTGCTGTCATGGCTTGAAATACCTAATAACTGAACATAGTATTTCTCAATGGATTATTTGTATATAATCCAAAGTTCAGGATAAAAATATAGAAATAACCTGAGAAGAATATAGCTCAAGGGCTGGGAACTGCAGAGCTGGGAAGATGGTCAGCAGATAAAGAACGTCTCTCAGAAGGTTGAGAATTTCTATTTGGATCCTCAAAACTTATATAAATCCATAATCAGTAAGATCATTTGTAATATCAGTGCTCATACATTAAGATGGAAGATGGAAGAAGGAGATTCCCCATATCACAGGCCAGCTATTCTGGCATTCACAGTGTGAAAACACAAGACTGCCACAAACAATGTGGAAAGAGTGATTGATAAGGACATGTACAAGCAGCATTGGCAGACATGTTTCCATAAGCACATGAGTGAACTTGTGCACATACACATAACACACACAAACACACACAAACAAGCAAACAACCCAAAAACCTCAATACCTTATATCTTGGCATCAGATGCACAAAGCTTCATGAAAATAGCAAGACTCAAAATTTGTAAAGCATAAATAATTTGTGTGTTAATTTTGGAAGCAGAAGAGGAATATTTATAATGGAAAATGCTAGAACCTAAAACATGAATAGTTTTCTGCAAACTGTTCATATTTTATTGAGCAACATGGCAAATGACAATGTAGAAAGAAACAGTGATGTCATAAAATAATAGGTATAAAATTGCAATACTGTCTAGAGCACTTCAGAATTTGATTTCACTCAAAAGCTGGTAAGAATAAGGTACCTGAAATATGCTTTATTTCATCAAAATTCGTACTGTAACAATGTGAGTACATGCCCTTGTAAGGAATTGTAGAGTATTCACTTACACATTTTTAAATGAGTAAAATATACTATACAGAAATTTCAGGAAACTTAAAAAAAGCATACTTTCTGCCTTTTTAATAAGACATTAGCACACATCTTTTAAAGTGGCATTTATTATTCTTATGAGTGAACACGTTATGAGGTTCTCATTGTTTCCTCATTAAGCTGTAATTGTAATTGATATTCCCCATTAAATGTGATGAAGAATTTCGCTTGAGATGTTCTCCATGCAGGCGTTTGGAAGACCTCAACTGTACACAAAGAACTAAGGGAACTTGAAATGCTGAGAGTGCAAATAAGTCTTCTCCAGGGAAGAGCACATCAGGTGGATATTTAATAGCAAATTATTTACACTGAAAGCATACATGCAAATCACATTATATGGACTATTCAGGCTACATTTAGGAATATACATGTACACATATAAAAATTCATGTGACAACCATTAATGGAAACAGAAGCCGTAGCCATAAATTTGAAAGAGAACAAGGAGCTTTTTAGTTGAGAGTTTGAGAAAAGGAACAGAAAGTTGTAGAGAAGTCATTTTATTACATTATCAAAAATAAAAGAAGTAAAGCAATAATGTGTTTTTCTAAAGGGTCAGAGTTCAGAGCATTCAAATTTGAGGCCACTCTGATATCAGCTTTCTCTTACAATCTCATAGTTTCTTCGTTTTAGCTTTAATTTGTGAGAGAATACTCTAGAGCACCGTATTGCTTCCTACATCCTCTATATTTAAAAATATATATTCCATGGCAGTTCAGTGTCCAAGTGGGGTCCATAGTAATGGGAACAGCAGGGCCTGTCTCTGACATGAACTGATTGGCCTGCTCTTTGATCCCCCTCCCCTGACGGGGGAGCAGCCTTACCAGGCCAGAAAGGAAGACAATGCAGCCAGTCCTGATGAGACTTGATAGACTAGGATCAGAAGGAAGGGGAGGAGGACCTCCCCTATTGGTAGACTGGGGGAGGGGCATGGAAGAAGAGGGAGGGAGGGTAGGATTAGGATGGGAGTGGGCAGGGACCTACAGGGGGGATACAACTTGAACAAATTGTAATTAATAAACTGAGAATTTTTCCCATGCTGCAAATCTGTCTAAACAATTGTCTAGCTATATTTTAGGTAATTGGACTGGAGAATTCGATACTATTATGGAGCAGCTGAGAGTGGCCATTGTCACAGTAAATTCTACCAGAGTGGATGCAGGACTAGCCACAGGAGTATCATCATGGATTGCTGCAGCCATGAATCATCTGAAGGAATGGGCGGGGATGGGAGCATTAGCAGGCCTTCTGGTGTTGGTCGCCTTGGTTTGCCTGTGGTGTAAATGCAAGATTAGAGTCTCACAACAGCGTAATGCAGCCATGACCATTCAGGCCTTTACAGCCATTGAAGCAGGACAGTATCCCCAAGCATGGGAGCTAAAATGTTATGCTCAGGATGCGAGGCTAAGCACTGCACTCAGGGTCAGCTGCTTTCGACCCAGACCCAGAGAAGATCATGTCTGATTGCATGCGGGTTGATGCCCCAGGTCCCGCCTCTGAGAAAAAGGTATTGGACGGGTCTGATGCTCTTTGGGTGGATGACACCTAAATGAACATTGGTACAAAGTCCCAATTTATTTCTAATATCAGAGATTAGACCTCTACTCTTGCCTGATGCGTCTAAAACAAAAAGGGGGAACTGTAGAGAGCTGTGTAATGCTGTGCCTTAAAGATGGAGCTGGTTTCCACCTTCCACCTTCCCGATGATGAGTGCTCTCTGTCACAAACAACTCCATATTTGGCTAAGGCTGAGGATCTGGCTTGCTTCCATGTATGTGGACCTATCTGCATTGCCCACGTGGCACGCTGGGGTTGGCTACCCAGAGGCTATTTAAGCTGTGGACTGGCTTTCCCCATGGTCAGAAGATTGTTCAAGGTTCCTGAATAAACTGCATTGAAAAAAAAATTAAAATTAAAAAAGAAGAAAAAATATATATTCATAATATTATTTGTTATATATCAAAGTAAAGTTAATTAAGATAATTTTTACTTCAACCATAATTACCCAGACCCTCCTCTCTCTCCTTTATTTCTCTCTTCTACTAATTTCTAGATCCAGCTTGTTTCAATTAATATGATAATAGCATATAGCAAATGAAAATACAGTGAATATTGGTAGTCGTGCAGGAATAGTTAGGCAGAGACAAGAACTTTCTGTAGAGACTGAGTCAGGAGAAAACATGCCAAGGGTATCAAATGGGGTTACATGGAACTAAAATATCAGCATGTCAGAAGGAAAACAGTTCCTGAGCAAAGCAACAGGCTGTGAAAGGGAGAGAAACGCCTTCGCTACGTACACATCTGTTAGAGTATAATACCTAGAACATATGAAGAGCCAACTCACATCTGAATTTTATTTCAATTAGAAGACAAAGTAAAAATTTATTTTTGCTACACTGTTGGCAAGGACAATTAAATATTGTTCCTGAATTTTTGCAATTTCAATGTGCGTATTTACCCTTTTGATTAACTATGATTAGACTTTATTTATATTTATTGAATATTTAACACTTTGATTAAACAATTTTATTTGGGAATGAATTATACTGAAACATTCTAGACTAAATATACAGTAATTACTGAGTATCTTATTATTTAAGAACCAGGGAAACAAATGGATGTATAAGTTCTAATAATTTTTCGGTTTTAATCTATAATATCAAAATTTACATATGTATTCTAAATTTTAGAAATAAAAGATATGTGTATATGGTGATGTTTTCTATAAGTACAATATTTTTAAATTTTCTGAATTTAAAAGTATATTTTTGTCTATTCTGACTGCTGTAAGAACACAGGATAAGGGACCAAGCCCATATATTTATTAATTAGAAAACTTTGTAATGTAGCAGTATATGCTCTGATTTAAATTAATTATTAAAAGCTGGATAAAGAAAAATGACAATATAAACAACATTTCTAAGACATAGTAGTTTCTTTTTATTTCATTGATTAGTCTATCATTGTGCAAAAAAATAAAATAATAATTCAAAAGCACATAGATTATTTTCATTAACATTCAGATTGAATCAAAACCAAATATGAAGAAGTTCCATACTGAGCAGCAGCCAAATTTGTCAAATAGGATTTAGAGGTACAGAATAAGAATATACCCAAACATGTCTGCACAAAATCTTGCCTTACAGAGTTAACGGACAAGTAAATCAGCCTTTGTATAGATATAGAACAGCATTTACCAGGAAAAAGACTACAGGATTGAGCCAGGGGAATTCAGGGCAGACAGATTAAATGCTGTATTTGGAAGAAGCTAATCTAAGAAACAGCATATGCTGTTTGAAGAAAGCAAAGTAGTGTTTGGAAAAAGCATTTTTAGAGGCACAGACAAGAAAAGGAATGATATAGAAAGAATAAAGGAATTCAGGGTGGTGAGAATATTTGGGTCATAAAGATACCCAGGAAAACTGTCACACAAGACATCCACTGAGCCCACCCTGGTGTAGCTGAGGACCTCAGGTTCTGCTGTGCTGGTGTATGCACAGGGATCACAGCAGACGGAGCTGTGGCATAAATATTAAACCTGTAAGAAGGCATGCTCGTGTGCAGCAGGAAGTACATGGGAAATCTGCAGTCTGCTCAGTGTGCTGAGGATCTGAAGCTGCTCCGAACACATGGTAAAAGTAACTACACAGTGATGATTTTCACAGTGTTAAGCACACACTCAGGAGAGAACATACACCTGTCTCAAGGCTCATTTCTTCCTTTCTCAAACTAGTTCTTCTGTTGGTGGTTAGACAGTGGGTCACTGCAGAATTGGAGAGTGGTTTTCAGTTTCAGTAGTTATCTGTAAGAGGCCATTAGGGAACGCAGAAATAGAGACATCTGACAGCCAAATCATGAAAAATAATGCTTCAATTTAAATGTTCTCCTTAGATCTTCTGTCTCGAGTTCTTGGGAGAAATGCCTACAGGCCACAAAGACATAGATTAAATCATCTTCTAGAAAGTATTTGTCACTCATACAATACACCCTAAGAATTTAAAAGAAGTGAACTAATCAGACTCCAGTGTACCAGTCAGTATTTTTCAGAGAGAAAGATCAAAGAGGGTACTTGACAATGTAGCATCTTGGCAGCAGTAGATACAAGAACATGCCCAAACATCAAAATGACAGGGACATTGCTTTAGATCATGAGAGACGACAAAAACTACACAAAGGTATGAAATGGGTGGACTATGACTTTAATAATCTGAAAGAAGTAAAAAATTTCATAACTAAATATTCACACAATTAAGATGAGTAACAGCAAAAGACTCTAATCAGAGAGACTATGAATCAATGTCAGATCTTACTTGACTACGGAGAAAGTTATACAAAAATTACACTGAGATCACTCTCCATCCTTCATTACATTTTACATACTTCCTTACACATGATTAAGTTTCCTTCATTGCTGGTAGGAATGTAAACTTGCACAACCACTTTGGAAATCAATCTGAGGCTTTCTCAGAAAACTGGTAATATCTTAAGAGCCAGCTATACCATTCCTGGGCATATAGCCAAAAGATGCTCAACCATACAATGAGGACTGTGTTCATAGCAGCTTTATCTGGAACAGCCAGAATCTGGAAATAACCCAGATGTCCCTCAACTAAAAAATGGATACAGAAAGTGTACATTTACACAATGGAATACTGCTCAGCAATTAAAAACAAGGAAATCATGAAACTTGCAGGCAAATGGATGGAACTAGAAAAGATATCCTGAGTGAGGTATCCCAGAAGAAGAGAGATACCCATGGTATACACTCACTTATAAATAGCTATTAGCAACATAATATAGGATAAATGCGCTAAAATCTATAGACCTAAGGAGGACGCTAGGGAAGCTCCTCAATTCTCATTCAAAAGAGAAACAGTATAGGCCTTGGAAGGATAGATGTCCTCTGAAAGACTCCACCCAGCAGGGGATCTAAGCAGATACAGACACTCACAGCTAAACTTTGGACAGAGCACAGGAGTCTTTTTTTTTGTTTTTTTTTTTTTGTTTTTTTTTACTTTTTATGTTGATTGCAGTTTATACACTTTGTATACCAACTGTAGTCCCCTCCCTCATTCCCACTCAATCCCGCCCTCCCTCCCTGATCTCCCCCCATGCTCCTCTGCAAGTCTACTGATAGGGGAGGTCCTCCTCGCCTTCCATGTGATCCTCTTCTATCAGGTCTCATCAGGAGGACAGGCAGTCTTATGTAAGAAGGGTGATATAAAAGAATGTGGAGGGGACAGGAGCCACACAGGAGACCAAGAAAAAGCTAGGCCAAAAAAAGCTAGGCCCACGGGGGACTACAGAGACTGATGCATCAACCAAACACCATTCATAGAGAGGACCTAGAACCCTTGCTCAGATGTAGCCCATAGACAGCTCAGTCTCCATGTGGATTCCCTAATTAGAGGAGAAGAGACAGTCTCTGACATGAACTCAGTTGCCTGCTCCTATCTCACTTCTCCCTGGTGGGGGGACCTAGCCAGCCCACAGAGGAAGAGGATCCAAACAGTCCTGATGGGACCTGATAGGCTAGGGTCAGATGGTGGGGGAGGAGGACCTCTCATATCAGTGGACTAGGGAAGAAGGTTAGGTGAGGAAGAGGGAGAAAGGGTAGAACCAGGCAGAGATGAGAGAGCTATCTACAACTGAGATACAAAGTGAATAAATTGTAAATAATAATAATAATAATAATAATAATAAAAGAAAAAAGTAGAAAAACCTACAATTATCATAAAAAATCACACATATTAACTGTAGAAAATTTGGACAAAAATGTTAAGATTACAACCATTAAAATAAAATAAAACAAAATAAAAATGAGTATGTTGCTATAATATTCTTGTTGAATGTATAAAAATATTCTTGTTCATTCAAATGCTAATTTATCTACCCCACGATCTGTTTTCAATCCAAATATTGCATTGTGATGTTTATTCTAGGTATAACCTGTCTCAATTTTGTGTAAACATGCCATCATTTATTCTCTGTATTGACAATAAAAACAACCAGCCAATGCTGAGTAATGGAGAGAATAGGGTGGGACATCCTGGTCCAGAGGAGTGTGAGGGGTCAGAGAGGACAGATCTGCAAGGGAGGACTTGGAAGCATGAGGAGAAATGAACGGGACCTAAGATATGACTAAAAGCAAGTATAATGTGGGAAATCTGAATGGGAGGAAACTACGTGGGCTTGGAGGTTTAGGATGGAGCAACTATTGCCCAGCATTGTGCTCTAGGTTAATTAAATAAATCCTAGTCTCTATGTAGTGATTTGGGTACACAGTTGGTTTAGGAATAATTCCACTGTTTAAACAAAAGATAAATCAACAATAAATATTAATAGTCAACAACACAAGTTCTATAGGATTAAACGCCCCAGCCATCATAAATGGCGCATTCCTTATTATCCCCTGCCTTTATCTGCAAAACAAAAAGTGCTATACATCCTAAAGGTGGAAAATTGAGAAAAACATAGTTTGAAAATAACAGAGGTAGTTTACACAGAAAACGTACTAATTTTTATTATATATAATAAATATATATTCAAAAACATGAGTCTATGGAGGTGGTTAGCAACATAAGAACCACAGTTAAAATAATGGATTAGCGTAGCAACTCGTAGCAGCTGAATAAAATTGTTTGGTCTTAGAGTACACACGTGCCCTATGTTTTCAACGCCAGCTTTCTCGGTGCGATTTAGTAATCTCGCACTCTGAGTCAGACATTTGCAGTGTCGTTTCAGCTTCAACGCGAGTTGAGCTGAGTACAGATCCATAAACTGATGAAAGTAATTGTGAAACGTGAAGCAGACTACTGCTGACATGAGCAGGACCACAGGACCACGCCCAGGACCCCAGCGCCTTAACCCCTTGGGAGTACCAAGACGGACACCTCCTACCCCTTCTCCTGGGCTGTACGATAGCCGGTTTGCTGGTGGTGCATGGTGCGGGTGCATCAAAGTGAACACCCATAAGACGCTCTCATATACATGTGTCCTTTCTTTCTTAACCCAAGGTAGGACCCAATCCTCAGAGGAAATGGAAATTTCTCTGCTTGAAGTGTGAGCAAGCTGCTACTCATTGCTTCAAGTTCCTGCTACTACAGCTTTCCTGCTACAGTGGGGTGTATCCTTGAACTGTGCACCCAAAAGAACCCTTTTGTCCTCTGAATTGCTCTCTGTCTCGGTGTATTTTATCATAGCACAAGAAGGGAAACTAGATAGCCATTGGGCAAGCCTTTGTGGAATTATCTGGATTAGATTATTGAATTGGGAGGACCTGTCAAATGTGAGCAAGGCCCACAAGTGCCCAAGTACAAATTATTGGGTAAAAGCTGGTTTTAGGGTTTTTTTGCTTAGTAGATACTTCTGCCTTTTGGTAAGTTAGGTCACCTATTCTGCAGGTACTGCTGCTGTCCTTCATTGGCATCAGGCTAGCTTCATCACCCTTCAAATGTGGACTGAGGACCACGGACTCTTGGACATATTCCAGGCCTTCAGTGACAGATGAGGACCACCAAGGCTGCGAGACGCAGCACACACTGAGCTCTCAGTCTCGGCAGTGTGAACAGAGTCTCTGTTTCGCTATCTAGCCTGTACCTTATAAATCCATGTAATACACTCTCTTACAATATAGATTCATTCTTTAAGTTCTGTTCCTCTAAAAGCCTAATACGTAAGTGTGTATCTTCACCCATGTAGATATGATACCTGCTTCATAACTGTATTGTGCTTTGCCTATTCCTATTCCTACCCATTTATAAATTATGGATTGTGCTTTCAAAAAGAGCCTTTAATTTAGGGTATGTATATAAAAATGCTGAAATAAAACCCCAAACACACATTTCTTCATCGATGATACGATACTGTAAAATTAAAAGCAAAGGGAACAGAAAAAAAGAAGTAGCGATCTCAGTATGAACTGCCCTCCACAAGACAGGGTTTGCCTGTCATTGCCATATGGGCAGACAATGATGCTGCTGGCTTTGCAAAGATTATGAAATGGTATCATAATCCTGGCCCAAGTGCAATTTTATATAAATAAGTTGAGTAATTAAAAATAATTACATCAAGAGGCTTGTTCAAATTAAAGGTAATTGTCCTATTGTGCTATTATTATTAAAGAGATTTCTCATAAGAATACTTGAAAAGACTATAAATAGAAACAAACTTGGTAGAGTAGTACACAGCATACATGTCATAAAAAATAGCTACACAAAATCATGGAACCCTGTTGCACATTGTTCTAAATATTAATTCAAGAATGTTTACAACCAGGACCAGCGAAGCTTCTGACTCTCATGAGTAGGTCACTGGAGTGTAAATCACTCTGGGTCCACAGTGCTGCTGTGTGTGCACTCACACACGTATGAGTGTGTTTGCACACATGATATGACATGGGTACAAACACATCAGCCACTGCCATTTCCCTCCAAGGATTTTGCACAAAACTGTCCTCCTCTCTATTTCCTCTTGGTGCCCTAAATAAACGAGCTGGTCTTTCAGATGGGCAGTAGGATTTCTGTGGTTTCCTCTCTCTAAGAGGCTCTTAGAGATCTAGTCTTCCCATGTTTGGAACAGTTTTCATTCTGCAGACTTGTGGACTGCTTCTGGCCCTCTGCTCATCACTGTTTCATATTTTTCTTTTCCTGTTTCTCCCTTTGCACATCTTCCTGTCAATGGAATATTATTTTTCCCTGCAAAATATGGTCTGTGAACACTCATCATCTCACAGATTTTTTTTTTTTTAATTCTTCGACTCTTCGGGTATAAGCTGGCTTCTATCTCAGAACTTCAGAGTTTGCCTTGAGTTTGCACTGCTCCATGAGACAATATATTTCTTCTCCATCTTCTTTCATTATCTGAGCCAGAAACTGAGACAATGGAAGCTTGAAGTTGCTCACTCTCCTCTGCTGACACTTCTGCCATTTGGGATTCTAACAGTTAGTTGGTAAACAGTCATGGCTCAGGTCACCGCTGTTCCACATACACCAAACCGGCAGGCGTTGCTTTAACTTCCATAAGGCTTTCAGAGATATTTTGCTCTTTATCAAGCCCTTACTTCTGAATAATCCCAGGTCTAATTAGAGAAGCTAGGGTTTCATACTTGCTGGGGACTCTTCTTCACTGTGTGTGCTGGCCCCTGTCCTCATTCTTCAGAATTCCCTCCTGCAGCGTTCCATAGTTCTGCTCACAATACCTCATCTGTCCATAAGCCATTCTAATAGCTAAGTTCCTAAGCTACCATTTGTTGCTTTTCTATTCAGTTCAAAAGTGAGAACATTATTTATAACTGACAATCAAACTTCCTGAATATTTTATCTTGAGAATATGTAGAGACGATTTCAAACTCTTCTCTTTTCTTTTCATTTCATTTCATGGTAATTTTCCTAAACACAAGAACAATATTCTTTTTTTGAATGGAGACTCTTTTGTATTTATTATTATTATTATTAATTACACTTTATTCATTTTGTATCCCCCCATAAGCCCCTCCCTCCTCCCCTCCCGATCCCACCCTTCCTCCCCTTTCTGCATGCATGCCCCTCCTCAAGTCCACTGATAGGGGAGGTCCTCCTCTTCTTCTTTCTGATCTTAGTCTATCAGTTCTCATCAGAAGTGGCTGCATTGTTCTTATATATTTATTATATATCTGATTTCAAATCGTGACCTTAACCTTGGATCATAATTTATTTTATATTTACATCCTATATTTAAATTTCATTAATTGGTCAAATATTGTTCTTTATAACTACTTAATATTTACTTAACAGAATTATATCATTTACTATATCAAGTTTTTACAAAAATAACTTAGAATGTTTTCCAGAATTGCCGGATACTTGCTTTTTAAGCATTTTCTTTATATTTTAATTTATCTTGTGTGTGGTGTGGTGTGTGTGTGTGTGTGTGTGTGTGTGTGTGTGTATGTGGTGTGTGATGTGGTCTGTAGTGTGTCTGTGTGTGTGTGGTGTGTGTGTGTGTGTGTGGTGTGTGTATGGTCTGTAGTGTGTCTGTGTGTGTGTGGTGTGTGGGTGTGTGTGTGTGGTGTGTGTGATGTGGTCTGTAGTGTGTCTGTGTGTGTGTGGTGTGGGCTGTGTGGAGTGTGTGGTATGATGTGTTGTGTGTGTGTGTGTGTGTGTGTGTGGTCTGTCATGTGTCTGTGTGTGTGTGGTGTGTGGTGTGTGCTGTGTGTGTAGTGTGTGGTATGATGTGGTGTGTGTCTGTGTGTGTGTGGTCTGTCATGTGTCTCTGTGTGTGTGGTGTGTGGTGTGTGTGGTATGATGTGGTGTGTGTGTGTGTGTGTATGTGTGTGTGTGTGTGTATGTGTGTGTGTGTGTGTGTTAGCATATACCTTTGTTTGGGAGGAGACCTGTACGTGTGGAGGTCCACAGACAACTTACAGGAATAATCCTCTCTTTCTGCCATGTTTGTTCCAGGGGTCAGATCAGGATGTCAGGCTTGTGTGGCAAACACTTAACCCTGCTATGCCACTTCTTTGGCTACTTGATACTTTTAAATCAGTATTCTAATAACTCAGTTATTTTATAGGATTGACTAAATTAGAATGTCTGTTGATGATTTAATATAGACTAAAGTTCTGATGGAACAATTATTGACAATACACTCTTTGGATGGTGCTTTTTTGTTTGTGGTAAAGTGACAAATTTTATTTTTCGTGGCTAAGCCTATCAATTTCAATTCTGGAATTTAAGTTAAATGACTATTTTAAGGACAATATACATGAAGTTGCCTAAAATTTAGAAGAGTCTCACTAATCCACACTCAATTTTGCAGCTCTGTTTTGTGACCTCTCAAAATGTTGCCTTCCTGTAGGTGCTCAAGTAATATTTCATTATATATGTGTAACAGAGGTTTTTTTCACCATTTATCATTTTTAAGTCACTTAGAGACTGTCTCGGCTACATGAAGAGTTCTACAAGGAACAGGAAGGTTCAGATGTTTATTTCACCACCGAATTTACTTTCCTTTGTATATAGGTTTATGGTGGATTATTTGTACACACACACACATACACATGCACAGCTTCTGTCTGTGTATGACATGTTCCCTCTTTTCGTACTGGTGAGTATGTATGCATTAATGAGGATTGTAAGTTCACTAAGATGTACATTTAATTTTTGTTATCCATGAAAAATTTCGTTCTACTGTTGTTATTTTATTTTCAACTTAACAAATCCTAATTAAATCATGATGTTTTTAAAAGGTCAGTCTCATTGTTAGACAGTAAGGCTTCATTTTTGTTTTTTGGAAATCATCTTCTTCCTTGCCCTTCTTTTTAAAATTAATTTATTTTTTAATAAATTATAGTTTATTCACTTTGTTTCCCAGCTATTGCCCCTTCCTTGGTCCCCTCCCAATCCCATTCTTCCTCCCTCTTCTCCTCCTTGCCCCTTCTCCAGTCCACTGATAGGGGAGGTCCTCCTCCCCTTCCCATCTGACCCTAGTCTATCAGGTCTCATCAAGACTGGCTGCACTGTCTTCCTCTGTGGCCTGGTAAGGCTGCTCCTCCCTCAAGGGGAGGTGATCAAAAAGCAAGCCAATCCGTTTCTTTCAGAGACAGTCCCTGTTCCCCTTGCTAGGAAACCCACTTGGGCACTGAGCTGCCATGGGCTACATCTATGCAGGGGTTCTAGGTTATCTTCATGCATGGTCCTTGGTTGGAGTATCCGTCTCAGAAAAGATCCCTGGGCCCAGCTTTTTTGGTTATGTTGCTTTCCTTGTGGAGCTCCAGTCCTCTCCAGATCTTTCATCTTCCCCACCTTCTTTCATAAGATTGCACTCTGCCCAAAGTTCGGTTATGAGTCTCAGCATTTGCTTTGATACCGTGCTGGGTAGAGTCTTTCAGAGGGCCTCTGTGATAGGCTCCTGTCCTATTGCTGTCTTCTCCCTGTTTTCCCTTTCCCTTCTCATAATTAAGGTGCCATCCTTTCACTCAGAGTATGTGTTTTCTCTTCTGTGACTGCTTTTCCTTCATCACTGTTTTCTCTGATCTTAAATCAACACTGTTCAGGGTGGTCAGGCCTTCTCTCAGCGCTTTTGTGTGAAGGTCACTCATCTGCCTAACTTCTCTGCCATGAAGACCCAGTGAAGAGAGAGCTGCGTGTGCCGGCTGTTAGCACTGTCCATCCTATGCCAACACACCAGGTCCTGGCTTCTCTGGCTATCCACTCGCTTCATGCAGACTCAGGGCGAACAGTAATCTCAGGCTGTAAATTTTTAATTATTTCTCTATTGGGGGGATAGTTTCCTATCCAATGAAATACTATATTTTTATCACTCATTAGACTTCCATGTAAAATGAAGCAAACAAATCCATATTTGCCATACATGTATGAGAAAAGCACAATAAACTCCCCTCAGGGCAGTTAAAAGCTACAAAATCCTCATATGTTGTAGATTAATAACACAAGTAACAGCTGAGGTACAGTGTTGATGTGGAAAACAAAAACAGAACTTTCAATGATACAGATGTAGCTTAATATAAACTGGGCATATTAAATGATTTTGTCATAAGGTAACTAAGACTGTCCCTGATAATGCTTACAAAAGAAATTAACGGATTGTGTTAAAGTTGGGTATCAGCAGTTTGGAATGCTATCTGGCAGGCTTGGTTTAAGAAAATTCTCCCTCCTAAATTCCTTAAATTCTGTTAGCAAAATTCACCGTATAGATTTTAGGTACCATAAAAGAAAGAAAAATAGGATTATGGATCTATACAAGGAAAAGATGTGCTTGGATCAGGAGCATCACTGCTTAAAGGAGCACAAAAAAGTCTTACTTATTGATCGCTTCATAAAGACTTCCTGTTTAAAATAGTATGAGATAACTTTGTTTAATGTTTTCTCAGTGCTGGCCTTCACTCAGCAACTTCTCATGAGTGCTGCACTGGCACTCCATTACTCTTCCAGACCCGATAAGACGTTTTCCTAGCTAAGAACTATCACGTCACTTTAGAAGGCAGCTGTAGCACTCTAAGATGTTTAAGTGATATTGCAGTCACTGTCAAATACTAATGGAAAATATTATTATTTATCATAAGATTAAATATGCATGAAATGTTTTATTAATACAAGAGCTAATGTAGTTAGAAATAATTAAGTAGTATAAAATAGTTTACACTAAATTATTAATACTAGTAAAATAAAATTTTAGATACTTGTGTTTTAATCATAAAATCAAATTTCTATGACTGTTCCAATTATGACTCCAAAAATTGGCTAGGATTTAGTGTTTGTTTCTCTTGCTTTCATTGTGAATTGTATAAACCATTGAATAAATTATTCTGAATGTTAAGTTAAAATATAAAGACTTTTGCTGATATATAAAATGGCTTTGAAGCTAATCAGGCTCTGAAATAATAGATAATAGAATTTCATTTGTTCTTTTAGTTGCCAACTCTGCCATCTCTATCATGTTGGCAAAGATTTTCAAATCTAATTCTATATTTTTGTTGAAAACTTTAGATTGTCATGATTGAGGAAATGGCTCAGAGATTGAAGTTTTTGGTAACATATGAGGTCCTGAGATTTCTGACCTTTCCCTGTGAAAAGCACACAGCTTGTTAATACACTCTGGCAATCACAGAATTTTGGAGGCAAACAGGAGGATTCCTAAGACCTGCAGGCCAGCCAATTTAGACAAATCAGTGTGATTTAGGTTCAGCTGGAGAACTCTGATCTCAGCCTCCAGCCTCCACACATGTAATGAAGAAAGAGGATCCATATTCAAGTTGTTCTATCAGTTAACCATGTGCTTGCCAGCTTTGTATGTCTAGTAGTTCAATATATAGGTTCAGGGTAAAAAGTGTTCTGAGGATGCAAAACTGCCATTAGTTCTTCAGAGGATGGAACAGTTTCTTGTTTGATGAATTGTTGGATTCATGTTGTTTTTAAAACAAAATCTCAAATGTTTGATTTTACCAATAAAGATTCCAGAGCCAGAGGCTGGGTAAAGCCTGCTAGTTCAGAGAGGCAGAGAAAGCACCCAACTGACCTTTATTCTCAGCTGACATTCCAAAATCAAAAAGCTCCTTCCTACACTATCCTAAAAACTCTTCAACCTGAAAGTCCCTTCTTTTTTTTCTTTTATTGTTATTATTTTTATTTAAAATTTATTCACTTCGTATCTCAGCTGTGGCCCACTCCCTCATCTCCTCCTGTCGCTCCCTCCTTTCTTCTTCCTCCCTTATTTCCCTTCCCTCGTCCACTAATAAGGGAAGTTTTCCTCCCATACTGCCTGACCCCAACCTATCAGGTACCATCAGGACTGACTGCCTGAATCCTCTTCCTCTGTGGGCTGCCTAGGTCACCCCACCAGGAAAAAGTGATCAAAGAGCAAGCAACTGACTCCATGTCTGAGACTGTCTCTTCTCCCCTTACTAGGGAACCCACATGGAGACTTAGCAGCCTATGGGCTACATTTAAGTAGGAGGTCTAGGTGCTCTCATGTTTGTTCCTTTCCTTGGTCGATGCATCAATCTCTGCAGGCTGCCCTGGGCCCAGATTATTTTGGCTCTGTTGGTCTTCTTGTGGAGCTCCTGTCCCCTCAGGGTCTTTCTATATCCCTCTTCTTCCATGAGACTCTCTGTGCTCTGTCCAAAGTTTGGCTGTGAGTCTCTGCATCTGCTTTGATCCCTTGATCAATGGAATCTTTTGAAGGACATATGTGTTAGGTTCCCTTTCTACTTCTTTTGCATCTCTCTATCCATTCTCTGGCCTTCCTTTCACTCTTTATGGTTTTTCTTTTTATACTTAATTTGTTTTTTATTAATTACATTTTATTTTACTTTGCATCCCAACTGTAACCCCCTCCCTCGCTCCCTCCCAATCCTACCCTCTATGGTTTTTCTTATGTTCACTTCCTGTCAAGTGGTGGCTTGCTCATCCTCTTGACCTATGGTTCATTTTATTTAATACTGCTTGCAGAAAGCCCTTGGATTAAAGTTGTGAGCTAGGGCTGAGCCACACCACAACTAAAAACAGGTTTTTCCAGTTCACAATCTTTGGGTGCACATTGTGCTCAAATAGCCTGCAACAGATTCATGCATACACACACACACACACACACACACACACACATATATGCCTACAAATAGAAAATATTAGGTTATAGTGTTTGTTTTGTTTTCTTTTCTTTTGTTTTGCTTTGTGGGTATTGAGTTTGTGAGGTGAAATTCATAATTGTGAATTTTATTGGAAAATAACTAGATACTGTTTAAAGTTAATCATTTATGGCAGGAAAATCATAAAAGATAAGGAATTACAGGGTATAAGAAAATAAATAACAAAGAAGTTTGAAAAGAAAATTCAAGGCAAAGAAAATACAAATTCAACATATACTTCTTTTCTTTATGTCAGAAAATGTAGTTTCCTCATTAAATATTTAATTATGAAACATCTTTTGCACAATTCACCCATTTAAAACATAATTATTTCAACTGGCTTATGGATTATAGATGTATATGACAATTGTATATCTATTACTTTATGCAATATAACCTTAACATAATGTATCATTAGAATAAGTAATCATTTTCTAGTGCCTCAACACTGTGTTTATGTAAGAGCTCAATTAAATTATTTTCTCCTGCTGCAATGATTTAACACTCAGACAAAAGCAACTTGATGGAAAAGGTGTTACTTGATCCACAATTCAGGTTATAGGCCAGCGCTGTGAAGTCAAAGTAACAGGAACTTAAAACACAAGTCACAATTCATGTACAGCCAAGAGCAGAGAGGGGAGAATTCATTCCTGCTGTGTTCAGCTTTTTCTCCACTCTTAGACATTTAGATCCCCTTCCTATAGAAGGATGGTGCCTACAGTGGGCGGAACACTCATTTATGTTGCACTAATCAAAATAATTTCTGTCTGAGAATTCCATTCTGGGAGATTCTAGATCATGTCTAGTTGATAACTGAAATTAATGACCATACAGCTATGCCAATTGTAACCAAGTGCATTTGATTTATTCTTTTCTAATCTAAAAATCATTTACATTTTTCTTACCTTGTGCCATCCTGTTTGGACAGTTAAATTCAGAACTGAAATGATAAAAAGTGACATTTTATTGGTTAAAGTACTCTAAAGGAATGGACCTTATACAATGAAGCTATCTATGTATCTATCTATGTATCTATCTATCTATCCATCTGTCAAACATCTATCTATCTAGATATCTAGATAAGTAAGTAGATGATACATAGATTAGATGACAAATAGATACATACACACATAGAGGATTGATAGATGGACATAGATAGCTATAGATACATGACAGATAGATGATATATAAATGATAAGACATTAGAAAGACAGGTAGATAGATGATATACAGATATATACTGATGACAAACAGGAAGACAGACAGACAGACAGAAGTGGAGGGTTATTAGAATGGCTTACAGGCCATAGTCCTGTTATCCAAAAGTGGTGTCTACCAAATGAAGGTCTAAGAATCCAGTAGATCTTTATTCCAAGAAGCTTAACTTTCAGCTGGTCTTCAGAATAAATCACAACCTAATGATGTGGTTTCTTATGCAAATGAAGGAATCTACTTGTCAGAGACAGCAAGAACTGGTGGGCAGAGAGCAGCCATTCTTCGTTCTTCTCCTGATTCCTTTTTACAGGTTGCCAGCAGAAGGTGTTGCCCAGATTAAAGTTGGATCTTCCTCTGTGGCCTGGTAAGGCTGCTCCTCCCTCAGGAGGATATGATCAAAGGAGCCAGCCACTGAGTTCATGTCAGAGATAACACTTGTTCCCCTTACTAGGGAACCCACTTGCGGCCTGAGCTGCCATGGGGTACATCTATGCAGGGTTTCTAGGTTATCTCCATACACTGTCCTTGGTCGGAATATCAGTCTCAGAAAAGACCCCTGGGTGCAGATTTTTTTGTTTCTGTTGCTCTCCTTGTGGAGCTCCTCTCCCCTCCAGGTCTTTCTAGTTCCCATTTCTTTCATAAGATTCCCTGCACTCTGCCCAAAGTTTGGCTCTGAGTCTCAGCACATCTGCTTTAATACCCTGCTGGTTAGAATCTTTCAGAGGTCCTCTATGGTAGAAAATGCAGCCAGTCCTGGGGTAGGTTCAGATGGAAGGGGAGGAGGACCTTCCCTATCAGTGGACTGGGGGAGGAGCAATGGAGGAAAAGAGGAAGGAAGGGTAAAATTTGGAGCTGGTGAGGGAGGAGGCTACAGCTGGGATACAAAATAAATTAATAAAACAATTATTTTTAAAAAGAACAGTTGCTGAAGACTGCCTAACATTGGGAGGGAAAGGAGCAGCCGAGTTCCAGAAATATCCAGAAAACTGGTCTTTATGATTAGTTCCACAGATATTTATTGAATAGTAAACGTGTGTGATATCCTGTTCTATATTTCTTTTTAACTATAATGAAACAACCGTGGAAATTTATTTATAAAAAATAAACATTTATATTGGCTCATGAGAAAAACAGTTGCATCTTCCCACCTCAGATGATCAGAATCATTTGAGTATGTTTTCCTCACTTCAAATTACTTAATTAAGAAAAAGTAATTCCCCACAGATGTACCCAGCTACTTGGGTTTTAGTTAATTCCAGAGGAAGATAAGTTGACAACCAAGAATAGCCATCATAGACAGGTTTTGTTTTTCTTTTTTGAACTTAGATAAACGATCTATCTTACTGAAATGTAGTCCCTTCTCTTCTAAGGCTCTATCATTCTTATTCATCCACTAGTGTTAAATTTTGGCAAAAGGTTTTTTGGTTTCTACTGAAGAAAGCCTCTGGCTTTTCTCCTTCATTCAATTAACTGTTTAATTGATAGGCAATAAGACACAGCATGCCTCCCTAAACACCCTCACACTGCCTTCTGCTCTTTCATTTCCTGCTCCCAAGGAACCCCCACTGCAGGCCTCTGCCTGTAACTTTTAGATCTCATGACTCATTTTCAGGCTTCATAAAAAACAGTGCTAAAGTTTTTCTTCTTGCTTTATTTTCTAAGTAGTCTGATGCTCTGCCCAGACCCTTCTTGTCTTTTGTATGCATGAAGGACTTATACAAGTGCTGAGTATTCAGGTGTCTGGCAGGTCTTAACTGTGTCCCTTTATAACAATGTTCTTAGCCTAAAATAATCACTTCTCCCTAGACTGGCCATGACTGTGCTATGTCTCAAGCATTTGAGAAAAATGGAAGTCGTGGTGTTCAGGACCAATGGTATGGACTTCTACAAAAGAGTAATCACAGGACAATATGAGGCAAGTGGTCTACCTATCAAGATATTACAAGCTTAGCATGACATCCAAGCTGGAACAGTAAAAGCAAATGATCAGATGAGGACTCAACTGTGAAAACAAAATGTCCAGATAGAGTTGTGTTTTTAATGAAATTTGCTCACCAGACTCCGTAAGATGGTGTATTTCAATGAACTCTGTCGCGTCCCAGAAGCAGTTTAGCTTCTGAGTGGAAACCCACTTGAGTATTCAAAATAATCCTCAAGAAGGAAGCCTTGAGTGCATGAATGAATTTGTTCTTCTATATCTAGGACTTACTGACTGACATCGTTATGTTACATGTATTAAAATCCAGTTTCCGTTGATAGAGGACACTAAGTATTTTTATAGTTAAAACAATTCACCACATAAATACACTGACTGTGAATATGGAGGCATCAGAGCACTATGAAAAGGTATCAGGTGGCCTCACAACCACTGTCACAGAGAACTTAAAACTAAAGAGTATGTGGTTGACTCCTTGTTTCTTTGCATATTTGAAAACGTAGCTATTCTGAGTGCTCAGAAATGACAGTGGAAACTCAAAGGAGATCCTCTGATTCCTGGCTGAAGAAGTAAGTCTGGCTGCTCTAGTTGTTTTTTTTTTTTTTTTTTTTTGCCTTTTTTATTTATTTATTTATTTATTTATTTATTTTTACCTCCAACATTTTTTTTTAATTTTTTTAAAATTTTTTATCAGTTACATTTTATTAATTCTGTATCCCAGCCATGCCCCGAACCCTCGTTCCCTCCCAGTCCCTCCCTCCCTCATCACTACTGTGCCCCTTTCCAAATCCACTGATGGGGGGGACCTCCCCCCATTCATCTGATCCTGTTTTATCAGGTATCTTCATTGAGTTCCTGTTAGAAATAGTCCTTGTTCCCCTCACTTTGGGAAACCAATTGGTTACTGAGCTACCACAGGCTACATCTTAGCAGAGGTTCTAGGTTATATCCATACATGGTCCTTGGTTGAATGTCAGTTTCAGAAAAGACCCTATGCCCAGATATATTTGGTCTTTGTGGAGCTCCTATCCTTTCCCCATCAGACTAACTCCCCTTCTTTCTTATGATTCCCTGTACTCTGCCAAAGGTTTGGTCATGAGTCCTTGCTTTGAAAACACTGCTAGTTAGAGGCTTTCAGATGCGCTCAGTTTATTCTGTTGCTGTGATCTAATATCCTCACACAAAGAAAACTTATGAAAGCTCATTTTAGCTGGCAACTTCAGGTTGGTCTGTCATAGCTGAGAAGCAAAGGGAGAAAGCACTTAAAGCAGTTAGGCATTTCCCACTCCCAGGCAAGAGCAGGGAATTGGACATACACATGCCTACCTCTCAATTAGCTGTCCCTACTTGTGTGCACCACAGCCAAAGCTAGGGGTTAGCTCCACCACAAGTAACCTGGGTGTTTCCACATCATTTAACAAACCAAGGCGTTCCCACAAAGACATACCCACAGGCCAACTTGATCTAGTCCCTCCTGCATCAGCTGAGACAGCTGGTGTACATTCAACAATGACACTGACCACCACACTGGTGTTTGTTTGTTTGTTTTAAATAAATGTACATGTCAGTAACCTGTGGCCACGTGGTATATTAATGTAGCTCTTTCCCATTATAACAAGTTCAAATGTGCAGGTCACCCCTTTATGTATAAGAAATGGAGTTTGTTCTGTTACAGCAATTTGGTTATTCACCTATTTTGTGAATTTTCGCATTACATATGCAAGGTTAAGCACTCAGTCGAATAGCATGGAAGGCATATATATATGAATTCCTGCTGCCCTTTTCAAAGTCCAGGTCCAGCAAATCCCTGAAATTTTCTTTTTCTTTGTGCACAATAACTCTAAACTGTGATCCAGAGAACCAGTCCAAACAAAAGTACAGGACAACGCAAGGTAAGTTTTATAAAGCTCACTTTAAAAATGTAACAACTCCATATTTGGCTAAGGCTGAGGATCTGGCTTGCTTCTGTGTATGTGGACCTATCTGCATTGCCCACTAGGCACGCTGGGGTTGGATACCCAGAGGCTATTTTAAGCTGTGGGCTGGCTTTCTCCAGGGTCAGAAGATTGTTCAAGGTTCCTGAATAAACTGCATTGAGAAGAACAAAAA